>CM024177.1:1675109-2002609 GCA_013433145.1 Ascaris suum
CCACCAAGTACATTCATTAGATCATCCTGAGAGACCAATGGCAATGAGTTCGAGTGAAGATGTTGCTCTACACCAACCATTGCCTCCTCCTAAACATATAGAAACATCATATTTCATTAATAAAATCCACAATAAAATTGATAATTCTTGCCTAAAACGTAGAGTAATTACTTAAACATCAAATAAATATATAAATGAACAATCAATGGGATCCCGAATTAATCTCATAGATACTTTCAAGTGAACAATATTGTTCAAGGAGAAAAAATATTTATAAATTAATGAACATTTATTTCGACCGCTGATTGTGTCGATTTTCATTAAATTCTCTGCATCATTACAAATGTAAATTTCCCATTAGTTGAGCAAAGTTACTTGAATAAAACGGCTGATTTTTTCAAAACTTCGCAATGAAAAAAAAAAAATTTTTTTTTAATTCCATAAAAAATACGTACATATAGCCATCAACTTGCCAATAATATCTCAATATGGGAAGTTAAACGATCAATTGGGGGATCCTACGAATAAAAACTAAAGTAAATTTAGTGCTGCCTTAAAGTCTATTCTGAAATCGAACACAATCATTTCAAAATTCAACACTTCATTGAAAGTTAAATTATACACTCCTCATTGTCTCATCATCAACACACATGCGATACCCCCTCAACACAAACAAACAGAAGCGGGAATGAAGAGAAATAATCACAAAAAAAAAAAAAAAAAAACAGCGCAAGGAGAGGAAGAGACGAAAAGATAACATATATATAGCTTAAAAAACATAAATAAATAAACTTATGTTATATTTAAAGCCGGAGGGATTATGCAACGTTTTCTCAAGTAGAAAAAAAACCTCGAAATTATTCTTACGTGATCTGAGACTCAAAAAAAGTCATATTATTTGATAATCAAAAAATGAAGACATATGCCGTCACTAACGGCATTCAATAGTCGGCATACACGTCATGATGAGGCAACTGCACGTCTGACAATTATTCTCGGATAGACACTTGTCGTGCCAGCCAAAGGACATACAAATAGACTATTCACCCTCTCATCGAGCCATTTGTTCTTTGGTCGCATAAACATTTCCTTCACTTTGAATGGAAATGGTAGAAATTTCCAATTTTTGAAATCCCTCTAAAAGGACACTTACCATAGAATAGGACTGCCACAAATCTCGATTCTTAGTGAGCTAATGAATCGTATCAAATGGATCAGAAAATGATAGAAAATAAGGGAGAAAAAACTTCTGATTTTTCTGCACAATTTTATTAGATACTAGTTCAATATGAAAAATAGCGCTTAATGCGTGCATGAACTTTGCCCTTCAAATTCCGTCTCGACATATATCACTGCTGCACTTGCTTGCTTTCGATATTTTTGGTGCACACTCATATACAACTCTCGAAAGACCATCTTTTCGAAAAGCGGAAGATAGTTGCACGATAATAGCAGGAGAAAAAACGATGAAAAACTAAGGTAACAAATAAATGAATAAATAAACAATAAAAAAATAAAAAAAAGAAAAAACAATACGAGGAAAAATAGATTTAAAATAATAAATTAGGCGCTCAAAGATAAAAAGAGGCAATGCCAATGTTCCTGACGAATGACCACATCAATCAAGAAAATTCACGGATGCTTACAGCGTTACTAAAGTGCAAAGCCATGACATGTACGTTGGCCATAAAGTTGTTGACTGAATAGAAGAAGAAGTAAAAATGGTTATGAGTTCAGTAATAGCATCGAAACTTAACAGCACTTTATTCAACAAATATACTTCGAAAAATAACAAGTCGATTTCCAGCAATCCTCCGCAGGTGTCCATATAAAGCTTACGAAGCTTACAACTACGCTAATCAATCTCCTCCTAGACTTTCGTTCCGACTTTTCCAAACGGCCCAACCGACCAATTTCCATGAGCCACTCCAACCTTGCCCTCTAAAGTCCCCAAACTGCGAAGAGTTGGTAACTGGAGCGCAGCGAAGCTAGCCATTTGTTATTGTAAGGCGGACCAACCCATGATCACTCAACCAGACTTCTCTATTTCATTTTCATAGGCAGTGTCAACGATCATTTCCGGTGTTCATATCGGCGATTGGCTTTTAAAAGACTTCCGTATGGCATCACCAGAAGTTGGATACTTCCGGAGATGACATGTTTAATGGCGTTTCGATGTGAATTTCGGATCGCCATAGCAGGAAAGAAGCGAAAAGCTTAGTAAAGAGTAATCACATGCATGATTAGTAAAGAGTAATTACGCCTTCATTAAACTATACTATTAATATATGGAATCTAATATATGAGACATCATCAGCCACTTTGCTATGACACCGGGGAAAATCTCGGAAGCTAGTTGCAGTGCTCAGTGCACCCCGTTAGTCACTAAAACCACTGTTAGGAAAATATTGGATTTACTGAAAGATAACAGTGAAAAAGACTGGAGATTTTCCTTGATAGCAAATCGTGTAAAAAATGAGAGATTTAAAGCATACTATGCACAAATATCACTCATAAATGAGCGACAGGGGCAAAACGAAAAAAATAACAAGATAAAGGAGAAATAGAAGACCTTGAAGGACGCGAAGCGGGATCTTGATACGTCACATGCCATTCCCCTCACTCCTTCAAAATAAACTGAGGTATGCCGCCTCAGGTTGGAAGAATGCATTCGCATCCGATGAGCGAAATATTTTAACCAATCGCTTAAACCTCAAATTGATACACCCCACCTGATCACCACATATGCGCTCCAGCTGTTCCAGCAAATTTCGATCCCTCTCCATAAGAGTGGCCTTATTCGCGCGAAGAACTCTCAATAGCTCAATTTGTGTTGCCGATTGGTCGTTTGTCATTTTCTGCAAAAATCCGCTTCCATATCCGCTAGATTTTCACCAATATCTATGCCCTTCCGCCGTCTCTTTTGAAAATATTGGATGACCATAAAGATGAGTTGATAGATAATGAGGGGGAAAACAATGAGCGTCTTGCAAATAATTTAGGGAATAGCAAACACATATATACTTGTAATTATTTAAAGAATCAAAAGCGATGTGAAAAACAAATCAACAAATAGCAGGCACACATGCACATGCACATCCATACCCACACATATACACGCCCGGATCCGCGCATACACACAAACAAGTACATACCGCACATATCTACACATCCACACCCACCCATATCCGCACAAATAAACACCCACACATACGCCCACACACAGACATCCACACATACACAAGGACAACGCCAATATGCATTCAAAAACACACACACACACACGAATATACACATATATGGGCTCACACGTACATTCTCGGCTATCAAAATAGCGAAAATAGATATCAGGTAAAACAGAACAGGTGATAAAAAAATAGAATAAAACCAAAATCGAAAGAAAAAACCCTCACTTCGAATTCACCAAAAGATCAGGTAAAGAATAAACCAAAAGCATTTCGCACACCTCAGAAGAAATCGCAATAAAATTCATTTAGCAATACACTTAACATTCATCTAAACGCGACCAAGGATAAACGCAATCCGAGATGAATTCGTGGATTGCGCACCGTTCGCATTATTTGATACGATTAAAGCAGTGAGGTACCAATTGAGTTCAAATTCCTATGTAGTGCCAAGAAAGTTTTCATTTCCTGTTTCAGCTTGAGGTAATTAAGTTTCAAATTACCTGTCCCAATTTTAATTACCTGTTCTAGGTTAGAATACGTTAGAGGTACTAATGGATGAACTACTCACTAGTTAGAACATGAATCAAATAGTATATTAAAATGACTTTATAAATAAACACATTACATCTAAGCACCATTTTTACTCAAACCTCTTACAGCAATTTTAAGCTATCATTTTAACAATTACTAATAAAATGAACCCTTCTTGTTATGAAGAAAAAGAAAGTGAGCGAACAGACAGATTCAATGAAGGGGATACTTACGGCACGCAATATCGAACTCATCGCCAAAAGTGGACTTCCGTCTCGATAACGTTGTTGCTTGAGCTGCAAATTAGTCGAAATATATGCATACAACTCAAAGCGATCATCAAATGCAACTACACACTCAACATGGAATCCCATTCAAATGAACTAAAAAGCTGCCTCATACAACACACGATTTTTTTCACTCATTTTCATTAAAATCTATTTTTGCATAAATCATTTTGCATTTTTGCATTTTGCATCAAATTAACTCTATATGTTTTCATTTTAATTCAATGATTTCATTCCGATATACGCCTAAATATGCCCTCGTCTGATTACTTTAACACACTGAACTATAAAAGCAATGAAGAAGAATTTCATTGAGATACAATTGCAACGCATAGTCGTCTCCTAACTCAAATTACACGCATTCACTTTTTTACGACTTATCAGCATGTCCATTTTTTGTATTTTATCGTTTGCCACTTTATTATGGGAATTACGAATTATTAATTATGACCGATTTGCATATTCGAATTTCAACCTAATTCGACCACCTCAATGCATAGCAGAGAAAAAAACTTCAACCAAAATTTATTTCAATATTTATTTGCACTATCCAGATAGAACACTGGATTTGCGCTAAGATTTTCGATTATTTGAACACCGACTGACTAGAAAATCAAAACCCATTTTGTGTTAATCTTTCAACGAAGCATCTACGCCTATTCTATTATACAATGCCTAGCAATATATTGATAAAATGCGACTTGGGTGTATAGTTCGTGCAAGGCTTGCTGGCGATAAAAAAATTGGAAATTCATCGAATGAACATTACAATAAACGTCATAGTCAATGCTAGAATCATATGCAAATATATAATTTTGCTATGACAATGATCAAATGCATAAATGCATACACATACGTGATATACGAATCACGAAACTTCTCTTTTTGCTGCTTCTTTAAAGCTCTTCGATATTATTTGCTAATTTCTCCTCAATAAAATCTACGAACAAGACAAGGATAAAAAAAAATTCGACGAAAAATCAGCGAAAGATAATAACATTCAAAGAAAAAACATATATGTAAATAGAAAAAAAAAAATTCGATGGAATATAAGTAGAAAAATTTCAATCAGTTTACTTCTGAACAATTTCCTCGTCAAAAATCGTAGGAAAGTTTCGGCTCACCTTGAGGAATTCCTCTTGACGCTGACTTAGCTCTGCTGGGATTGGCAGCCTCCACGCCTCTTCCAAACCAGGTAGCCTATACAATAAACCTATTAATATTCACCTTTAAAGATAATTCTCCTTCAAATGTTCATGTTGCACGCTATAACCCTTTATGCTCGCTCTGTATATCCCTCGAGTAGCGCTTTTCCAGGATATCACTCGAGCAAGAAGCTATCTTTAGATATATCAAACAAAAATTATTGAGCATTTTTGAAAAAAAAAAATTCAACAACTTGCCCAAAAAAAAAAGCGATGTGATACACCTTTAAATTCCCATATCAATAAAATTCTCCGCTAACCACCTTTAATAATAAAATTCCTCAAGGCAATCTAAACTTCTCTATTTAGTACCCGAAATGGACGCGATTTATATTGCGCCTTATTCTATTTCTCATTTCATTAATGAAAACAAAGCTAGCGAATAATTTCTGCCTCAGACATAGACATAGACAAAAGACAAATTTGCCGACAATTCTCCAAAAATATTTGCAGCGTTAGTGAGAGCAAAACTAGATTCAAACAAAACTCTTTTTTGAATCAAATGAAAAACAAAAAAACAAAAAATTTTACAATTCTAAAAATCGAATTCATCATAACGAAACAATTCAAAATTAATCGTCGGAAAATATGATTTCGCTAAAATTTTCAATTTCGCACTGAAATTTATAAAATGTTGCTGCAAAAAAAAGCAACAAAAAAAAAACCTAAGCTGGGACCATAATTCAACTTTATTCAACTTGAAGAGATATTCCACGCAAAAAAAGCTAAGAAGATTGATATAAAAAGAAAAAAACTTTACGAAATTTAAGATCCATATCCTAACAATTACTTTAAAAAAACAAACGAAATATTCTGCAATAAGTGTTCTTTTGTTATAAATAGTAAGAAACTATCGCATACACAATAATTGGATGAATATTGATCATTAATTTATTTATGATAATTTTAAATAAAACTATAAGATTTGCATATATGGATGTATCTGTTTATGCAAATTTGTCAATTGCTTGAATAAATTTTTTTTAAAAATTACGTAAATCTGCCAAAAATATGTAAATTTATAAAAAACTGTAAACATATAAAAGGCACTTGTTCGGTTGTAGTGATCGGATATTGCCGATAAGCAACGAAGAAGGATGTAATTCTTTCTCGAGCACTCGAATTCGTGCTTTCAACGCTTCGGGAGCAGCTGAAATACAAAGATAATCAAAAAACAGCTCATTATGGATTCCAAAAAACCGCCAGCAACATATTTTGACTTCTTGAGGTAGCTCAGCACGGGTGACACTACATCTTTCATTTATTTATTTCAATCAACGAAGCATTCGTTACGAATAAATATCTCTTCATATCGCTTCCACTTGGCCTGACCTAATGCCCCTCTGATCCACTTGGCTCTAGCGCTCTTTAGGTCGGCCTCTGCTTCTTGTAGGAAGGTTGCGTTAAGGTTAGGGCTTACGCTCATCTCTTGCCCATCTCTACCGCTTCATAAAAACTACCGGAATTTATAGTTTCAATCAATTTTTTCCTCGAGCTTGCAACGTATAAAAATCAGCGTTCAATAAGCAACAACTGCCCAAAATGTGTAAATTAATTATTAAATATTTTATTTATAATTAAAGCATTCAATCATATCTACAAACCAATAAAAATCATCCTCTTACTTTCTTCGCTTAAAACCATTTATCAAACTCTATTATTTATGGAATAAACCCTAATGAGAAATATACTGCTCATATAACATATAAAACTATTCGCATTGTTATATCAAACTTGAGATAATAAAGTAAAACTCTTTGCTTTAAACTCTCAATAAGAAAAAAAAAAGTATCAAACCATTAGTGACAATTGGAGATATTATTTATCACTTTCACTTATTTTATTTATCACTACTTATCAATTTATCATATCTATTATCACTACTTGTGCTTATCATCACAAAATTATACTCTTAAAATTCCACACCTTCTTTTATTTCACATTTAACGAACATTCAAAATATGGGCACATTAGCAATTGCAATAATCAACGAACACATACAATGAATACTAATAGATAAATCATCAAGATCTTCCACACAATATATTTCAAATCCAAATTAATATCAAATATCATTTAGTTGATAAGAGAAATATAATCAATACATAGAGATAAAAAGCTAAAGTTGCACTCAATGAAAATTTTCAAAAAATTTTAGATATAAATGAAAGAAGAATCACCCAAAAAGAGTATCAAAGAAGAAAAAACATGCAAGGCGATTTCACAATGAAGCACAAATATTGCCGGCTTACTTTCTATATAAATATAAACACAAGCAATCGAATGTGTTCAGCAAAAAAATACGCCTTATTCAGATCTTGCAGCACTAGGCTACCTTTAATCCATTTGCTGCTTGTTTGTTTATCGAACGTTCCTTAAATCGAATAAAAAAATCACAACGGAAAATTTGCTCTTTCATGCCTCAATGAGACAATACAAATCACTATAGCCGTAAATAGTATTTACTTGTAGAAACATTATAGCTGAATCATTGCGGCAATAAAATGAAAAACTTCTTTCAATTATTTTTAAATAAAAATAATCTCATACTTAAATATTCAGCATCAACTAAAGGTTTCATAATAAAAAAAAAAAAAAGGACTCCAATGAAATAAAGAGAAACATTCAGCATTTGTTAATTTTTCTCTAAATATAAAATAGAATAAAGAACGAATTAATTGAAGAAAAATTTGCCCCATTAGATTTTAAAAAAAACATTCACAATCAACGTCCTTAACATCATACGTGTTCAATATTTTAAAAAATATCTAATATTTAATAATAACTTCCACCTTCATTACCTTTGCGATAATCAATTTATTTGTTTTTATTTTTTCAATTTTTCCAGAATTGTAAGGCGATATGAAAATAATCCAGATTTACCTATTTAGCAATGGGTGAAGAAAAAAAATTTAAAGAAAGACGGCTAAAGTTACAAGACCTTGAATCCCTTCACGTTTGTACTACTCTATTCTCAAGCATATTCTCTCTGCGACCCGTTCAGATGGGAGAGAGAAAACGTATCGTTCTATATGATATAGCCTTTGATTTTCGAAGTTATACATCACAATGAATTATCAGTGAAAGCTCATATCAGCACAACAAAACGAATCAACTCAAATCGGTCAGTTCTCTTTTGACAATGACCACAACTAAAAGTGAATTCATCGTCATTTCAAATTTCTATCTAATAGTCCACATGATATGTCCATTTGAGGAGTGTCCACTTGACCAATACAAAATATGAGAAAAAGAGAAATGCGCGTAAAAACTACACCACTCTACAGAACTATAGCGAAGCGGAAGATGACCGCCAAAGAAACGGCCTTCATTCGATGCAAAAAAAAACTATCAACGAACAAGTGACGCGTGAAGCGATGCTGAGAGTATCACAACTATGCGCATGTATGGTCGATTCATTAAGTCACATATTACAACCTAATATGTCATGCTCAATAGTAAATCGATGCTTGCATTATTTAAATATACAATAAATTAAACCTGGGCTATTATTTACTAATATGTACATATACTAATACCATGCTAAATTACCACATATACATATAATAGTATCATGTTGCATCTTACTGTTGCGTAACTGTGCTGAAAGAAAAAAGCAAGGCCCGTTTCAAATATCTCTTTTAATTAAATATGCTTGAAAAGCCAAAATTTCGAGTTTCTCGAACAAAATAATTCCCAAATGGGCAAAAGTACAAATTTCCAAACGGGCAAGAAATAAGAATGCCAAACAATATTTTAAATAATCGGCTTAATTAAAACAAACATGAACGAATCATAATCGATAACGTCACAATAAAGACATCTCCCAAACGAATACCGTCATCATTCTAGACCATCAACTGCTCTTTGACCAATGTTGATCGCTTTTTACTTTTCTCTCGATTAACGCACACCATATTTTCATATTTTACTATCATTCAACTCTTTTCTTTTATTTCTCGTAAATATCGATCGATATTGATCAATCAATTAATCAATCAGTCAATAAAACAAACACCGTTCTGCGATGCGAAACTAATTATCAAATAGGAAATTTCAAAAACAATAATGCAAAATTGTTTCATCAAAAAAAAAAAAACGATTCTCGAAAATGAAATGAAAAAAAAATTCAATATTCCTATCAGGGAGGACAAAAAAAAAGAAAAAAAAATTTTTTTTTCAATAAGCGATGGGCACTCATTTTATTTAAATGATAAATTACACAAATACAATGAATCAGTCGAACAAAAGATAAAAGGCATTTTTTTTTTTTCAAATACAATGGACGCAGAAAAAAAAAATCACTAAATAGTAACACAAACAATGAATATCCATTCACCATATAAAAAAGTTTTGCAAAAAAATTACGACGACAACTGACGAAAAGCATCGCTGTATTTAAAAAAAAAGGCTCTAAGAAAAAAAAAAAGAGATTTTGGCAAAAATTAATAATAAACGTTAAACTGGACGATTAATCTCGGAAACAAATAAATGCCAGCTGATAAGATTCAGAAAATTCTCCTCTTATAAAAAATCTGCTAAGAACTGATTTTAGGAAAGTCTCAAGTATTAAAAATAATCGCCAAAAACATATGAAACAATCTCTATTACCTAAGCCTTAACGAATATGAAATATACGAAACATCTAATGAGAATTATTGAAAAAATAAAAAACAGAAGCAATAGAACTTAGACAAATTATATAACAATAAATAATCGACCAAATCTTAAAACATTGTTTAGTAATAATGGTTTTAAAGAAATAAACAAACAACTCAATGAATATTTTTAGAAATAAATAATGTTGGAGGAACATTTTTACCTGGACGATATTTGATCGCCTTCTTGAAGCAGTGAAGAGCGTCCGAAAATTGGCCGTTTACTTCGTAGAGACGACCAAGGTCACTCCACGCCGCGCTGTGCTCACTGTCTAGCTGCACCGCACATATGAACGCCTTAATACATTTCCGCTTATATTTTTTAATTTTTTACAAACATCTAACGATGGTGGACATATATATATATATATATATATATATATATATATATATATATATATATATATATATATATATCGTTTCTAATTAATGCCAGCTAATCACAGCTCATGAAATCATGAGGAGAAAAAACGGAAATAGCTAAAGAGAAGCAGGTAGAAAAAGGTCCTTCAACTCAGCTCACCTCACAATGAAACAGTCGCATGCCCACATGTTTTATGAACAATAATTTGTGCATCATATACCGCTGCAAAAAGGGTAAAATATAAAGGAAAAACCTCTTTGCTAAATATTATGCATTCCCCTTTCCTGTAATTAGAACAATTATTGTCAGAGATTGTCGATTACTTCATATCAGTAAAGCAATTTTATTTATCAATTTGAGAAGAAAATTTACTGTTCAAAAATTTGCATGAATAATTTAACAGCAATAGTAATATAATCATTCATAAGCTCAAAAATAAAAATAGAGAGAAAGTAAAAAAAAAAAGAGAGAGTGACATGCAGATTGGAAGGACACTGCGTAGTTATTTGCTCCCGCACAATCCTACTCTCTCTCTCTCTTTACGAACACGTCTAACACTATGCAAAACCAGTCTTCACATTTGTTCATAATACGCGACATTTTTGCAACATCCTATCACCACGCATAATTAACTCCTTTTCAAACGTCACCTTTTATAGATAATAAAGCAACAAAGATACACCGGTCAAATAAATAAACTTGAGCAATAAGCATTGTTGCTATAATAATTAACGCAATTACCTGCTTATTACTGTGAAATGGGACATTACACAACAGGTGCAGCACTTCTTCACGTTTAATTCATGATATTGAATAAAACTTGATCTAACAAAAGATTGCTCAACTTCATCAAACAACGCCCGGCGTTTCAAAAATTTCATATCTAATCCGCCTTGCTTCTCAAAAAAAAAAAACGGATCATAGCACAATATGCATCACGAACACAGCGCTTATGGCCCGTCTAATGCCCCATGCCTAACAGGAAAACAAAAATAAGCGAATGAACTAATTAATTAACTAAATAAAATAAAATATCACCTGAAGAGCATCCATAGGCTGGCTTTGTTGCTGATACAGAACTCCGATACTGCACCATGTATCAGCATCCGCTTCTGATTTATCGATCGACTGTCTAGAAGTGACCACATAAAACGCAGTAATACCTCATGTAGTCAAGTATCTCATACAAAAAATCCAACAATAAAAATGACCGATACTGGTTTTTGACTAGTTGACATTTAGTTCTCGACAATGAATGCAACAACTATATTCCCATCGGACGATCAAAGATTATATTTTAGCGCCATAGGTTGGGTCAAAATTTGCATAGCCACTCAAAATGATTTCGTGCATGTTTTATTTTTCTTCAACTCATTATCAGAATTTTCCATACAGATTGGACTACATATTATTTCCGCAAAAAAAAAAAAAAAACATTACATAAACCATACATCAAATAAATTAAATAAACGAACACATAAAAAAAAGCTCTATTATAATATTAAGCAATAACATAAAACATTCAAATTAAAAGACTATAAGTTAGTTGTAGTATTGATATATGCATATAATCATAAACATGATTAATTATCGTTATCATTGTGACCATAAAAATTTATCAACAACTAGACAGTATCCTACTGAGTAGAAATCAATTTGTTTCCTATCTATATGTATATGACCAAACTTATGAACCTGAACACACGAGAATGGAATAAGAATATATTCAAAAAATGTTACTATCCTTGAAAAGAAACCAACTCTTTTAGAAATATTTCACTTTTTAATCACTTTTTCATTATAGACTTTGAATTTATCTTTAATTTATTCAAAACGTTTCGAAAATGGACGTTCGATTAAAATAACTGCCTGCCAGAAAAGGTTTCTGGATTCTAAGGTTTCTGGAAAATAACTGCCTACCACCTCAGTAGCAATGAGATTAAGTCATGGAGGAAAGGTCCATCAGATTGAACGGGTTCTCGTTTTGCAAAGGTCAATCGACTTAGACACTGAAGATATTGTGCGAAAAAAAACGTCTCTGGTAGTGGATAAGAATCTAGAAACCTTAGAAAAGCCGAAGTTAGGGCAATGAAACAGCGCGATCAAGTCAAAGGCAGTGGTGATTTGTGGAATCCCAACCCTAGAATTAGTCTAAGCACATAATGATCACGAACGCAATTAGTGAAGTACCATTAATTTGCGTTAAAAAAAACTCCACATTCACAGTCCACAACATGCAACCAAGAAAAAAGTATACTTCAAGTTGCTTACCTATAATTAGTGAAAGCGTCGTGGGCCCTTTCCGGCAACTCGCCGTAACACCGTCCGAGGTAGTAGTAGGTTTTACCACAAGAAGGCTCAAGTTCTCTGCTCTGAATTAGATACTGTTCCGCCTCACAAATCTTCTGATGGCGAGTATCTGCCGTACACTCTCGTCGATAACAGATCCAACCTACAACTAATTACTATTTTTGCCCACACAGAGATTATAAAACAAGTTTAAATTTAAAAAAAATATATCCAGTTTCCGTCTTTGAATATTAAAAAAAATATTTCTTTTGATGAAGACTGTGATGAAATAATTTCTAGTAGATACACTAAAGTAATAATCTCAAACATATGATACCAATCAGTAACAAAAAAATCACCCAATATCCTAAAACTGTCCTGCATGATACTAGCTGAATGTCGGCAGGTATTGATTGCAGCTTCCAAGCGTCATAAGCATACAACCTATAAGACTTCTTCTCATCTGACCCGATCCTATGAGTTGTTAAAACGACCCTCTAAGTATGCCATCTCTTCCCGTTCGTTGAAGCAACAAAATATTCGACTGCAATTGGACTGTGCGCAGAGACATGCCAAAGCTTCTACGAGTTCAAAATTAAGGCCGATGAGCTAAAAAGATATGCAAATGTTCATGAGAGCTCTAGACCTGAGGAATTTAGCTCGAAACTGTGGCGATTACCAATCACTATAATTGATAAGTTAACATTCCATTGAGAAGTTTTCGCAGCTAATTTATTCTGATTTTTTTTTCACGGCGATTTTTTTTTTTTTTTTTGAACGAGTCTATTCCAATGCAAACCAAACTTGACAACAATTGTTTGCCGATCATAAACCGACCATTCAAAGCAAAAACTCGAGCTAAATAAGATCAGTAGCAAAAAAAAGAAACAAATAACAGGAGTCAAATAAGCCTGTTTTGGATTAAGTGAATAATTTTAATGAACAAGCCTAACGAAATCAACTCAGTAATGGCCTAGAAACAAATAAAACATTTACAGCGCAAATGAGCCTAGTTACTTTTGGCAATTATATGGCAGATGTTAAATGAGCCTAACTTCTTGTGGCACTAGAGAAGTTTTAATTAAATTATTTAAACAAAAACTTTTCTTCGAAATCATAAATTAAGTGACATTAAATTCTAAAAATTAAAAAAAAAATGGCATTAAAAAAAAGAATATTCATAAAATCACAAATAAAAACCCACCAAGTTGTCGAAGAATCTGCGCATGTAAAGTACTTGAGAGTGATACCGATTGATCGAGTGAGAGCGTTTTGTACTCGTGGAATGCACGTTCCAAATCGCCAGCGCAATCGTAACAATGCGCTATATGAAAGCGCAATTCACTCTTTGATAAGAATGAACTTTCCGCCTTATCACTTAGTGCAATGTTCAAATGCTAAAATAAACCTCATTCACTAATCAACTGATATCTGTTATCAGTGTTAACAAATTCACATATTATCATATAGGAATATTCATTGAAATCATTGATAGGGAAATCTTATCCTTATAAACTATAACGCAATTAATAGCATATAACACGACTAATAGCATTTAATATAACATACCCGAGTAGTTTTAAACGAGGAAATATAATCTCATGTTTAGAATTTTATTGTATAAAATTTTGATAATTTACTTTTGAGAATAGACTAATGAAATGATGCTTAGAATAAAAACAATAATGAAAATATCGAATAAAATTCGAAAATAATTTTCAAAAAAAAAAAACTGAAATGTAAAAATTCAATAATAAAATAAAGAATAAAAAATAAATAAAAAAAAACAAAATATTTACGGTGGACTTCATGATTTTCACACGCGTAGAAAATTAACGTCGTACATTTAAATAATTGGAGCGTAAAAAAAACGGCAGGCAATGCTCAAAACTTTCGACGAAACAATTAGATAGGCGAATTACCTTGAGCGCGAGATCGAACTTCTCGAGATTCTTATAGATAAATCCCAATCGAGCGTGAACTTCGATTGATATTGGCAAATTTGGATATGTAAACAGTAGTCGATTAAACGATTCCGCCGCACTGTAAATAAATAAATAATAAATAAATAAATAAATAAATAAATAAATAAATAAATAAATAAAAAAATAATACACCACCTCTTAAGTCGTCAATTTAATTTAATTTATTTTTTTAAATAAAACAAAAACAAATGCAGAAAAATAAACACATTCATAATAATAATCGCTGAAAATCTTTGAACGTATTTCATTTCCTATAATGCAGCTATTGAAAGTCCACTTCCTGTCACAAAACGCTTCCACCAACTTCAGGAGGTACTTCCATCTAGATAATTTCGAGGTATTTCGGTCTAGGTAATTTACGAGGTACTTCCGTCTAAGTAATTCGGAAGATATTTCCGTCTAGGTAATTAAGGAGATATTTCAATCTAGGTAATTTCTCAGGTAACTAGTGATCGATTCATAAACACAACAGTGCTGCATCATTCTTCTACGAAAAAAAAAAGCCACAAAATTAGCAAACGTCCATCTATCGTTCGTTCAAAGAACTAATTCATTAGTCAAAAAAAAATTTTTAAATTTTTTTTAAACAAAACAAAAAATACATAAAATCTCCGACTATTTAATTATATAATTTTAAAAAATAAGCCGATTTCCATGTTCTTATATCTCCCATCGAAAGAGACAGAAAGAAAAACAAACTTCAAAGCATAAAAGCTTTCGAATATGCAAAGCGAAATGTACATATTGTGCTGTCGGCAAAGTGCAAAACACTTCGATCGTTACCAGACATAACACAGGTAGCAAAAAAAAAAGAGAGATGCACTTATGATGATAGACAACTCATAGTGATCTTTGACGTATAGTGCATTCATTAAAAAACAATAAATTGGATAAGAAATGACTATGCAAATATAGAGCATAGCAGAATTTAAAAATATATTTCAAATTTCACGCGTAATTATAATTAAAATATGAGAACAAAAATTTCGCAAACAAATTTTAGCAAATAAAATGAAAAAAAAAATACCATTAAATTAAGTTCTATTAATCATATTTTTTAAAACTTATTTCAATTCTCTTAAATCATATTTTAATCAAATTGAATTTTAAAGTAAATAATTTCGCATAAGTTGCAAATAAGCTTAGTTAAGCATAGCTTAACTTTCAAAGTATACGCTTAATTCCTTAAAGAAAAATGAGACTTGATGATATTTATTGGCAAAAAAAAAAAAAAAACGAAACACAACGAGCGATTCTCCAACAATGGATTTCGAGAACACATAAAATTACTGTCTCAACAATTTCCAATATGAACTTTTCATGCGTTTTAGCAATCCAAAACCTCTTTGTTGAGTCCACGAAAGGTCAAACAACAGATCAAGAATACCATATCCGTATCTAGCAACAACTTTTTTTTTGCGATACCTCAGCCACCCTCTCAATATTTTAATTTCCCCAAATGCGTTCTCGAGGAAATAATTATTCCCAAAGAAATACCACAATATCGCAAAAAATCGATATTCCAGAAGGCATGGATTTACACATATACGGAATATGGGATACACGCTGCGTATAGTGAGTGGGCAGCGTTGGAAAAGGGTAGAGTGATGTTTGATCGACGAGCACAGCAATAACATGCTAAGCAACGCCCTTGTGGGTGTTGCCAAGGGATAGCGCAAAGCCTCATCGACTCCCCCCTTCATTGCTACCCTCTGCAATGACCTCTCTTTAGATCCTTTCTCTCCTTCTCAAAAACCTCTCTCCCTCATCACATTCGACAATCATTACTAAATCTATTCTTCTACTGTCTAAATACCTCTCCTCACATTCTCTCTTTTTTATATAACTTTCTCCTCCTCCTCAAACTCGATAAACATTACAACATCCACCATTCTACCACTCAAATATCTTGTATTCTCTATTTCCTATTATTCCTTTACATTCATTTTCGTGTTCCCCTCGCCGATCCGATGATCATACGGTATCTCCGTCGTTCTCTATTCAGCTGTCATTCAAATGTTTCTCATCTTTGCTGGCTGCTCTCTCTATTCACTGAGTGTAATTCCTAGCATTCGCTATATTCAGCATCGAGAATATACTCAACGAGCCTAGCAAATTGCGCTTGCTATAACTTTTGGTCATCGTTTCGAGTAACAATTTCACTCAACACAATATTTAGCTTCCATATTCAATATAGTTGCGAATATGCCTCATATAAAGCACACAGCTATCGCCTCCTCCCTTTCCTGTCTACTATCACCAGACTCTACCCTCTTTCCTGCCCCTTGAAACTGCATTTCGATATTCGTTGACTCTTTCTCCCACTCTGCCTCTTCAAAACCGCAATTCTCTTTCTTCACTCCTAATCCTCACTCTAGCAGCGAAACTACAACTTTCAAGCTTAGTCCGCCTAGCAACAAGCTTCATAATAACTGCCGCTGGGAAAATATGAATAGCGATCAACTCAACCAGTACTGCAACAACAGCACACCTGTTTACATAGATGAACGACAATAGTGACTGCAATGCCGGCGCAGCATTTCGTACAATCTATCCTCTTCCGCCGAAAATATAACATCATAGAGATGAGATTGGACACACGGCACGCACGATGGGCGATAGACCATATCGCACGCACAGGTATAACTTGCCCAGGTATTGTATGCCCAGACAATACCACATGTCCAGGCATGACTTTGCTTCATGTTTCGTTTATTAATAAAAGAAATTAATGACGGCACCCAACGATAGAATATATGTTATTATGATGAAATAATCATACGTTCCAAAAATTTTAGCACGCTAATTAATTGATGTTCACTTATGGAATAAACAAAAGTTTTGGAAGTCTATTTGACGAGAACAATCAAGATTTTACTAGGTGATATATCCACTCGCAAGTCTCATAAAATGAGCTCTTCTTTCTTTCAAAGTTTCCGCTTCGACAATTGGGAATTAAAGACAGCAATTTATTGCAATGGATCCTCGATAATACTAAATATCCATCCTAAAAAATAGGAAACCTTACAAGCCTGCATGGTCGTGTTAAAAACGAATTTCAACCTCATTATATATATATATATATATATATATATATATATATATATATATATATATATATATATATATATATATATATATATATATATATATATATATATATAACTATCCACCCCGAAGCAACGTCAGCACTAATCTGACTTGGCGTTCTGCGCTCATAGGAGCGTCAAAATACATCCACAGCTAAACAACAGGATCTAAACAACAAGCAGTGACGAGTGGAAGCGCTCGCAGCCGTTCTAGGCTGCAGCACCTATTTTAAAATCTAATTTCTCAAGTTCCAATCAATATTTGACGATATTTTTAACAAGAAATTCCCAAAAATATTATGGAAACATTTGTGGGATATTATGGAAACATTTTTTAAATGTTTCTTTATGGTTTTACAGAGGAAGATGACAGTATCAGAAGCCTAAAACATAAAGATAGCATTAACAGATCGATGTTAAAAGATAAAATGTTAACAATGTAGGTTTTAGACATGAATGAAACAGATATGCAAATAAAAGGTGAACACGCTTCGGCCCTTATCCGTTTTTTTTTCCAAGGAAAAAATGTGCAGATGTTACAATCCAGAAAAATTAAGGATAATATCCGACGAACAATAGAACACTATAAGAAAATTACATAAAGTGCAACTAAATTATAGCATTTGAACCAGAAGGATGCAGACGATACTATCGCAGCAAAAATCCTCGAATTCCGCCAGCAAAATTTACGAACTACATATCAGGAACTAGACTAGAAAACAGGACTTATATATAAAATTACAGAAATCTCTTTACCTCTAAACTTCTTCTCCTCCTAGAAAACAAGTTGGCTTTCAATAAAAATATCAGCTAAAATTTTCAAATGAAACCACTCCTGAAAGGTTTTCCTCTCCTCGGATAGGATTAAGCAAGCGGTAGCAATGTCGTCGTCGCAGATGTAATGCAGCTACGCACCCTCTTGTCCAACCATCATATATAACAGCACGACTCTTTAGGCTTACTAAACACTATATATTATTAAAAGAAAAACTAAAAACGAACATGGAAAAGGCGCGGAAGTGAAAGTAAACAAGTCCGAGACCGAAATATGCAGATGGATCTCTCCAGAATCGATCTGCGTCCAAATTGTATGCCTTCTGATATGCAGATAATGCTGCAATACGCAAATTTTATAGTTAAAAAATACAGCAATGCATTCAAAAAAATATAATGTACATACCTAGAAAATGGAAACTAAAAGAGCTAAATAAACTGCACAAATCATCCGTTCTATTAGTAGGGGAAGCAGAAGTTTCAAGCAAAGAGGGGAAGGCTATCAGCTAAAGAACTTGAGGTGGGAAGTTTTTTTTTTAAAGGATGCTAGTTGCCTTCGTCACTTCCCTCCACTCGCCAGGTATCCGTTCGTCGGGGATCTATGCAATCACCGGTGATACGATAAACTGTGAATAAAATAAGCTTATGTATCAAAGATAATAAAAATAATTTTTGGGAAAGCGAAATGGATAGTATGATGAAGACAAAATTTATTCCGGAAGTAGTAAATATTTCGGTTTCCTGGAAGCGAGGTGATCTTCCGTTTCGATGAAACTTGTACCGATTAAAATTCGACGGACCTTTATACAACATTAGATTTATCTGATGCTCCAGATTTATAATCTTCTTGTATCCCTCATCGAGCTTTCTGTTACTCTCTCATCCAACTGAGGTTCACTTCTTCATCGAAGAAATCAAGGTCGGAGGAAGCGAAAGCACTTCTGTCGACAAGATTCAACTATACGCATCGTCTAGACTTTTACTGTTGAAAGCATTAAAAGGTGCAATTCCTATAAGTGAAACTAGAAGTGAGATGGACGAAGTGGGGAAGTAGCTAGAATGGAGCAGCATCACCTCATACAAACAAATATCAAATCGCCAAGTTATCCAAACGCTTCACAAGTTTATCCATCTTCCCTTGCAAATCACAATAAATACTTACCATTGGGCAAAAAGTTACCCATGTTCTACTCAACTGCTGAGACATTCGTACGTCCTTAAAAACGCAACTCCATATAAACAATAACAATAATCAATGTATCAATAAACTAAAAAAAAAAAACAGAAAGCATCAAAACCGAAATTACCTTTGGCAAAATCCTTTGCAAGTAGATTCACATGGCCAAGTTTTAAATATACCGCAAATAGCTCACCACTTGATTGCTTTATATCACCTTCGACAAGCTTCACCAAAATATTCTCATAGATACGATTACCCTAAAATACGACGCCATTAAAATATGCTTCCACATAAGCAATTTATTTCAAGTAAAAAACATTACTCCTTCTGAAAAATCCAACTTAAGCCAGCATTAAATATAATCAGATATGCAAAAGTTCCCCATAAATTACCCATAAATTTTATAGGTAACTATATGAAACCCACAAATAGAGAAAAATTTTACCCATAAATTCAAAAAAAAAAAAAAATCCTAAAACTGATACCCATGAAAAACTCTTGCAATCATACGCATTGTTGACGTTAAGCGGATGTGATATAAACATAAACAAGTTTTAAAGCATAAGCAAGCTAAATATTTTATCTTCTAATGCCTAATGTTTAAAATAAAATTTGCAATTCGAATGCGGCAATATTTATTTCAAGGGAAATTCCAATTTTATTTCTTTAAAGCACCTTTTATTGGTGATATTAGCCTACCGAAATCTTGGGTACTTTCCCTCTTAAAATGACATTAACCGCATTTATATTTCATTTACATTTCAAGATTTCGTACAAATTTTTATCAAGTATTTTAAGCCAAAAATTACAAAACTTGGTAATAAATTATATTTTTGTGTCTTAGGCTTTTTTTTCATAAGGATAGATAAGAGAACAGAGACTATTAATCTCTTATCCTAAATAGTAAAATATAGCATTCGATTCACAAAACAAGAAAGTATGATCAATTAGAAAAACGATAACAGCAAATTTTTGAAAAGAGTTCCGAAATAAATCAAAACCTTTCCTATCAAAAACGCAACGAATGCGCACTGTTCAAATATATATATCATCATCCTCAATGCACCTATGACCTTCTTTTATATCTTTTAAAGATTATTGAGATAGCTGGTCACAGTATTTCGCCATGCAGACGATTCATCGCTTGAAAATTAACTTGTCTTCAAAAGCATTATGACAAACACTGACAGAGAGTCAAAAGCCAAAAGTAAGTAACAATATATGACAGAAGGAAACCAGAAACACTCATAGCATTGGTTTCATATAAGGCTTAAAAGAGGATATATGAGCAACTCATAACATTAATATGAGCTCAATTATTTGATAAATGCTCCGTCCAAGGTGAATGGTGAGGATATACATTAGCCGACCGTGTAAATGCTTATGCGAATGCGAAACATGATCCTTTATTAAAAGAAGGGTTGATGAGTTCCTTTCAGCCTCTTCCGTATATGGCGCTTTATTCATGGATTCATTTGCATACCTGGTGCTATTTAAAGGTGCTTAATGAGCTACTTGCCGCTGCTTACACATTATTACGTGTTACACCTGTTCTCAACTTGTTATGTGCCACACCTGTTCTCAATAACGACTGCTTTTTAGCGCCTATGGAAAGGTTCTCCTGCGCAGATCGGACACCCCTTCTGGATGAAGTGCATATGTGAGGTAAGAGACTGAGAAATATGCAACGAGCAAGAACTACTGTTGCATAACGCATAATGACTTCAACTTGAAAATCAAAAACTATTGCAGAAATTCCTCAGAACTCCATATATTTGAATTTTTCTCCCATTAAATTTACCTGCAAGAAAGAAAGAATAAAAAAATTTTTAAGAGAATAAAAGAAAATGAGTACTTTAAACACAATTGGAGAAGTTATGAAAACAAAAAATGAATATAAAATAATTCGGCATGTTTAGTGATATTACTGAAGACTTAAAACGTATAACTCAGCCCGGTATCCGAAAAAAACTGCATATTAGGCATAAATACACCTGGAAAACATTACATCGTACTTCAACTTCGTCCTCAGGTGCACCAGTACCACCCTTCGACATTCAAAACTCAGATTGTGCCACCGTTTATCATCCTTACGACTTCAGAGCTGGTACAATACTGCAGTGCACCGAGTACAAATATAGCACGAAAAGAACGGTCCTTTTCGATATAATGATACCAGTTTTTTGGTTCGTATAACAGCCATCCAATCAAAACCTATCAACTCCCCTTTACACTCCACTAGCACAATATTTTAAATCAAGGGATACGATTGTCGTAGATTTTTTTTTGGCGACATGAAAAGCATGCGAAACGAAAATCATAAAGCACATTTTATGAATTTAATACCTGTTTAACAACGCATTATATGCATAAAAACCATTATACACATATAAACCCAATTTCAGCCCATAAGCACCTAGAAAATTTTCGCCACAATACCTTGCAAGTACGCAACACCATATTTACCTCTATATAAAATTTTATTTTTAACCTTATGAACTATCCCAAATCACATCTCCCCTGTGAGTTTTCGGTGTTTTCGGTAAAGAGCAAACTCCGAAATTGCTCCAAGATATTCCTTCAACTATGCGGTATTCTAAGGAATCTATCCTCTAATTTCAAAAGCTGACAACAAATCAAAGCAAACTTTTCAAATTTGGACTGCAAATTTGGAAAAAGGTTGGTTCTACAGCGCACCTGATTCAAATTGGGGCTCTCCTAGTTCCTATGAATCGACTTTTCACTTCATAATCGTCACAAGATATCGCAGTTCATTTCCTTAGCTTAAGCGATGCAATAAATCGGATACTAGGATGTGCCACCACAAAGTTATCCATATAAGTTCAAAGCACATGAGGATATTGCGTAAAACTTAATAACACACCAATTCTTCATCCAACAGAGTCGCGAAGTATCATGACTTATTTCTGTTTATCACCAAAGTGAGCGGAAGAATTTCGTCCCCTGAAGGGATTCCAGGCTGGTTCTACAAGATTATCACAGCTTAAAAGGAAGCCAACCAATTCCTGCTCTTCTTGGCAAATGGAAAGTTTTAAAAAATTGCGATCAAAAAATTCTGAGGAAAGCAATCGATATACGGAAAACATTCATCGTTTAGCATTACTTAGTGCGCGGTCGGTTTTAAGAGGGCTCCGAGCAAACCCTTCGACTTTGTCCTACTGGCTCATTCCGAGCAGTGGTCTCATCGGGATGAGGATAATGGAGCAAGCCGGAACTATCCTCTTGAGCGGGAACAACGATGAATCGACTCATCAGTATCCGATGGGTAGGAGACGAGCCTATGCCCTCACCTTCACGCTACCTTACAACTTCAACTAAACGGAAGTGGTGGTGATATGAAGAGACATTTATTCGTAATGAATGCTTTGTCGATTCAAGTAAAATAAATAAAGTAAATAAGGAAAACAATCGATGGGAAATTTTTGTAGTTGGGAAAGATTATCAAACCATTATGGGTATGCTGGCAGAAAAAAAAAAGGAATGAATAATCAATATACCAATATTTTTTGACGAAAATACTATTCAAACAAAATCTTTTTTTAAAAAAAACATCATATATGACATCATATATAAAATAAAAAAAAAACTTCAATGACGTCATATATGATACCTTTAAATAAGACATCAAATAAAATAACAAATACACTGATGCAAATTATATAAATATAAAAAATTAGAGAAAAAAAAAACGAACTATTAAACGAAAATATATTTGAAAAAATTAAAAACCACTAAGAATTTATACTCAACGCAATTAAAAATATCGCCGATAAGTGGAGAGAAATTTGAATATAATTGAGTTGTTTTGTGGGGTAAATTTTATTCTTGTTATAATTTATTGTAATTATTTCTACGATATACGGGAAAGAACTTTGAATCCGCTACGCGATTTTTCCAGATTATCAAATTTGCCTGCGGAATTTTAAAGCGTCAGGTGAGCATCAGCTCGCTAAGATACAACTAATGAAGCCAGCCGAAATTATATTTCAGGTTAACCTGGTGCATCACTGAACCACCGATTGATCAGTTCATGGTACCAACTCAACCTTTCAGTACTTCTGGATGCTAAACTTTCTTTAGCTACCAACTTTCATCAATTCATGGTACCAACTCAACCTAAACGGCATATGTGTGAGCCGATATTTTTAAGTGATATGGCAATAGTTGCCATCTAGTTACACTTATTCAGCGAATCTAATTATTGAGATATAAAAGAATTTATATTTAGCTCACTTATAAATGATATTACATTTAACCGAAAATATACCATAATTGTAGCGATATGAAAGCGATGAAATCGCGAATAGAATGCATTCACCATAAACATCAAGGCCGTAACAGAGAGAAAATTCGCCAAACATTTTCAAAATCTCTGATCCATTTCAGGTTTTCAACTCGTTTTCAGAATCCCTTCGCTGTTTCCGGTCCTTCCGGATCGGCCAACACTCTTCATGACTGACATCACAAGATGAATGCACCAGAACTCCATGATGGATTTACGCAAGTTTTACTGAATGTGAGGAGGAAATGCAAACCTTAAAGAGAAGTTTATTGGGCATCGTACGTGCTTCCCCATTACCATTCCAATAGTGAACGAAACTGAAGCTGCAAATAGAG
Organism: Ascaris suum; assembly: GCA_013433145.1. Lineage (NCBI taxonomy): Eukaryota > Metazoa > Nematoda > Chromadorea > Rhabditida > Ascarididae > Ascaris > Ascaris suum. The sequence goes on from CM024177.1 coordinate 1,699,298, forward strand.
CCAAATTTCTATTTATCACTATCTTTATCATCTGATAACGATAATAGTCACATAAGTTACTGCATTATCGTTTGAATGACACTAGTTGAGGATTCGCTAAAGCTAAATTCCATCAAGGCGCAATCTTATTATCGAGTTACCAATTTTCCGATCAACAGATCCGACGAATACGAATCAAATACGAATCTATGAAATTGAAATTAAGGTTAGTGGTCAGCGGACAATCACTTCAGATACACGGACTGAGATTTACAGAGAGTAATAAAACGTATCGATTTATCCTCGCATCCTAGAAATTTTGCAAAACACTTAATGGATACAAAGTTAATAAATCTCACTAAATTATATCATGATTACATCTTTCAATGCGTTTTTAGTAGGCAACGATGGATTAGTTTGTACTGCTTTCAAGCACGTTTCTGATACTGCAGAATAAATTGAAAAAGAAAAAAAACTACAGATACGGGTCTCCGATCGATCAGCGTCACTTTTCTCCCTCCTCCTCCTCCCCTCCCCTTCCTCCACGGCCTCCTCCGCTTCCTTTTTCTCGTTCTTCTTCATCGTTGACCAAACCGATACAACACAGAACAGCAGCTTCTACTATCATGCTATTTTTCTACAACTCAGCACCAAGCAAATCGCTTACATCAACTGAATCCATTAACCGATTATGACTTAATTTAGCAAAAACATCGAAAAATAACAAAACATTCTTAGTTATATTCGGCTGATAAATTGCCAATCGCAGCAAAAATGATAGAAATTTATGACAAAGAAGATGAAAGATAAGCTTAATAGATAAGCGAATTTTATTGTAAACCTTCGAGTAGAATATGGCGAAAAGGTTTCTTATGACCGAAAAAAACTTCTGCATAGGACGAGAGAGGTATCACAAATGATCAGTGTGAGAATGATGCTCGGGATTTTTTTGGTGGGTTACTTCTGCGGTAGGTATATATACTTCATACCTGCATAATAGGCATATATGAAAGAAAACATACTTTTGGGTAGTTTTGGGTAAACAAAAGATGAATACTTCTGTAGGTAGTATATACCTGCTTAATTTGTCGAACTTCTCGCGCTCAGCAACTGTGAACGACGGCTCAAGTGCGGTAATCATTCCGCCTTTTTTGATGATCACTCAAACGCGTCGACGACCAATCAGTTGCTATAACTGCGAAGTACCTCTATGATATATGTTGACAATACTGAAAATGATTATGCAACTATATTAGTAAGTTTATTTACTTTGTAATTTTCGTAACTGCTACTTCGATGAGTGCAAAAAACATCGGATATGCTCGATAGAAAACCGAGTTTTATATAAAACTGTAAATAGAGTTACCGTTTAAAAAATTCGACAGAATAGCTGAAAAATGCGATAGAACAATCAAATGTTTGTGAGGTGGGGGGGGGGTGGGGGTGAGGGGGGGGTTGAACGAGACACCAGCAAACTACGAAGAACGTTTTTTAGGCTTCAAATGGACACAGGAAGAGAGAAAGAGAAAGAAAGAGAGAAAGACAGAGATGACGACGACATGAGACAGACAGTGAGAAGAAATGAACAAAAGAAACAAATGAACGCAAAAACATGCTCTTTGCCATTTCCGCAGCTTCAAAACCTGCGGCCAAGACTGCATTCAAGATTTGTGGCGACTCAACGACTATGAAATATTGTCGCATCAAACTCATTTAGGAGGACTTTCTAAGACCTTTTTTGTTTGGCATTTCCGCTCTTACTGGATCTTCGGATCGTTGCCAGAAAATCTCTGCTGCTCGGGGTAATGCTTTGAGATTTGAAAGGTGTCACAAAAGCGTCAGAAAGCCGAAAATCTTGACCCCAAATGAAGCGACGTTACAATTAACATTCATTGAGAAAAAAAACGATTCAGCAATAGTGAGCATCACATCAAATATGAGTTCTCTTTCGAAGGAAGTGGTACTGATATGAAGAGACACTTATTCGTAATGAATGCTTTGTCGATTCAAATAAACAAGTAAACAAGTAATCTCTTTCGAAATGATCAGTGGTGAAGTGAAGCCATAATTCGAGCAGGTCGAATTATCAACGCAGAAGCAACAAGTCTCGCCTCAAAAACCTCAGTGAAATATAGATGTGGTGAAGTAAAATCCAACAAACTCTAACGTTTCTACTAGCCCTGATTAAAAAACAAGACGTGGCTTCTTAGATAACACAACAAAAAATACAACCTCAAGAAGCGCAACAACAAGACAAACAGGAGAAATACCACCCTGGTTGGAATTCCATTCATTATCGTCCAACAAGCGCATTCCCAGCAGTGGGCAAGTTGCCAAAACACACAGCTATCTTTGCACATCCGTTCAGGCCACGCACTTATTCCACAAGCGCCCGCGCACATGATAGACGGAGAGAGACCGCGCGTATCATTGGATAAGCGGCGCGGCAGTGGTCACTCGCAATAATATTGTCGCAGTAAATATGAAAATATACCATAAGGAAACAAAATTCGAACAATGAGTTTCAACACATTTTGAAGAGCATTGAATGCTCTATCAGAGTCATTAATAAGCTGAGAGAAAAGCGAGAACTTTTCTATAAGATCAATTTCTTATATGACGCGCAATTGACAAAAATTGCATGGTCATCGATATATCAGGGCTAAAGTGTATAAATGAAATAAGATTTGGGAAGAAGACTAGGCAACCTTAAAGAGCATTAAAATCTATCAAATCATCAATAAGCTGAGACAAAAACAAGAACTTTTCTATAAGAACAATTTCTTATATGACGCGCAATGACAAAAATTGCATGGTCATCGATATATCAGGGCCTGTAAGTGAATAAAGGAAAAAGATTTTGGAAGAATGACTAGGCAGACCTTAAAGAGCATTTTCAAACTCTATCAGAATCATCAATAAACTGAGACAAAAACAAGAACTTTTCTATAAGATCAATTTCTTATATGAAAGCGCAATTGACAAAAATTGCATGGTCATCGATATATTCAGGGCCTTTAAGTGTATAAAGGAACAAATTTTAAATGAAGAATGACTGAGCAGACCTTAAAGAGCATTAAAAACTCTATCAGAATCATCAATAAACTGAGACAAAAACAAGAACTTTTCTATAAGATCAATTTCTTATATGACGCGCAATTGACAAAAATTGCATGGTCATCGATATATCAGGGCCTGTAAGTGTATAAAGGAACAAGATTTGGGAAGAATGACTAGGCAACCTTAAAGAGCATTAAAAACTCTATCAGAATCATCAATAAGCTGAGACAAAACAAGAACTTTTCTATAAGATCATTTCTTATTTGACGCGCAATTGACAAAAATTGCATGGTCATCGATAATCAGGGCCTATAAGTGTATAAAGGAACAAGATTTGGGAAGAATGACTAGGCAGACCTTAAAGAGCATTAAAAACTCTATCAGAATCATCAATAAGCTGAGACAAAAACAAGAACTTTTCTATAAATCAATTTCTTATTGACGCGCAATTGCCATAAATTTCAATGTCGCGTTATGTATTATCTAAATGCGTTATTCTCGTGCATTCGTGACACTGTGTTCTTATTGGTGAACTGAATTCATGAATCGACCCTCGACGGTTTGAAGAAATGACTCAATCGTTCTCAACTTGCATTAAACTCCCTGTGACTCTTCATGAATGGATCTTTCGTGCGACTGTTATATGCATCGGTTATGAATTCTTCAGTTCGACAGCTCCAGGTTCTCATCACTTCATTTCTTTCCCGTGTAGGCATACCGATAACGGGCATTGTAAGTTCGTTTGAATAGTAAAAAGCCAATCGACGCTTTCAGCGTCTTATTCATTGCATTGACATAGTTTGATTGCATGCAGCACTTGCTCTCCGACATAGGCAAGTCAGGATTGTGAAGGAAAAAGCAGATCGAAGGCGATATGTTCCCAATTCGAAGAATTGCTTTCAATGCAAGCAATCATTTGAAGTGCGCAACTCTAGCAAAGAAGCCTACTCTTAGGATGTGGAGGAGATCGTATAGAAGATGGGGCTATCAAGAGCACTCGTTTCGAGCCACTAATCTAGAATGGCTGAATAACGTTTAGAAGAAGTACTTGCCTCACTGCAAGTTACCTGTTCACCGACTCATTTCATTCCCAGTTGATCAAAAAACCAGAGAATGAGCGACGGTGCAATCAGAGGTGATGGCAGTTGTTTTTTTACATCCAGCATCAGTTTCTCGCATCCGAAGCGTTCCGAGGACACAGCCTGTCGAAACAGTTTGCGCATTCGACAATGCAACCTATGATTAAGTCGCTAAAGCGGATCGGAAGCTTGATAACGACATAAGCCGCGTGCAGTGCTCAACTTCAGAAAGTTGATGGCATGCATTTTTGCACAGTGCCGTTAGGATTTGAAAGGCTGCTCCATTATGCTTATTTCGCACAAAGGCTCCTAACAATGGAATGTGGCGTTGGCATTAGATAGCGAGCGATTCATTTAGATCTTTCACAGTAATCATTCGCGTGTTGCATCAAGGAACGGCATCATCACCCAGATATCCGATCGATTCTCATCACCTTCAAATATCGCAGAAGACTGAGCTTTGATAGTTTATCGCTTTGAATGTTACAAAACAATTCACTGCTTCAGAGGAATCCCTAAACAATGCTTTAAAATGAAAGTTCAGATCAAAATGAGTGTGATAGATTTAAGAGATGTTCAATCTAAGGCCACGTTAACAGTGTGGACGAAGTGCTGTAATGGAGACGGGACACAGCGCTGAACACTGTGGATATTCTGCGTTGGGGAGCCGACATTGATTCAATGGCTGCAGCGCTATGTTTCGACTTAGACATCTATATGTGCACTGCGAGGATGGATTTGGCAAGGCTACTTTACTTTGAATGCTTTAAACAGCCGTGATTTCGTCGATTTCGTCGTTCCCCATCGACGCAGCTGGCAACTCTTCCATCTATAGCGATCCTGAGCCCTCCGCATCTAAGTATCTACATACAGGCGCCTCAGCGGTCTTCCTCCCTTGTTGTTGCCTGCCGCGTGATCGTTTTATGTCTCTTGATTACCATTAGAAGATTTACTTAGTCCATCTATAGTCATTTAACCTGGCTACGTGACCAGCCCACCCAGTTTTCATTTGTACATTTCTTCAACGATAACATTCAATGCGGATCCAGAGCGCAACTCTTCGTTTGTTGTGTGTTGCAGTTTGTTGATACTTTCCATTCGCCTTTCCATTGTTCACTGGGTCGCTGCTAGTTTGTTTTCTTCAGCGAGTGTGGTATTCCACGTTTTTCGCTCTTCATAGAAGAACAGGATGGCCGTCGAAGTGAAGAGTTCTCCACGAACATTTTTATCATGGGTCGCAATAGACATCGTTGAGCTTGGCGAATAATAGCCAATGCGCTCTTTTTCATCTGCTAATTCCTGACGCCAAATCGCCGCTCAATTGCAAGTCTATCCTAACTGTAGAAAATGTTCCACAAGTTCGATATTTTCACTGTCGATTCATGGAAACTAACGACAGAGTGTATTTTTCATCCACTTCGTTTTACATTTGCAAATGCTGAGCCCAATTTTCTTGGCATTCTTGTTGAGCTCGTTCAGTGAATACTGCAAAGTTTTTTGGGTGATCGGCAACCAGTAAACTTCATCCGCAAAGAGAAGCATTTAGAGTTATTTGCTGAATAAATTGAAACCATCTGCAGTCTCCATCTTTCTCAAGAGTCCTTCGAGAGTTGATAAGGATGTCGGGGAACAAATATCCCCTTTTTTTGCGCCTTTCCGGCTGACAAGGATACTTCGAAGAAATAGCTGCATCTGGCTCGATAGGCCATATTCCTTGCATCCTTTTCCTCGCCACCTCGTCAAACACAAACAGCACACCTCTGGTTTCTTTCACAACTGAAGTAGCACCAAACTCGCGATGTTTCAAGACAGAGAGAGGATCACTTGTTAAGCGCTCGTAATTGAAGCAACACAAAACTTCCGCTACTTATATAACGTCTTTTCGCCATGATCCCTATCATATCTGAGACTTCAGGTGTTTGCTTCAGATCTCTAGAAGACACCCACGATCCTGTTGAAAACGACATCTGTTGCCACTTAGAGTCATTGATGGAGTTTCGGTGATTCGTCGAGCGATTGCCTTCTTAAATCGCTCGCATATTCAGCAGTGTCAACATACGTCAATCTCTGTAACGCATGTACTTCGAGTCTACAAATTATGTCAATCGCGCGTCATAAAACAAATTGATCTTATAGAAAAGTTCTTGTTTTTGTCTCAGTTTATTGATGATTCTGATAGAGTTTTTAATGCTCTTTAAGGTCTGCCTAGTCATTCTTCCCAAATCTTGTTCCTTTATACACTTACAGGCCCTGATATATCGATGACCATGCAATTTTTGTCAATTGCGCGTCATATAAGAAATTGATCTATAGAAAAGTTCTTGTTTTTGTCTCATTTATTGATGATTCTGATAGAGTTTTTAATGCTCTTTAAGGTCTGCCTAGTCATTCTTCCCAAATCTTGTTCCTTTATACACTTATAGGCCCTGATATATCGATGACCATGCAATTTTTTGTCAATTGCGCGTCATATAAGAAATTGATCTTATAAAAAGTTCTTGTTTTGTCTCAGTTTATTGATGATTCTGATAGAGTTTTTTATGCTCTTTAAGGTCTGCCTAGTCATTCTTCCCAAATCTTGTTCCTTATACACTTATAGGCCCTGATATATCGATGACCATGCAATTTTTGTCAATTGCGCGTCATATAAGAAATTGATCTTATAGAAAAGTTCTTGTTTTTGTCTCAGTTTATTGATGATTCTGATAGAGTTTTTAATGCTCTTTAAGGTCTGCCTAGTCATTCTTCCCAAATCTTGTTCCTTTATACACTTATAGGCCCTGATATATCGATGACCATGCAATTTTTGTCAATTGCGCGTCATATAAGAAATTGATCTTATAGAAAAGTTCTTGTTTTTTGTCTCAGTTTATTGATGATTCTGATAGAGTTTTTAATGCTCTTAAGTCTGCCTAGTCATTCTTCCCAAATCTTGTTCCTTATACACTTATAGGCCCTGATATATCGATGACCATGCAATTTTTGTCAATTGCGCGTCATATAAGAAATTGATCTTATAGAAAAGTTCTCGCTTTTCTCTCAGCTTATTAATGACTCTGATAGAGCATTCAATGCTCTTCAAAATGTGTTGAAACTCATCGTTCGAATTTGTTTCCTTATGGTATATTTTCATATTTACTGCGACAATTTTATTGCCGAGTGACCACTGCCGCGCCGCTTTCCAATGACGCGCGCGGTCTCTCTCCGTCTCTCCTGTGCGCGTGCGCTTGTGGCTAATGTTACCCACACCTCCGTTCATTGGCCAGCAACAATTCTAACAACGCAAAACCCAATATGTCCCTCATGTATACACCTGATATGATCCAGTATACCTGACGTATAAACCTTTAGTATATATGACGCAGGTGGACTGACTTTGATGAGCTTCAGAGGAGTTCAGGTGTGAATAGTTCTTGAATTGCATCATCTATGCAATAGTACACAGATAAGAAACGATGCAAACAATGAGTATACATAACAATGCAATAAGCTCATTGCAATTGCCACACAAATCACAACTTTCTGAATCTTTTTCCAGCGAACATTTGAATATCTCATATTTCCATATGCGGTTTACCTCTATTTTTTGCAATCAATAAGATTACGCCTGAAAAGAATGCGGAAAGTGGAAGTGAAACGACCACAAAACACATTGAAAAATTTGTGATCATATGCAAATAGGAGATCGTGCAAATAGAGAGAGAATAAAAATGATGGTGAAAAAATCATAAAATTGTCCCTTTCCTCGTAAAAAAAAAGAGAAAAAAAAAGCAAAACACAATAAAAACAAACCTATAATAATTTCATTTCGATCTAATGAAAACAATATTTCGAGATTCCAATGAAATAAATGAAAAAAAAAAAAAAAAAAGTGAATGATTTATATCAGTTGTGCGTCTATTTTTTCAATGATATTTTCATAATCGTTCTAATCGGCATTCTTTTAGGCTTTTCAGCATAAAATCTAAATTTTAATTTTTTTTTTATTTTTTGATCAATTTATTATATTCTCTGAAAGTTGACGTATTTTCACGACAAAAAAAAAACTATTATTTAATCAAACTATTCAATTCTTTTTTTTTAAAAATTGATTCATAGTTTAAATGATTGAATTTTGTTTGTGCTGAAAATAACTCAAAAATTAGATAATATTATTTCCATCAGAAATGTTTTATTTCACGAGAAATTCTGAAAAAAGAAAAATCGAAATTTATAGAATTTCAAAAGAAAAAAAAAAGAAAGAAACATTGCGATCGTTAGATTAAAATTTCGTTTCTATTCTTGACAAAAATTCATTACATCGTTTTATCTTTTATTCGAAAAGATGATTGAAACTATCATGTATGTAGAGTTCATCACCACTACAGCTATACTTACTGTATTTTACCTGTAATAATTTTATCACTCAAATTACAAGAAATCATTTCAAGTAACCATAATTCTTAGCAGAGTATTTTCTTGCAATGCTAAACGAATTACTTCAAGATAAATTGCCATCAACGAGCGACACAGGTGAGATTACCTTTACAAGTGAGTATGAACGCAACATCTTGTTTAATGATATATTTCCTTGAGTTATCTTATTTAGACATCTTCAATTAATAGAGAATTGATACATTCACTATGTTTCCTAAAATGCTCCATATTGATTATATTGTAAAATATTAGCATATTTTAGCGAAATCAAAAAAAGGTATTTGCGAGCGATGAAAAGAGTAGCGCTTCGACTAGATTAATGAATTTTTTTTTATTTATTACCTATGCGAATGAACTCTATACTGAAAAAAATTTTCAACTTGTCGCTCGTTTGTATGACTTAGGTTTGTTTTAGCAAAAAAAAAAAAAAAAAAAAAAAAAAAAACTGGTCATAGGCTCTACGTTCTAGCAATTTTAGCAATAAAGTTGAATAAAGTTTCAAGGTTTTAGCAGTAATGCTGTCAATAGATTCTTATGAAAAATTTCTTACTTTCTATTAAGCGTTCATTTTCTATTGAGATTTTTGATACATAAATATCATTGCTAAGGAATTTATGCAAATTTATGAAATTTATTTTTTATGCGAAAATTTATGCTAAAATAAAAATTTATAAAAAATTTTAATTTATTTTATAGATTTGTTTAATTTTAGGTAAATTTGCATAATGATTTTTTTCATATAATTTTAACGCTTCTTATATATATTAATATCGTGGATTGAATACTTCGAAAAATTTCGAAGAAAATTTTTTCAAAACCGATGAAATTATTTTGAATGAAAAAAAAAACTTTTTTTTTAGACAACAAGTGAGCTTTAAGTTCATATGCGGATGGCTTAATTGATATGGTTGACATATTTTGAGGGCATTCGACGGATACCGGTTTGATTATCGTTGACCGCGAATATATGCACCATATTAGAACTTAACGCACAACAACTGAAATGCGGCCCGCTCTTCGACGAGCTAAAGACAGCTCGTTTTTATTTGTGCGTTTCGTTTCGTTTCGTTTCGTTTCGTTTAAGTGGACTTTTTCATAGATATTCACATATTCCTCCAATATTATATTAAATAAAAGATTTTATAATATTTGATTTTGTTTAATGCGGAATATTGATAATTAATATTTACATAGTAATAAATATAGAACAAATAAAAAGTACAATTTTTGTAATTTAGTTTATTTCAATTTTAAACTAATTTATTTGCGATAATTTTTCAAATTATATGAAAATTTATATTTTATTTATTATTGTAAAAATTCATTTATATTAAAATAAGTTTTATTTTTCGCTATATTTTTTTTTCTTCAGTAATTAATTGCTTAAAAATAAATTGCCAAGTTTTGATCATTAAATGGCTTATGAGATCATAAAAATTGATAAATAATATGCAAAATTTGATCGTTGATAGTATATTTGATCTTTGTTTTTGCCGAACTTGCTCTTTTCTCCTGCTCAGATAGTCAAGTGCGATTGTTATCAATAGCCAATCACATGGGATAAATTAAACTTGATTAAACTTGAGGGGTGGGGGGGGGGGGAGCAGGCTTCATTCATCTAGTGGTTACTATTTCCTATTTATTGTAAGTAAATTATTATAAGCTTTTGAAGTTTTCCTCTTTCCTTTAGAGATAACTTTGTTGAGTTGTCTTTTCAAATTTTTTTAATAGCCTTTTTATTAAAGATTAATTTCATAGCATTGATGATGGCTATTCTTAAATGACGCTAACTATTACTTCAATAAATTCTCAAATAAAATCAATCAAAAATTTTTGATTTTATTGATGATATTATATAAAATTCGCTTAAAAATATGGCATAATATTGAATTGAGTAAATTTTTGAGTTATTTTATTTGTTTTTTTTTTAATGGTGGTGGAAATTCTTTGAAGAGTAATATTCGATTCGTTCGGAGTGAAGAATGTTAGAAAAATAATTGCTATAGGTATATTGAATATCGATTTTAGCGTCTAATGCTTATATATGAAAATCACATTTTTGAGTTATTACTTGAAAAGGAAATTTTATCGTTAGTGCATCCGATTAAAAAAAAAATTTTTTTTTTAAGTTGAAGATGTCTTCTTCGAGTTGTAAACAACTAAACTTATTGGCTCAAAAAAAAAATTTCAATGAAAGATTCGATACTAATAGAGTAAATGAGAAAGGAGAATTATAAATTTTACCTGAATAGGTATGTACGCTATGCGTAATACCCTGAACGTAAGTGACAATAATTCTCAAGTAGTATGTATAGCTAACAATTTTAATCATTTTGTCATTTATCGTATTCAATACTGAAGTTAGCCATTACATTTTATATCAAATATGCTTTTATTATTTAGTTTTTAGAGTGACTCTTGCAATTGCTTCATATTCGAGCTAAGAGGCCGAGGGGGATGGGGAGGGGGAGGAGGTAATGCACAAATCATCTGGCAGGAAGCAACATAGAGGCGTGATTGCTTTTGATCAGCAAAAAAAGGTAAACAAAAACGAGGAAAATCAAGTAAAAGAGATGCAAATCACGTTGACGTTCCATTAACAATTCGTTAATAAATGTGAATGCTTAGAAAATATTTCATTATAATTTCTTTCCAATTACTGTAAACTTTCAATTTACAGGAGGAATCATTTCGAGAATGATTCGTTTATTTGCTTCAAAGCAACGATTCATATCGTACGATTCTTTGCTTATTTGAGAAAAAAAGTTCTAACGACAAACTAAACGACAAACTGTAAAACTACTGATTCATATCGTTTATTCTGATTCTATTGTAATAACGACAGTACTATCTATTTGGTGGTCATTCGCCTGAAGAGGAAAACCAGAAACGAGGACTAATCTCTGTGGAGTTTTTAGTAGCTCAATAAACGCTAGTAGTGCTCGGATTTGTGATTGGTCAGCAGGATTAACGCATTCAACTGGTCATTAGTGAGAGCTATCAGTGAAGTGGAACTGCACGATTTGTAGCGATTTTATTGTTGTGCATTGATGCACATGATGACCACATCATCAAGTTTGTACTGCATTTATTCCATCTATACGTATATTTTGATTATATTCATTCCTTTGATTATTGCACAACTTCCAGCGACATCACGAAAACTTACAGGTAATATTTTCTCTCATTCATTTTTTATTTTTTTGAAATCTTGTTATTTATGTAAAACTATTTATATATATATAATATATATATATATATATAATATATAATATATATATATATATATAAATATATATATATATATATATATATATATATATATATATATATATATATAATATATGTAACAATTTAGATGAAGCGATCTCAACATTTGTTTGTCTTGATTTTCAAGCTTCATAACATGAAATCACAGTTATACGACATAATACATTCTCTTCAGGTGCAGTGCGTAAAATTTTTCCTCACCGTAAATATGTTAATTTTTTTTTCTGCAATGAACAATCCATAGAAGATATGTCATGCAAATATATGCTGTAAACAATGGCAATAGAAATTGGCATCATATGCACCGATCCAGAATTGCGATAGACGATAGTGAAAACACAATGGAATCGGGCGCACAACGAAATAACCCATCACCTATTTATCGTGCCCCGCTAATTGCCACATCCCTTTTTGTTATTGATTCGTAGATGTACCCCTTTACCTCCTATATCAAAATTAGTCGTCCATCTATCTATTTCAGCTATATTAAAAAAAAACGTCAAATATCAATCATTAAGTTGGTACGATATAATAGCTAATAAAATGACTAAATATTGCTACGAATATAATTTTTTGACTTTTATATGAAATTTTAGTTTAATCATTACGAAAAAAAAATGAATTAAATAATTCTAAATTAGAGTCGAAAATCGTTATCACTAATCAAAAAAATTAACGTTGATAGTTGATATTGCCAATTAAATTGAAAGCATACCACTAATAGGGGGGAATATATATCCATTATCACCGATCTTCTAAAGGATACGTCGATTAACTCATAAAATATTGTAATATGTAGTGTATATCTTCAAAAAAAAAGAAATTTTTTCTATATGAGAAAAGGTTTTTTTTTTTAAAATTAGTGGACGCCTCATATTTTTGCGCGATTAATTTTTTTTCACCTAAGTAGGAAATATTCTTTGTTTCATTTTATTGAATTACTTAATTATTTTTTTCATAAGATCAGAAATATTGATAAACAGAATCTCTAAGAAATCACTTTAATGAATTAACGAACTTTCATCGATTTCCGATAGTTTTTTTTATCTTAGAAGATATCGCTATATTTTTTATAATTAACGAAAAATTGCTTCATCGATGAATCATAAACGATCAAGGTCATAATACTCTATTTGAATAGCCAAGGACAACATCATCATGAAAGGTGTTTTGTTTGTCTCGATGCACTATAATAATAATACCTTCAAAGGTCTCATTATAGGGCATTTTCTATAATATTCGTATGTTGATCCACAATCACATTTAGAGCAAATAATTTCCAACCTTTACAATGGCAAACTCTAAATGCATATTCTAACATTTGTATATTTATTTAAATTATACTTATTCCCCTATAATATTTATATCGTTAATATATTTTATTTCTGTAACACATTTTATATCGTTAAAAAAAATTTTTTTTTCCTCAATTATGAATTTTTTTTTAATCACTAATAATCATTGTATCATTGATTATCTTATATCATTAATAAATCTTATGCAAGTTTCTATGAGCGTTCATTCGGTTTCTTATGTGAGTTAGCATTTTTGTGCTATCTTTCATGAGACCTTTGTAAAGTGTCCATAGTTTTTGAAGATATTCGCGCATCAATATATTGCTCCTATATGCAAAATTAGTAAAAGGGAAATTACTATTTATTTCTATGCAACTTTACTCTACGTCAAATACTATGTAATATTAAGCATTCAATAATCTATGACGTTCGTGAGAGGGAAAAACGTTGACGTTCATATGTCAATATATGATGAATTATTTTTATTTTAAACCATTTTTATTGCAATTAATTGCAATTATTGCAATATACGAATTTTTTTGTTGCAAATAATCCGAAACGGGCGCATATTTGTATAGACAAGAAGTGTTCATTATAGTATTGCCTACATGTGGCAACGAGATTATCAAAATCGAGCTATCATTCAATGGTGAATTGCTACCGGATGGTCGATTTGACGACTGGATTATTGTCGGTACTAACAATCGGCCGGAATGTAGACTAAAGGGTAATGGTGAATTGCAGTATATCATTGAGATCGCAGTATTCAATGATCCATGCGGAACGCAAATGGTTTGCTTTCCTATTTATATCGTTTTGAAGTAATTTTATGCCCATTATGATGCAACTTATATTTCGTTCTATTAGGCATCATGATGAAGAATTTCCTCTTTTATAACCAATAACATTCGTTTAAAATGCCACAAATGTATCGACAAAAGAGAAATGATGCACTCATAATACGACATTAATATTGCAAGAATAATACTGTTAATTCGAATATAGAGTTGCTTTTAAATGCTAAAAAAAACCCAATGTATCATTGGATATTTCAGCCATCTGCTGGTGTCTTTCAAAATAGAATTCGAATAGGACAAAATCCAGCGGTGATTCTTCAAGGTGATGAGAATCTTATCGTAAAATGTATATATGGATTACCGGAAGTCAATCAGCTAGTGAATCCAACGATTAATCCCTCATTTAATGCTGTCACTTTCAAGTAAGCACGCTAATTAAATTTTATTTTTTTATGTGCTCTGCATTGATGTTTATATATTTGAAAGGATTTTAATGTAAATGAATGTGTTTTTCATTCTACACTAATTGAACTATGGGAAATACTAAATTTTTTTCTAAGTTCAAAAACGAAGCCATTATTTTGCATATTTGTTTATCACTATTGATACAGAAAACAATCAGTGATAAGGGATGAGTGATATGAATATGCGAACCTATGAGATCTTCTGATAGAATTCTTCATTTGTTGTATATGCTTGCATAGTATTGCAAGCGTAACATCTAAATGGGCAAACAATATTAAGGATTGTTCAAGAGGAATTGAGCTTTTTAGAGTCCAATTGAAAAAATGCCATCAAGCCAAGGTGAAAATATTTATTGCAAGAGACATAGTTGAACAAGCATCACTTGAAGAAGCATTACAATGCTTACAGGCTGAATTTTCTCGGAGTAAACTTGATCCAACTTATCTTTCAACAATGCGGAAGCGATATATATTTAGATCCATGTATATATAATATATAATATATATATACATATAATACTAATAAATTACTGGATAGTATTTAGATAATAACGCTATGAAGTATATCGCAGACAATAGTGATTGATAGCAGTTATAATATTTTGCAAAAAAAAAAAAAGAAAAAGTAACCATGACAATAAATTTTTTAATTCTAAATTGAAATTTTTTTCAAAAATTAAAAAAAAAACTTTTTTTCAATAATTTCTAAAAATATGAAATATTTTAGCGACGTGCAAATAAATTCACCACGAAATGATATTTTTTCACTATCGGCTGATAGTGTTGCCGAATCGAGCAATATAAACAACGAAAGTGGAACGTTAGCATGGATAGCATTACTCTCGATTATTGGCGCTTTCTTTCTTATTATTCTTTTGGTTATGCTCATTTTTATATGCGTAAAATGGTGTAAAGATACAAAACAACAAACGTTGAATGAACCGAATAGCAGTCGAAATGGTGAGTTAACAAAGAACACTTAATAACCGATATACTTAATAATTGATATTTAATACTTCATAAGAGACTATTGAGTAATAGATATTTAATATACTTAATACAAATATTTGATTAGTATATCGTTAGTTTCATAATCCATGAGTAATACTATCGATATATGCGGAATTCGTAATACTCTAAATGAGACGATAACGCTAAAAAAAAAAAAACAATAATAGAAGATGACATAAAGAGACGTAAAATGTTCACCTATTGCATGATCCTTCGTACATTTTGAAATAATATTTCTTGGCAGCCGATTTGATTGAATTAGATGATCGATTTGAAAGAAAAAAGTTTATTGAATTTAATTGGAAAATTTTGAAAAATAATTTAAGAATTGAATTTAAAAATACGCTTCTTCGCTTCTAATAAATATCGTTGATTTCAACAAAATGATTCGATATCATCATATACTAGTAATTTATTCAAATGAATGAATATATTTTGTATTGATTGTCTAGGAAGTGAAATATGCAAATATGGTGGAAAACAATCATGGTGGATAGGTAGCAAAGAAACACTCCAAAGGAATCAACAACTCATCAATAAAGAATTTGCGATTAAGCGGTATGATTTATGCTAAAATTGAAATTTTTTTTCCTGTGAGATGAGATGAACACTCAAGTTGATCATATTATTGTAAAAATTAGGATGAAATATTAGAAAATTGCAAACAACAAATAATATTCAAAAATCTTGGAAATAACTTCGTCCTCATAGAGGACATAAAAGCGATCAGAAGAAATGAAACAATTTTAAAAAAATTCGTTGTTTTATTCGTTTTTTATAGACTTCACCTATATATCCTTCAGTAATACTTTCATTTAGTTTATTAATTATAATCATCTTTTGACGTTTCGAGTAATAATGATGAAAAAACTTTTGCGATAAAATATTTCTTTAATATAACGAAAAAAATATGCAAAATTAATTGAATTTTATAATATATTCAATATTTTTTTTCAATAATTTTATTCAATTATCATAGTTCTATAAAATCTTATCTTTGAGAGAATATCGTTAATATTTATTTAATTGTCTTTTTGACTCGAAAGAACGCTATAGTTTATCGTCTAAGATATTTGCAAAAAATACTTGGAAATAATGAGGTAAATAAACGTTAGAGAAAAAAATGAAAGTATTGGTTACATTGAGAAGTCATAAGTATGTGATGTTAATAGCAACAAATAATATTTATATGTTCAATTTTGAAAGTAATGTTGAATAATAAAAGTAATATAGTGAAGTAATCATACTGCGTAGTAATTA
Source organism: Ascaris suum (assembly GCA_013433145.1). NCBI lineage: Eukaryota > Metazoa > Nematoda > Chromadorea > Rhabditida > Ascarididae > Ascaris > Ascaris suum. Next base: position 1,715,929 of record CM024177.1, read on the forward strand.
GGTAAAAATTCTCAATTGCAGACGTGAAGCATTATCACAACCGATAACACAGGTAAGTCCAAGTGTATCGATGACATCGTCTGCACCTTCAGAAGATTCAATAAATGGACATAGTGTGAGATGTACCGAGCATTCATCCGTACGATCATCTAGCACCGCCGAACTACAACCGCATAGCTATGCAGAATGGCGCGATCGAATCATCAATACTAAAAACGTAAATTACTTGTATTGTTTATTTGAATACTTTCTTAATTTGCATAAACTCAATTTAATTGAGTGAGAATGTAAAAAAACACCTCTTTCTTTTATTGTTGAATACAGCACTTAACTTGAACTTCATGCTGTTATCCGACAGCAAGATCCATTTGTATAACCCAGATGAAGCTGTTTAAATGATCTGTTCCTAATTCTTACAATATTCGTTGAGTTTGAGCCTTCAATCTAGCCCTTATTAAAAGCTCAATTTATATGGAATTAAAAACCCATATGAAATAAAATTTCTTCCTGTACCCCTTATTTAGTTTTTATCAATCAGTAAATTGCATTAAATTATGTGACGAATTGAAATTATATTTTGAAGTGCACTAATTCATATAATAAAATTTATTCGCCATATATGCTAATTTTCCGAGAATGGTCTGATGTGATTGATGTCGCTGTCTAGTAAAGAGATTAAAAGTGATCACACTTGATAAATCTAGCATTGATCAGTTGGTAGAGGAAGAGATTAACGTCCATCTTTGGACAAAAACGCGATTTCTTTCGAAATTCTTGGATGATTCAGGTGGCTCTTGATCGTTGCACATCGTTACGAGCTTCTGAAGTGGATACATACGGTGGGCAACTCTCAGAGGTACGTTCAATCACCGAAATATACCGTTCGGCCGAGATGGCTACTGCCGAAGGCGATGCTCTTTCACAGTCGACCCTCGAAGGTGGTTTTTCGTTTGACAGATTTTTCAATTGTTTTCTTGATGCCCACTTTTAATATTTCCCCATTTCGTGTTCACTTGCTGATTCTCTTCTTACCCATCCCTTAGAGCATTTAATTGCTGGTTAATGGTTCAAATAATCTATATGAATGCTTTCAGTGAGACTCATCTTTCCTCACGTTGAAAGACATTGTTGCTTTCTTCCTCAAAACAGGTCCAAGCAAATATCATTTCCTATTGAGCGCGTTCTTAATTCAAAACTTGCTTCGAGGCATTCGGCTTTATTGGTTTTACAATTGGCATGTAGGCGTTGAGTTTCTTTTTTTCGATACGCTCCATTAAATGGAGTTATCGGAGAGTGAATCGCTTCTCATCAAGTCAAAAAACCAGTTGCCACACATGAATACCTATGAAAACCGTTGTAAGAACTCTCCTGGAAGTGCATTGCAATTTACGGCATTTTTATCGCATATAAAATCATACTTAGAGCAATGATAACTCACCTGCTTCTGAGAAAGATTTTATTCGATCATTTCATGAATATCTGTATTCTAATAAAGATCGCTATATATATATATATATATATATATATATATATATATATATATATATATATATATATATATATATATATATATATATATATATATATATATATATATATATATATATATATATATATATATATATATATATATATATATATATATATATATATATATATATATGGTATGCCTATAATGCATACGCGCTGTTTTATCTAGAATTGCGAAGTTTCTACTCTTCGCGTTCCACTTTATTAACGTTCTCTATAGCCAGTAGAGGAGAATAGTTTGTAGACATAAAGCATTCAAGGATATGTCACCAATGAAGAAAAGTAGGATGTTCCACGACTTAATGGAAAATCAAAAGCCAAAACGCAGTCGAAATTTAGTGCAATCTATTTGTTCAATTCAACTATTTCAGTAATAATCTCTGTTTGGGCGTTTATATTACTAGTGCATATATATAGTAATGTTTAGTAAATAACCTACAATAAATCCAATGTTGAGATATCCTTGAACAAATACCACATTCCAAACGAATTCCGCTGTCGTCTACGATTATTTTATTGCTCGTACCTATAGCAGAAAGAAAATGCATTATTGAAATGAGAGAAAACCCACAAATCGTAGATGGTAAAGACTGCTATAGCACGTCACTCATAATCTCGTTGAGGTCATATGTGGATTGAATTGATCTCACGTGAATCGATTACAATGAGGTCATCGGAAATGAGGGACGCATCTGCGTTCATCCATTGGATATCCTCGTTGGCCAAATAAATCATCACAACGCTTTTGCTTCCCCGTTTAATGCAAATAAAATTCTATATTGAAATTGAAAACACAATCATGATTTTTGTGGTTTGTTGACGATTTTCTCCTCTGGAAGGTCGAAAAATTTTGTAACGTTTTCTCTATGTCCGGTAATTACTTTTACTGTTATCATATACTGTTAACCAAGTAAAAAATTAGAAGCCTATATTGAAAACCAATAGGCTCAATTTAATCGCTGATCGAATTTATAAACAAATGGGGGGGGGGGGGGGAGGCCAGGTTCCAAATGGGCGAATCTGGAATAGGAATAGCATAACGCTTAAGCATTTATTGTTTAGCCTCATAAAGCTCAACGCAGTAAGATTTAACGAGAGTGAAGAATTAAATCAACTATTGCAAAAAATTGTTGAAAATTCTTTAGATTTATTTTATTAACTAATAAAGAAATTGCTTATAGAATTTTCTTCGTTCATTTGAATGAATTTAGGATAAAGAACTCTACAAGAGAGTATATCTCTTCCCTTCTCTATATTTCATTCGTTGTGTTTTTTATGCTTTCAACATTTTAGGCGATATTTGCAATACACAAGAATTAAGAACAACTCGAGAACGTCTCACAAAATGTGTCGAAAAAATTCGTGGATTTGGTCCTCGAAAACTTACCGAACAAGAACTTGGTTTGATTTCAAATTATAATAAATAAGCTGCATATATTGAAATATTTAAAATTCTCTAATAGTAAATTATAAATTCTCTAGTAACATAGTGAATACTGTTTAACAAACAACATATGAAAGAGTAGAAAAAATTTAACGATCTATTATAAAGCTCAATTATTTCGTTATATCGCTTTAATGATTGATTAGAATGCCTAAGTATTCTCAAAATGAACATACTGAAATGTAAAATTTTTAAGCAGCAATTTTGAAATATTCAAGAACAACAAAACAATAAAATTCTTGAAGAAACATTTTGAAATACAATTGTACAACAATTTATTTGTAGAACTTTATAATTTTCTTCAATTATAATTTTCTAGTCAGAAACTGTCAATAAATATTAACGATATGGAGAGCACAATTTTTTTTCTTTTTTTAATATACGACTAGAGCTTATCTCTGTTTTTTTTTTTGGCAAGGTTGGTTCACAACCATCGATGAGTGTATGTTGGTGCTTATCTTGTGAATTCTATTCAAAAAACAAGTTTCGTTATTTGAGCAAAGAATGATTTTGAAACTGCTCTCATAACGAAATGCTACTGTTTGGAATATTTAAACCCCTTCCCTATTCTCTCGCCTTCCGCATCCACTCCTCTCCCCCCCCCCCCCCCTCCTCACACTCCTTCCGCCTTTTTCATCACCTCCGATAGAATTTAGAAGATTTAAATCCTTCCATAAATCTAAACGAGTTTACCTATCGAGAAAAAAAATGTGATTTTCCAATGCAAATTCGCATCAATCAATTGAATTCGACCCTTTAGTCATATTTAATTATCCAATGAATAATTTAATTCAGAGAAAAAAAAGTTTTGAGTATGTAAAACGTAAGAAAAAAATTGTTTGAAATTCAACACAAAAGAGAGAAATAATGTCGTTTACTTTTACCGCATTCGTTTCTTCCCAGTATAATTCCTCAGTAAACATATAATAAGCAAGAAAATTAAATAAAGAACGATCGAGTATAGTAATGATATATTTCTTTCATTCCATACATAATTCTTTACGATAAGCTATAATAGTGGATTAATTAAAGGTTTACTTGAAGTGTAGAACACACCTGTCAATCCCCACAATAAATAAATTAAATTTGAATAGGAAAAACAATAGAAATTGTAATTAAATTTTCAACTCTAGCTATAAATAAATCTTCGAATGGAATATGCTAAATGATGATAGTTTAGCTTATTCAGCCTACTTCGAACATGCCTTTATGCGTTTAAAAAAAATTTAGCATTTATACGCCTTTATACTTGCTCTGTAAGAGTGCACCTTGATTATATGCTGTTTGTCTGTTTAATGTATGTGTATGTTTGTGTATGCGTATTTGTCTGTCTGTCCGGCAAGCCTAACAACAAAAGCTAATAGTTAGAGCAGAACGGTGAACATTAATGGGTGCAAATTACACCAAATAGAATAACCACAATAACTTTCATATTGATTAATAAATTCCGAGGAAATTGTAAGAGTTTTAGACATTTAAAGATGAAAAAAAAAAATTGTACCTATTTTACGAGAATCGTTTATAATTTCATTTTATATCATTTGGTTAACAAGGAAAATGAATCTATAATAGCAAATTTATGCGTGAAATTGTTTATCAAAATGCAATCAATATTTTGCATATTTATTATTTATTGAAACTTATGAAAACGTTTAATTAAGATTATGGAATAGTAAAACACATATTGCGCCAATTTTTCTGGCGTGCTTTTCCAATTTACTTTATTTAAAGCCCGAGCTCATCAATCATATTGCTCTAATTATTTGGCCACATAAATTTCCAGTAAACAATTTAAAAAAAATTTAGGCCGTTGGCGACAATTAATCGCACAAGATGATGATCTCGTGAACGCTATATCAAAAGCGCAGAATCTCGTACAACTCCAACAGCTATATTCGATCCCGCGTTATCGTACTCTATTCACAGCCGAAAAATGGTGCAATATTATGCAATGTGTGGCGGATGTTGCACTCACTATTAATGAAGAGGCTTCTAGACACTTCACGAAACGTTCAAATTTACATAAAGGAAATCAGGTGCAATTTTGAATATAATAGTATCATTATATGTATATCAGTGGAAATGTTTTATGAGTTTATCTTGAAATTGCTGAGCTTTCAAAAGACATAAGTCAACGAACAACGAATTCACCTTTATGATGCTTACCTATTTGTCGCCATAGAGGTCTCCATAGATCCTCATTTTAGATTTAAGTTTATTGCGATATTTGCTTCTGAGGTACTCATGGATTTGTAGTGTGACAGCCTTTGGGAAAACCTTGAAGCTTTAAAAGACATTTTCATCATCATTCTTTCCAGAGTGGTAACTTTCTATAACACTCTAACACTGAGGTATCATAGGTAAATTATTTATTTACCTATGAGATTACCTGATCGCAATCGCCCATGATCTCGTTATTCTAAGATATATATATATATATATATATATATATATATATATATATATATATATATATATATATATATATATTTATATGATTTGATTATATATATTATATATATATATTTATTTGATTATATATTATATATATATATATATATATATATATATATATATATATATATATATATATATATATATATATATATATATATATATATATATATATATATATATATATATATATATATATATATATATATATATATATATATAAAAGCAAATTTGATTGTATTTAAGATGGTAATCACTTCAAGCCAAAAAAGCAGATAGAATTCTCTGCGACGTTTTTGAAGGTTTTTTCTTTTTTCTCTGAAAGAGAGATACAAAATATTCACATTTCATTTGACTATTGCTAAAAAATTCGCTCATAAAAATTTTCCTTCACTCAAATATTGTTTTGATTTTTAATCTTTCTGCATATGTTTGAGAAAAATAAATAATAGCTTTTAGAAGAATGTAATGACTGCTTTACTTCTTACGGCGTTTATGATCGGCGAACGAACATTTCAGATAAGCAGTTTCCCATGCGGCCTTTTTTCTTCTTGGCCAATCTTTATGTTTTCGTTTCATAGAAATGATCGCTTGATGATGGCTAGATCCTAGAAATAACGAAGCATAGCATAAAGAATGCTAAGTATAAGGTTCATCCAGAAGCTTAATAAATGCAGATTGGATGCGTCTCATTGATCGGAATTACTGTTGTTTTTTTTTTTGAGGAGTATTTTCTGATATGATTATTAATTTTATTGAACTGATAAGGATAGGATTATGTGTAATGACGTCACATAGCACATAGATCGATAAGCGACGTTTTGTATTTCCTTGTGAAAAAAAAAAAATTTATTACTAGGTGCTTCTTCTTTGCTTGCAACTTGATTGACGGATTAATTTTTATTTTAGCGCTGCAATAAAAATCTTCCATCATATAAAATCAAAGTTAAGTTTTATACCTGTTCTATCTATCATACATATCACATCAATTAACTCAATACTAAGCTGTCTGTCGAAGTAAAGATATCATCTATGCATAAGTTGATTAAGTACCAATCTATACTAGATTGTTAGACATCAAAATTGCTTATTCTTAGGTATATGGTCAGTTTGCATGTCCTAGAATATTGGATATTTCGCTCTACGTTATTCATTAATTAGCAATAATAGCTTATAAAGAGTGATGTATATTTTCGATCAGCCTAATCATTACTAAATTAATAGCTACGTCTATTTCTATGCAATTTTTCTCGTTAATTAAACTATCATTTTTATTGTTATTTTTCAACTCAGACATTACTCTTGGAGCATTTCTTAGGATGAATTCGATGACCAGTATGTCTCCCTTTTATTTAAAAAAAAATTGAATGAAATGAACAATAGTATTGTTGCAAGCAACTTTGTTGGTCAAGTTGTATATTTCGAATCGATTGGTCAAGTTGTAAACCAATTGGTCACTTTGAAATACTGATAGAAAACTGAGGGAAAATTATGCAAAATTGCAAAATCAATTTATGATTACTCGTTGATACTATTAATGAAAAAAAAAAATTCCTTCAATGGGAATAATATTTCAATAATCCAAACGAATAAAATCCAAAAAAAATTTTTCAAAAATTGCTTCGTAAATTTCTAAAAGTGTTTTTTTTTGATATTTTAATGGGAAATAAATTAGGAAAAAAAAAGAAATGATGCAAAATGAACGAAAATAATTTCCAAAGAAATTGATAGTCATCTTTGCACTTTTATTCGATGTCAACTACTTGTTTTTAAGCTATACTTTTTCATTATCCTAATGCTATCTGTTTTTCTCTCGTCTCATTATGAAACAAATTTTTAAAACGTAAATATCTTATCAGCTCGACTATTGACAACAAAAGATAAAATCTTAGTGTCTTCTAAAATCGGGATATTCGTCTATATGTTCGTTGATGTTTTTCTATGCAAATTTTCCTTGTGTTTGCGTATATATCGATAAGGAATTTGATAAACATGGAGAATTTGTATGACTGTTTGGTTCTGTTGGATTTTTTTCTGCTGGGTGCCAAGGAATTTGACCAAACCAAATGGTGAAATGGTCAGTGGTCAGTGGTCAACCACTCCAACAGAACCAAATGGCCAAACCAACAGAATTAAATGTGTCTGCAAAAGAATCAGATGGTCAATTTTTGTACGCATATTTTCCTCATATTTGCATACGAATTGGTTTAAAAAATATGATAAATATAGAAATTTAATAGTTGAATATAAATAAATGGAGAATAGACGAGAATATCATTCGATAGTGTGAAATTTTTTAGGTGAATATTAAATGCAAATTTCCAATCAACAACGAAAATGAAAAAAAAAAACGGAAAATATGAAATCATACATTCAATAAGACTCAAAACATAAATATTTTTATACAACTTAACAAAGTGAGCGTATAATTTTCTTTTTTTTTTTTACTCGACGAAATAAATAGAGCACAATAATAACTGAAAAAAGAAAAGATAAATGGTTTATTGTTGTCAAGAATGTTGTATTTTAATTGAAGAAAAAAGAAAAAATTCTCAAATGTTTTTATGAAGAAGAAAAATTGTTCTATGTAAGAAAAAAAAAAATGCTCGAGTCAGATGCTTTTATATGCATATTTTTATTCGTGAATATCAATTTATGAGAGGTAAACAATAAAAAAAAAAACTTCAAAAATGCATATTTGATTGATAGAATATACTTGAAGGAAATTTTTTTCGAGATTAGAAATATTCTTTCTTCGTTTATAAATTCTCTTCGTCATTTACTATTTCTTCGAATGCACCAAATTTATAAACGATGGTGTACTTAAAAATCAACTCAAGCATATGCTATGAAAAAATATAACTTAGGAAAAGTATATTTATCTATAGAGAGAGAATTTAAAAAAGATCATTTTCATCGGATCGAATTCTATAATTCAATATTCTCATTACCGCTTTAAATCAATTTAATAATTTTTTAGGAATTATGTGCTTCATCGTTGAACGTTTATGTTGGCGGTATTGGTTCACGAGCATGGTGAATGAAAAACAATCAATGACAACCCATTTGCTTATCGATATAATGATATATATTGTAATGATATGATAAGAGGATGTTCAATAAATAGCTTATTCACGTGCGCCTAGCTTTCACCATAAAATGCACTCTTCAGTCGGTTGTCACTAACGTCTCTAAAACATCCTCAATCGACGTACTATTTTTTAGTGAACGTTTCACCTATTAACAGGTGTTGCCGATTATAGTGCAAGCACATTTCTCCGTAGTAGTCGTTTATTGGCATGTTGGTTTCACTTCTTGGTGTCTACCTTGGCTTATTATTGGGAGTGCTTTTTGCGACGATTTGTCTCATCCTTTGTGGACTTAGTTGGGGACCGCTTCCGCATCTCTACCTACGATTTATCACATTCTTACAAAGTTTCTATCCACATTCTTATCCAACGATCTCAGATGCAACTTGGCCAGCGATTATTCGCCGTTGTGATGCATCATCCCTTGAAAAACATCGCAACGACTCATTATCATCTTTCAAGTTCAGGTATTTCCCTCTCTCCTCGCATACAATAAATCATCTAATTATACGTTAATAATTTCTCAACGGCATTATTTTGCATCATACGTATAGAAATGCATATATAATACCGTGTAATATAATATAGGAAATATAATACTGTTATTCGGTAGCCATTATCGAAATACTATCATCACTACTAAAATTATGCTTATTTCCTTTAGTTCTCATCATCTATGTCGCTATCATGATAAAAGGAATTAAATTATCAACAATAAATCATTAATTTGCCATTAAAAAATCGTATGATTTTAATTGGAATTGCAGAAATAAAAGCGGGGAAAAAAATGAACAAGAATGAAAGTACTTGCAAAAAATGGAATAAACCTTACACAATGCAATTAATTAGAATTTTCCCATAGTGCCATTAAACGTTACTAAAAATTAAATTATATGCCATACTTACACTAAATAATAAATAATTCCCGAATTTCGACTATATGAAGAGTTTAGAAACAATTTGAGAAATACGAATTAACTAAGAAAATTCAAGAATTACGAAAATATTTTCACGAAATAAATAAATAAACTTTTATTAATAAACCTCATAAAATTCGTTATTAAAAGTTAATGAAAAAAAAAAAGTTTTTTTTTTTTGATAGGCGATTTTTTAAAAAACTTTCATGATTTATTCGCAGTTGAATCAATTGTTTTGAGAAATATTCTTTGAGACGAATAGATTCGTCGGAAAGCACGTGAAATAATCGTGAGAGAGCGTATATTATTTACGCAACTTTTAAGAGGCATAAAATCGAAAGACCTTCGATTCTTGAATATTGCGAATTGTTTTTCTTTGGTTGCTAAGTCTAAGTAACATATATTAACTGACGAAGGATATTAGGGCATTTAAAGTCAATTTCAATTTCAATTTCAATTCCAATTCATTTCAATTCCAATTTCAATTCCAATTCCAATTTCAATTCCATTTCAATTTCAACTCCAATTTCAATTTCAGATTATCATATTCGATTTGCGCATGAAATGAAATATTGCTTGAAAAAGATATACTTCAATTATGAAGAAAAATTTGAAGTGTTTATTCCACAAAAAATATGCGAATGAAAAAAAAAAAACAAAAAAGAAACGAATTGAATATTTTTATCAGTTAACACGTTCATCTTTTTTTTCCAACAATAAGCGATACGTGTAGATTAAAGATGTTTTAACATATTGAAGGTTTTTCTAATTTTTTTTTCGATCATAAAAATGTGTCTTCCATAAAAATTTCATTGAAATTCTCAAAAAATTAAATGCTAAACAAATTAATTTTTTTTTAATTGGAAATTTTATTGAAAAATTCGTTTTTTTTTGAATAGAAATGATTTAAAATCGAAAAACGATACGAAAAATTTATTTGCCGATATTCGAATAAATAAGAAATTCCGACATTTTTTGTGAAAATTTTCATCAAAATTCAGCGATTTTTTTTTCATCAAATTTTTCTTTTTTTTTGAAATGAAATGAAATCAATAATTTTCAATCGTTTAGAAATAAATCATTGCTTTAACGATGCAATTTTATTTAGCAATTATTAATTTGCATATTTTACTATTTTATTTAATTATGTATATTTGAGAGAATCTATGAAAATAATTTTTAATCGGTTTTTTTTCTTTCATTTGGAAATTTTTATTAAAATAACGATAGTGGAAAAAATTTTCTCATTGTATCATCTTGCAACGACTAGTTGAACTCTTTCCATTCAAAAATTTCGATTATTTATTGAAAAAAAAAAAATTCTTTTTCTTTCTTTTAAATCCGCTTGATTGAATAGCTTTTAAATGAATTTCTCCATAGTTGTAGATATTTTGTGCATTTTCATCGGAGGGTTTGCTAATGCAAACTGTGAATGCCAACTCATTTAAGAAATTTCTTCACATATTTGCCAAAGGTGTGGTTCTTACCGGTTAAATACCAGGTGTTCATTAATTAATTAATTAATGATTATAAATTAGTCTGCACTTAATTCAGCATTTACGTTTTGTAAAATAATAAGAAAAAAAAAGAAAACTAAAATATTTCATTGGAAGAACAATTCAAAATGATTGTTTTTTTTCAGTGATGCACCTACAAAAAATTTATTTGAGGTATGCTCAGATGCGTTCAAAGCCGGTTTTGAGGCGATCGTTCAGGTTTGATCTTATCATACTAGTTTCGACATTAATCGTGCATTCCCTAATTAATTACATAGAAGATCATGTGATCTATATTACCATCTCTCTTCATGCCTACCGTAGAAATATCGTATCGTACTTCCGCCCTCATTGACCCATGAAGATTTCACGATGGAAAATATGTAATTTGCTGATGGTCATGTAATTTCAATTTAATACTACCTATATCATTATTGTTGCATATATATATATATATATATATATATATATATATATATATATATATATATATATATATATATATATATATATATATATATATATATATATATATATATATATATATATATATATATATATATATATATATATATATATATATATATATATATATATATATATATATATAACGCAATCCTTAAGTTCGTACTTTGGAGAGTGTAAAGTGTGCAATTAGCGTGATGTCCGAACTAGTTGCTGACATTTAAAAATTGTTACATCTTGGCGCGCAGCTAATGTGCATACAAAGAATTCAACAACAGGTGATTCTTTGATGCTTTAAACTTTTTTTCGCAAACAATCTACGCTAAACTCGAAACATTTAGACAGCTGTCAGGTAGCTTGAAGAATTGAGTGCTCATAATGACTTGTGTGCCAGGTTGTGCCGAGAAAGGTGCATTTTTCTTTATTCGAACTGCTAGCACTTTTAGTATTCATTAAAAACAGAGTTAGTCGAATATCTCTTGAAAAAAAATTATTTGCAGTTTATTTAAGAGAATTTTCGAATTCTCTCAAAAAATTTAGAAAAGATTCTCAAATGTTCAATTTTAATTGAAATCTTCGTTGAGCTTTAGGCAAAGCTAAACGACTCATCTTCAATGAATATAACTATTATCGTTATTATTTTATGAGATTTTCATTTGGTATCTAAGCATTTTCACCTATTATACAATTGCTTAGAACAAAAGCATTTCGTTATGGAAAATTATTTTGATAGTGAAAAATGTGAATTATCAGTCATTTTCCCATATGGGGAAATATTCTCTTTCATCAATTTAATCAATAATAAATAAAAATGACCGAATAATTAGCAGAATTTCCGTCGAAATGAATTATTCAAAATGAATTGAAATTATTTTCATAGAGAGGTATCTTCAATCAATTTATGGCGTATACGTACGTATAAACTGATCAGAAATATAAGTGGAATAGACATCGAACAAACGAAATTTCTTCATTCCCCTCTTAAATAAATGTCTATGTATCAAATTAAGTTGTAATTTTTCCCCGAAATTTGTAAAAACTTATTTATATCTCCGAAAGAATGCTTTAAATTAAAGTACTAATCTAAGAGGTGCGTTAGAATATTCAGGATGAGATCAGCGTTGCATTTGATATAGCGCCATCATTCTATACGACTCTTTTGGAATGGCCAGGTCGCTTACCATTTCCGGATGCTCCAAGAATTATTAGTCGATGGCACGTTCTTGGATACTTATTAGCGATACCTTTCCGCTATGGAGTCCTTTTGCCGATACGCTTTGGTCTTATACTCACATCGTTTATTTATATATTGATGGCGGTTATCGTTTCATTTTTTGTCTCTCTCAACAAACGCCAGAAGACTCGTATTTGTACCACTTATTCCCGGTTATTCTGCGCAAGTTTAGGTCTTATTGCAAAATATCACAACCCACAATATCGACCAAAACAACCAGGTGAATTTTGTAAGCGTTGTTTGATTTCTTCGTATAAAAGAAAATAAAATAAAACTAGATGTTTCCATATGAAGAGAAATCTTTCTCAAAAAAAAAAGAATGAGGAATTATGAGCACTTCTCTCATAGATCGAACCTTATTCTCAATTCGTATATTTGGGTATTTATTTCAAATACAAAAAAATCGTAAAATTCGTTTGATTATTATGAAGATTAATGAGAAATTCGAACGTTGAAAATCTCTTATTCTTAAGTGATATTTCCACCGTTTAAAAAAAAAAAAATTTTTTTTTTAAATTTAGAAAATAAAGAAAAAAATATTTTTAAAACACAAAACAAAACAAAAAGATACTCAGATATATAATTACACTGATCAAAGATCAACATTAATTAAATATAAACTTATAGATTTTCCTATGGTCGAAATATTTTAGACGATTAATAAATGCGAAAACACTAAACATTGAGAGTTTATTTCGGGAAATTTTCTCATATTCTAATGATTAGAAAAGAGATCAATTTATAAATTGAATTTAATATTGCAAACGAGTCGAAAACAATTGAAAACTATGAGCTCATAATAAATTACATCGATTGCGAATAGGTGAATATTAAATCAAATTCAATATCATAGAAATCGTGAACGATTTTCGAGCATAATATGAGATCTAATTCAATGCGTCGATATTCACATTATTTTAAGATGAAACTACGTAGACGGTCTTTAAAAGTTTACACTGCATGGATAATTCATAGTTTGGATTCGAAAACCACTGCTGATGAAATATATCTGGAAACACTCAATCATGTGTATTTTGGACTTAAAAAAAATGGCCACAAAATTAGGCAAAAATATTCGAAAAATCGAACGAACAATACAATATACAACGAATATCTTCTTATAATATTCAAGGTAAATGTACTGAATTGTTGAAAGTAGTATTCACCAAGGAGGTCTAATTTCTTAAGTATTTTCTTTGATGATCATACTATAAACGAATAAGTCACATATAGCGTTGTCTATTGGTTTTTCAATGATGCCGTTATGCAATTATTCAATTTTTTAAAGAAGTAAAGTATTACTATAAAACATTAATGATAATTACAGGTATCGCAGTATCAAATCATCTATCACCGAATGATATTCAAATAATTCATGCAAATGTCGAGATGAATGCTGATTTTGGTTTCACAGTAACCGGTCAAAAACATAGTGGTATCATATGGGCAATAGAACGTCTAACTGAAAGAATTTGTTGTGCATTATGGTTCGAACGAAATAATGCAGAAGAGCGAAAACGCTTCACAGATATTTTAATCAAAGAGGGACGTGTAAGTGATCTCTTATCAATGATAATATCTCTTCGAGTATCGTTTATTCAAATATTTGTGTTCTTAAAGCATAAAATATGATGATTAATTAAATAATTGCGAATATTGATACTGAACGAATTTTTTATTCTAATAGAAGCGAAGCGTTTTTTTTTTCTTTCTTATATAGTAGATATTGCCAAATATGAAATAATAATTTAAAAAAAAAAGAAGTAATGCATATTGTATAGTGTAAAAACAATTATCTTCGATTAGTTTTATTTAATAAGCATTGAATAAATTTAGAAGATGATCAAAGAGTTTTTTTTTTTATCGCCATATTGATTCAAATAAGATAGGAATTTCTCCACGCGGCAATCCATTTTTATAATATTGGAAGAGAATTTAACCGCAAAACGAAGATTATAGTTAAATAATTGTTAATTTATGTGTGCAATGAATAGCGATAAATTAATCCAACATGTGATAAAAATTCGAATAAAAATTTTCTAATCGTTGAAAAAAAAAATATTGCAGCGAGAAGGACCGGTATTGTTATTTCCGGAAGGATATTGTACCAATAATACGAGAATATTACAATTTAGACGAGCCGTTTTCGAAGATGGAATCACTATCTATCCAATTGCAATTCGGTTTGCTTGTTAGAACTCCTTTTTATATGCTACTGAATTGGGCAATTTCGGCCAATTATAAGAATCAACTCAAAAGTGTTGAAAAATATTTTCCCACATCAAAAATCTCATCAATTAACTATGAGGATTATATCATACTCGACTGCAATTTTTTTTTTTGTTAATTGAATGCCTGTTGAATTTTTTAAATTTATAATTTGAGTACCATTATATCAGGAAGCGACCAGCACAATATAGCTATTGCTCTAATAATACAGAGACCTTTCGGCTAAAGAAATCTATTCAAATAATGTGCTCTAGATGACTTAATTATCTTCTATTAGTATTGATGTATAGTATAAATTGAATTTATTGTCAATGTCTTATAGGCAGAACGCAAGATTTGGTGATTCATTCTGGAGTGAAAATCAATTCTGGAGGTACCTCTTGAGAATAGCCACTTCATGGGCGATCGTTTACGACGTCTTCTATTTGGAGCCACAAAAAAGGCTCAAAGATGAGCCTGCACAAATATTCGCCGCACGAGTGCAGAATCTCATCGCTAGAGCGTAAGGCTAACTTCTCGAAATTATTTCAACAGCTTAAGCTCAAGTTTAGTGTTGCCAAGTTTTTCGAAATGATTATAACACCGATACGATAGGTTACATCAATAACTACGATTATTGATAGCAATTATTGATGAAATAACTCTCAATTAAGCGTTGATTTGGCAAGAATGCCTCAAACTCAACGAAACATATCCCCATTAAGCACTTGAAAAAGGACTACTGCGAACAAGTCCACTAGTACCTATAGGTATGGGCAGACGTATAGGAAATGAGCTTTCAGAGCCGGTATTAAACGAATCGACTACGATGGTTGTTTGTGGTACAGGAAGAGTGAGCAGATGCGCATGAAAGATATACAAATGAAGGATCTCGCAAGACATCTCAAGGAGATGGTCGCTTCCAATTATAGCACCGATCCCACCATAATCCAGAGTTGTGACCTTATAGATCATCAAAAGGGTCGTGGATCAATGCCCTCTTCTCCAAATTCAACTCTAATCAAAACACCTCTATTCTCGTTTGCTGCTTAATCGAGAGCCTTTCAATTCAAAATCCTATTTTAAAAAAATGGAATACCTCAAAAATAGAGATCTTATTGGAATAAAACCCCTCATTCAAGTACAACTGGCATTTACTAGTACTGCGAGGAAATACCTCTAGTCGCTGGAACAAACAGGATATTCCCCTCTAAAGCCGAAATCTCAACCTCCTCTTCCACTCTAAAATCTCGATTAAGAATGTTTTTCTGAGCTTCTGTCACCCTTTCAGGAAAATTCCAGCTGTCCCCGACACGATCCTAGCTCATTTTGGAGACTTAAAGCTTCAGCTGATTTCAAAAATTTTTTCGCACCACGTTAGCTCACTTCAGAAATTTTAGGCCATTCGCAATGCCATTGCAGCTCATACAAACTCTCACCGCCTCCTCGTCTCCACCCCACCCCCATCCCCACCTCCCCTCACCCCCATCCCCACCTCCACCCTCACCCCCATCCCCACCTCCACCCTCACCCCCACCTCCCCACCCCATCCCTAGCCTGCCTGAAACGTCATTTTAGTCATTTCAAGAGTTTTCAATTCCTCATGCCAGTTTAGTTTATTCTGAAAACTTTCGACTGTTTCACGTCGAACGTTCGTCGTTCATCGATGAGAAAGGATGCATCCCAAATTTGGTGGTCACTTCAAAACACAAAACGTCTATGCATGATATCTCCGTTGACGAGACTGTGGATCGATTCGACGAAATTGGATATACGTAGAATTCATTTCCACCTAGGCAATATGATCGGTATTTTTTGCTCAATTTAAACGTCAAAAGGACCAGAGAATTATACCCTAAGAATTAAAAACCACAGCTATTTTTTCGTCCATCAGATACGCAAAGGACCTTAATAATCATCCACTCTCTTTCGCACACGGATGTTTTCCAAGTAAAAAAAAAATCTATAGCCTCAGATTTCATTCGGTTCTCGTACCTCAATTTTTTCGGACTTTTGAACGCTC
Organism: Ascaris suum; assembly: GCA_013433145.1. NCBI lineage: Eukaryota > Metazoa > Nematoda > Chromadorea > Rhabditida > Ascarididae > Ascaris > Ascaris suum. The sequence continues at coordinate 1,732,789 of CM024177.1, forward strand.
ACATGCCTATCTGATAGGTCACACATTAAATCGTTCGAGAAGGGGTTCAATTCCACTGCGCGATATGCCTTTCCCGACATATGGCCGGAAAAACAATCAAAGGTCTCTACTCCCCCCCCCCCCCCCAAAGCCACAATTTTAGCTATGGATCCCTGCGAAAACGTTTTACGGAGCCATTGAGGCGTAAAAGTTTACTTTGTACCTCGAATCTTTCATAGGTACTTTATGTTAGCAATTTCCAGTGAGCATATGATATTGCATATATGTAGCAATGCTCATTGCAAATTATTGTTGATAGCGTAGAGTATATAGCCGATGCGGTCTTTAGCCGAGATATTCCGGTTATACGCTATAAACGACTAGAGAATAATCTGAACTCCTGAAAAGCATGAGCCGACCTCGTTGCAAGAGTGCAACAATGCTTCTAATATAACGGACCGATAAGAGCAAAGGAAATGACCCACAGACCAGGATATCAAAGAGTATCGCAGAACCTCGAGATCAGCATGTGAAGGCGAAATAAAGCAAACGAACAAGTCATAGCTCTTAAAAACTTTCTCCAAACATCCCACCGTAAACATACTTCACGTAGAAAAATCGACGACCACAGTAACCAGTAATATAGCCGAAGTGAGTACCAGTAACAACCTGAAGTACAATACTTCTCCCCACATGATCCGCCTTCCTCATCCTCCTCCCTCCCTCCGCTCTCTTTCATACTGAACTTATAGGTGGGTACTATGGTCAAAATGAATGTAGACATTTCATCTGCGTTGCGCAGCAGCACAGAATGGTGATAAATGAATGGGAGAGAACATATTCATAGACGGCGTTCATAGGGGTACACACGCCGGCGAGTTCCTCTTCATTACAGGTTGCCGACCAAGTATGCTGGAGGAATAAGTATTGGCGGATCATGCACGATTCGTGATTCACACAATTGGCTAGTACCTTTCATTTTGCGCGATCATCAACTAACGCATCACCCGGGAAACTTACCCAGGAAATTTTCTACCCAGCTAGCACAATATAGGGTATGTCTGACGGATTGGGACCAAACTTAATGCAAATGCAGAGTGGATAATACATAGGCTACAAAAACGCAAATTCAATTTTTTCCGAAATATGCAAATTTATGCCTGTTTCAAATAACTGAGCGGAAATTATAGCGGATACCAGTATGTTGGGTATACACGATAACATTCGACTCAATTCCATGAGATAAGCATATCTGAGGGTGACATCTGCAGTGCAAAGCAGTGCAAACGTTGAAGTTCTGTATTTGAGCTCACACTCAGCCAAGTGATAGCTAATTAGATTAAAAATAATTTAAATGCGTTAAGGTATGTTGTACTTCGGCTTCAGGTGAGCCGGTTTGAATAATTTCCGCAACAATTGAAAGATAAAAACATGCGACTATGTGATATATATCTTCGAGAAAGGCTAGGTGTTTCACAAAAGAGTACCACGAAAGACAGATTTATTTGGTCTGAAGAATAGAAAAAAGAGAGATCGTTAGTGAAAAAGGCACTAAAGAGATCAAATATTCACGAGAAATGATATAAAAACGAGATCACAGAGGAAAAGAACATCGAAATAAAAAAAAAAAGAATAAATCGAAGTAAAGTACCACCAATCACTTATAGAAATTAAAATGCTAAAAAACTATTGGCGCCTAAAATTCATGCTAGATTCTATTCGTAATTTCAATACTTCTACTAACATCACCCATATCATAGAGATCTCCTCGACGAAAATCAATCACCTTTGTCTCACCTGTAACTGCTAAAGACAGAATAGACATATCAAAACCTTAAAATGATACTGGTTAAAGTTTGATAGGGGTAATGCAGAATTTATCACAACAGCAAACATCTCTATTTGCAATCTCAATAATTTATGCTGTCGGCTAACCAACGTTACCTATGAATATTTCTATTTAGTATGAGGAGAAAAATGCATCAATTTGCAACGCATGTATTGTTCGGTTATTTTAAGATGGTAAAAAAGAAGAAAGACGTGATGAACTAGCAAAGGACACAACCATTAGGAGCAATATGACCATCAGTGGGTTCGGAAGCAACACCCATATAACAGCTAGCGTTGTATATTCCATTTCAGGAATAAATGAAATTCTCCTCTATTTGTTGCCCCATCATTCACTTCGTCCATAACTTTTGTCGTCCTGAAAACAAATTATTCGTATTTTCTAAAACTAATAAAAAACTTGCGAAAAATCCTCAAAATCGGGAAAAAATCCTGAAGAAAACAATCCTCAGAAACCACCATCACGTCGATTACATATTGATTTTCACCGTTTGATTATTTTATCGCAAATCGAAAAACTCTCTCTGCCCTCCCCATTTAGAAAAAACAAAAAACACAACGAACCGATGAAGAATGCGTACGGCGAATGCTATTCTTTCCGATATGGTAGCACCAATCGTCTGAAGACGATCCATATGTGCTAAGAACGACATTCTCGTATGACACTTTCGCATCTTTGGTATACTGTTTCTCTCTGGCTTGATTAATGCTTAATGGGCTAATGAATTCTTTAGTCACACATAAGGGTGGTACGCCCTCATGACTGCCCCATGTCTTCCACGAAATCAAACTGATGACGCCGTATGCATTGCAAGCTGTTCCTGATTTGATATCATTTCCATGCATACACGAAACCTTCGCCACAGAACTGAACTCAACGGGTTCGTACACATCAACAAAAGACTGATGCTGATCATTCACATCGCATGACAACACTGAGCATAAACTACCCGAATCGTGCCTCATTGTATCGAGATTTTCAACTGATATCCTCATCGGATCAAACAGGTGGTCTTCATCGGTATAGATCCGGGAAATTCCGGATGCAGTGTTCGTAGGTGCGACGTCATTTATATCTCCACATGAATGATCCTCATTACCTGCTGCAAAGTCCCATCTCCCTGGAAGCTGCTCGGGCAGATTCTGAGGTAATTTTCCTGGGTATTCAAACATATCGGAATTGTTACCTCTATATCGCAGCAAACTTTCTGAGATGATTTTTCCACTCGAACGAACCCGCGACCTTTTCCGCACTGAGATGCCACCCATTGAACAAGTGCGTTTGTGAGCTAGCTCACTCAACTCAATATCATTTTCATTAATGTCGGTCGACGGGCTTTCAGCAACCTTCCCGGACACTCGACAATCTTCACCGTCTGCCTCCATCGACCAGCGGAATGCGTCGTTTACAACGGTCCTTCCATGAGATCTCGGCATATCTGGCCAAAAGCCGCTAATTGAAATCGGGCTGGTAGGACTCTGTTTGACCCAGTCAATACTCCCTCGAAGTGACTTCTCGTTAGACAATCGCCTTGGCATAGCGGCCATCTCAGCAAATTCTTTCACTCCACTCCCTACCACAGAAGGATGTCTGCATGAAGGCAATTGCTGACATTTATACGACTCATTCCAGATGCTTGTTGGTGTGGGAATCTCTACCTATAAACAAAATCATTTGCAAAACTATTATAGCTGGATAATGCCTAATTGAGATAATTACGAACAATAACTACCTCAAAAAAACATCAATTTCGCAATAATCTGACCATTTGAACGCAAAAAATTCTACGGCAAAGTTAATTCCCTTCTCCTTCCCAAGAAAATCTTGCGGTGACCTTCTCTCAAGTTTTTATTTTCCTATGGCAAGCAAATCAATTACGTGAAAACCTTACGGCAAAAAAAAGTCTTTTTTTGCTGTAAAGAAATTAAAAAGAAGGAACGGAAAAACTCGCGACTTTATTCCAGGTGGAGCAATATAACCACCTCTAACCGAATGGAAATTTTCATGGTTCAAGTGGTAAATCATTTCTCTCTATTGGATCAATGCTTTTATTGCACTATTGGATCAACCATTTTCTACTGGACCTTTCGAGTTTTGTTAATGTTCTCAATGCAAACAGCTATCTATATTTATGAAATGCACTTCATCAATTACCTCTACTAAATAAGCGATAATAAATTAAAGATTCAAATAAGAAATGATACAATCAAAGTCCCCTATTAAAAAATCGAACTATTATATAATTTTTTAAACGTTTTTTTCTTCGTAATTCAACCGCTGTCTTAATCATGCAATCTCTACTGATTATATTCTCTTATGTTCAATTAACCGTATATTAACATAGCATTTTAACGAAATAAGCATAATCTACTCTAATAAACGTCATAGGTATATCATCGGAATATTCTATAGAAATGAAAATTCTCAAAAAAAAAAAGAAATCAAACGAAAAAGACCTCTGAAAAGATAACCTCGGAAGCTGGGATAGGTTTGGCATGAGAGCGTGAGAAAGGAAGAAAAAGACGAGCACGATAATCTTCTTTCTCCTTCTCCGACTCAACGCAAGTTTTCTGTACACTATAAGAAAACCTTTTAGAGCACAAGGGCTCCAAGGAAGCTCAAAAATACAAGGTACGAGTATTAACTGAAAGCAGTTTAAACTCATTTGTGATTCAGAATAAATATCAACGATGGAGCATGAACGTTTCAAGCTGAGGGAACTTCCTGAAATGATGGATAGATGAAGTTTTCGATGAAGAAAAAGTTGCTGATAGAATGAGATGATCCAAAAATGAAAAATCATTCGACCACGGCTTGTGGTTACTAACTCAATAAGGGTAAAACTGCATGAATATAGTCAAAATTATAAACGTATAACAGTGCAATCTCTTTATGTATTTACCATTGTTAAGTGAAAAAAAAAACCTCTGGTAGAACATCTATAGAATATACCACAACCAACAATACCCCCGCGCGCTAATCGACGTTTCAGTTAGGATTCTCATACATAAATAAACGATCACTCACATTGGAGTTGAACATCCTCTCGGCATATCGTGCGGACCGCGACGTCTGCAGAAATAATCATCACTCACTTCGCCATTGACCAGCGTTTTTTCAGTTTCGATAACATGGTCCTAAAATGAGCACGAATAGTTCATCATGAAATCGCTAAATATATAAATATAAACAACAAACACAAATGAACGTAAACATAAATACAAACATAAATATAAACACAAACATAAATATAAATATAAACAAATAAATAAATAAAATTTAATGTAAATGATAAATAAAATATGCACACATGTATCTATCTATACCCATATCTATATATGTGATACTACAAAATGAATATTGCAAGCACTTTAACGGGAGCAAACAAAAATCACGCACGGTAACTACATTCACCATTACAAATATTCTGCCATATTCCGAGCCGGAGACATCTATAACGAATTTTCAAGAGACCATAATATCGTGACAAAAATTCAATGACAATACGATGCTAGTACCATTTTTATCATAGACTAAAAGAGCAACCATAAAAAAATAAAATAAAACTGATAGTCTCCATCTCAACGATTATTTACACTCCTATCCAAAGCATAACTATACCATCTACAACGAGTATTACAATCTCCATCACATTATCTGAGGCTAACACCTTCAAATAAACGTAAATCAACATAAGCGTTCAAAGAAAATTTTTTTTTCAAGTGGTGAGCAAACCTTTCTAAAATGATCCAGCGCGTCAATAATATTTTGTATACATTTCATCCATGAGCTAGCCGTAGGCGATTCGCTCACTGTACCAACGTTATGGCGATTAACGCCTTTCGCGCATAAAGCATCCCGAGTTAAACCCTTGGCAATGCGGCTAACCGTGAATGGTGGCGATATATTCAGCATATATTTATCTCCTTCTTCATCACTCTAGAATGACTCTCCATCAGTCGGAATATGACAACTGATCTGAATGATGCTTTTAAAAAAACAATAACACCTGCGCATCGAAATGTACTTATTTATTAATACTCATTCCGCCTATAAATGACCTATTCCCTCTATTCATATGCATAGCGCTAAACATGAAAGATACCGAGGAAATCACTAGAAGGAGATAGAAAGAGTTGCATTCAGTTGCATTCAGCCTCCTCCCTCACCCTCTTTTTCCCCTTTACTAGCTTATAAAAAATGCAAACGTTGGAGGATTACGAGAACGATCTGATCGATACAAACAATAGTCAACAAATCAAAGACCTTTGAAATTTGTGCGGTAATGGAGAGTGGAATGCGGATAACGAAGGGGAATGACGACAAGTGAAATTCTGATCTTTGAGGCGAACCGAAACCTAGTATTTCTCACGATTATAATATCTAGTTAAAATATAGTCAAAGACAATATGCACCCGTTCAATTTCATCCTTGAATCGAAGTTTGGCAGAAGGCAATGAATCGGCGGGTAGGCCGCATATGCGAGCTCGCTTTTCCTGCAACACCGTCACGAAACAAGTGCCCACACCTACAGAGTCGATTACTCTGAAAAACGCTCAAATAACAGGTTGATGCACTGAAGAAATTTGAGAATATAGTGGCATTAAGTAGGCGAAAATCTCTATTGTTCTATCGGGAATGAGTTTTTAAATATTTGCAAACATTTTTTCCCACAAATGTTCCAGTCTTATAGAAAGGTTTTTAGGCAGTTGATTATAAAAAGGATGTAAAAATGAATTCAATACGCCACCTGTGAATAAACCTCTTCCTTTTCCTTAACAACCACAAGTTCATTTTAAGGGCCTTTTCTGCAAGATGACCGTTCGCTGCGGTTGAAATGTGCCGTGATACATTCACCTGTGCTGGGTCCATATTATATAAGCAAAAAAACGTGATGGAAACAACAGTAACCAATCTACTAAGATAACAGAACCAGCAAATGCTACCAATGCATACCCATCAGTTAAAAACAAGAAGTTCATCCTTATTTCTACCCTTGAAATAACTAACTCAACCCCCCCCCCCCCTCAAACACACATTAAAATATTCTTTAAGGACGCAATTCCGCCCAGTATATGTAAGAAAGAAGCAATTTACATACAATTCATATTATGCAACTACACACGCTCTCACCATCATATACTATTTAACATTACACAGAAAAATAATGTTATGCTTTCAAAGGATTTCGCATACCCATCTCGTAGAATGCGTAAAACAAATCGAGGATCCGAGTAAATTAATCGATGATTCATCTTGATACGAAATCCTAAATTTCGCAATACTCTTCTAATAATTCGCTCTGATTTCGTAACTTTCGTCAAAATATTAGCCAATTCTGAGCCAAATGGTACACACATGAAATCCTTCTTATCCAATAAACGAGCTGCGCAAAGATCCGATCGTGAACATCCCATCAACACTATCTGAAAAATATAGCAATTATATGCGACCAATAAAAAAACGGCAACAACAAATTTCCACAATTACAATTTCCTAGAAATATACCTTGGTGAGCTTCCTTATAATTTACTGCTTCATATATATATATATATATATATATATATATATATATATATATATATATATATATATATATATATATATATATATATATATATATATATATATATATATAGGAAGACCAACAACTATATATATCAATGTTAAAAAATATCGACAACAATGAATTTAAAAAAATGAAACACGAAGTATGAAACGAACAGAGAAATAAGAGACTCCAATCTGCCTCGCTTCTTGCAAATATGTGCGAAGCTCATTTCCTCTGCACAAATTCGACCGACAATACTCACAATCGACAAAGCTGCGTGACCTCATCACTGGCCGATAAGTACCATAGGTAAGCATTCGAAGATTATTCGTCACGACATCCATCCTACCGAGTGCTATCTGAAATATTATCAAATCCAATTTATCAAAACGATTTATTTCTTTTATTATAAAGATCCAGAAATTGATGAAATTCATTTATAAAATCGTCCTAAAATATGAAAAACGCACCTTTTTGGCCGCAAGCGTTTGCTCGAGCATAGCATTGTTGAAATCTGATATAATCAACACATCGATCGATTCATCGTTGTGCACACTTTCCAACAGTGTTCTGATTCCTTAAAAATAACGAAATTTCATGACTTCAATGAAATATATACGAACAAATAATAATGTATATTATTATCCAAAAGTATCATTGAGAATATAAAGGTGAGACGACTAGCATCTATAACACTAAACTAGCTGAAACGTTCCAATCCACTTATAGACGATGAATTTATTAGTTCCCCCCCTCCCCCCTATGGCTGTTTTTTCTGATTATGGTATCGTATAAAATAAGGCCAAGGTAAGAATCTAAAAGATTCTGATAACCACCTGGATAGAGATGAGTTTCGGCAGCGAAACGCTCCGAAATTTCCTGCAACTCCAGCCCAGTTTGTCGGCATAAATCAACGAATAAGCGGCTAATAAAATGGAGGAGATTCTTTTTTGGAGAGGCAATGCGTTCTCGTTGCAGATTATGTGCCGCTTCTAAGCCAAGCTGAACTCCTTTCTCCTGAAAAAAAAAGAGCGCCATCAAAAGTATTGCTAAAATGCGTCAATCGATTTCTTAAATACGATAGATTCGGAGTTTCAACGACAAAGGAGAGTCAATGAATCAAACTTCTTGGAATCGATGTCAAAATTCCTTTGCGGCTGACTTATATGACATGATTGGTATAGATTTTATCGGAAGCTTATGCTAGACGTATCATATGAGCCAGACAGCTTAGCAACAACGAGAAAACACCTCGACTATGGACGTGTTTAATCGCAGATCATTCGGATCAATTTGAAATTAAAAATAAAGATTCATTCCGTTTTAAAAACTTGCACAACATTACAGTCCCTCTCAAAAACAAAAAAAAAAGTGAAAAAAAAACGCGTACGATAAAAAGAGCATATGGATCCGGATTGGTGGTGATGACACCCTCAAAATTAAGAACGAGTAATCGACGAGATACCATCTCTCGATTCTCATTCCTCGTATAGAAACCTTCAAGATATCATCACACATCGATCGAACGACAACTCGACGATCTCTTCTAAATACCCAGCTATTATGATAGAAATAAAAACATAAGAACGAGAATAATAAGAAAAAGTTATGAGCAGAGGCGCTAGTAAAAATTCAAGCATTTTTTGCACAGATCCATCATATCTCTTCCTTTCATTCGAATCGATTCGAATTCATACAAACGGGCTCAGCACACCTGTTCACGACTTTATAAATACCTTTCTTCGGCATCAATAGATCAAAATCCTTCATTACCACAAATCAATCCCATCCTTGAGTCACATTTGGCTCTCTCTGACGGATGTTTCAATTGCGAATTTGTGTGCTAATGATTATTCATGAAATCTACACACTAATTTCTTCCCAAATATTCACCTATATAATGAATTCTCTTAGCAAAAATGCTTAAACAATATCATAAAGCGTAGAAGAAATTAGCCACAACAGATAAGGACGTCCCGTTTCAGTTAAGCGACGAGGGTATACAGCACACGACCTGTATATCTTTTACAGTATATGTGACTCCTACACATCAACAAGAACGAAGGGAGGAGGGGCAATTCAAAACCTTCATTTCCTTCCAGTACGCCTGGCACCTACACACCAATCAAGAAAGGGAAGGCAGCTGGCAAACCCCCACATCATTCACGGCACGTCCCGCGCCTACATGCCGGTCAGGAACGGACGGACATATCACAACCTCCATCCTCTTCTCATCAATCTGCCATCTATACATGACCCAGGAGAAGAGATATACTTCACAACTCCCATTTCCTTCACAGCATGTCCGATGCATATATCCCAACCAGGAACGAAGGCCTAACATGCTCATAATTTGGTAAACAGCCAAACAACGTGTAAAAAATTGACTTCAAAGAAAAAAAGTGAAGTAAACGATTACTGCAGAACCAGGAATAATTAAAGAATTACCTTGTTTCCGTTAAGAAGCACCCGGTCCGATCTATCGGACATTCCGCACCGCAAATCCTCAATAACCTCTTATGACCTTAGAACTGTCGTTATTAGCAAGATACATCCAGTTCAAATGTGCCGTTTACAAAACTGAGATCTAACCACGTACTTGAATCTCTCGCTTCCTCTGCCCCTCTATTAAGATTAAGAAGGGGTGGAGGTGGGACGCAGAAGCGGAAGGGGAAGACCAGCCCCTAACTTCACAACTTTCAGGATGACGATCGTACCTAAACGATATAGAAGCGTCTACATATTTCGCATGAAGCCCGTCCGAAAGAACAGCATTTCCGATGCATTCACCACCTATATCAAAGTTCATCACCTGTGGATTACTCTATAAGGTTGATCGGACCAGGATTGGTGAGTAAGTGATCTAGAATTCGTCAATGTGTGATTTTAAATTTATTCACAGCGATTGCGTTACAATCTCATAAAATCAACGTTTCGTTGCTTTCAACATGATACTATTTATTGAAACGATATCAGAAGTTTATAAAATAATGCCAAATCGGTGAGAAACCGCGTTGATATTTTCAAATTACAACAGAAAACATAAGACTTTTTTTTTATTGAAAAGCAATAAACAAATAAATACGCTTAACATCTATAATCGAGTCAAAATTCACTCTGATGCAGAAAACAAACTAATGAAAAGATATGTCGGGTAGGCGAATAAAACTCCTCACTATACCCCCTTAAAGCATCAAACTTGGAAGCTAGAGATATGCGCTCGAATTAAGTGAAAAAACTTTTCAATCTCATTTAAATGAAAAACCATTCAGCAACAAACTTCCATGTGAAATAATTAAAATGCCCAAGGATGTCTTTTCAATCCTCTTTCCACTTTCAATATTGTGTAATAAATTGTGTACAAATAAAAAGAACTCATATATGGGAGCAATGTTCTCATATCTATTCATGGGCTCGAAAACCATAGAGGAATTATGTGCACAGCACAACAATAATTTTCCGGATGACTATAAATTCAATAATACAAGATAAAAGTATTCTAAGATGGCTTAGTCGCTTTGAGTGCTAACCAACGGATGTATAAATCATGGACGGGAACTTGTCTGGCAACACATGAAAACCGCCAAGGCGCAGAACAAAATACACAACGTTATCAGCACAATAAAGCACTCAACATTTCGGCACTGTAACGCTCAGCTGGATCCACAACGAGACATTTCTTCAAAACCTCGAAAACTTGCCTTTCATCTGCAAACAATCAACAATTATCACAGCACTGACTAACAATGAACTAGAACTAGCGCCTCATGCTTGACTTCAAGTTTTGATGTAAAAGACTAATCGATATTTTAAATGCGCCGATGAATTCATCTAAGATTCAAAGAAAAAACATGAAAAAAAAACAAGTAATCAACTCAGCAAAAGATATCATCAAATCATTCCTCAGCATGGCATTTTTAGCGATCGAATTTTACAACAGCTCGATCGACGTGTGCTCGCTTTCCTCTGATTGGCCGAAATTCTTCCCTCATTATGCTGCTTCCTCTATGGTATAAATACCACAGTGGTAAATGTTTTATCAACGACGCATATAACTATCATTCAATATGTGCAACCTTTGCGTCCATCCACAAAACGATATCCTCAATTAGAAATTAAACCAACTTTCGTGGTTAAAAACAGGTGGGTAATAAAACAGTAAAGTATTCTAGTAAGCACAAACCTGGTGCAAGTCCCCTCAACGATGACTGTTCAGAAACTTTACACAGGCAAACACCTGATGCATTCTCGAAGAATAGATTCGAGCATATCAGGCAACTGTGATCATTCGGCGTAGACTCGATACCTGAACATGAGCACTTTTAATAATCAACAGCGAATGCACTCGGCAAGAACAGGTAACAAATATCGTACCCACCTCCTCTCCCTCATCTCTACACATTTACAATATCCCTTATCACCACTTATCTCAGATTATCACCTATTCCTCTCGGTGTATTTCAACCGACTATTTCTCTATCTCTTCTTCAGCTCTCACTTAACACAGCCCAACACAACCGTTATCCCGCTCTATGATAATAAAATACGCAATAATTGTTAAAGAGAGAGCAAAACAAGTCAATCTTGAAATAACGATTAACAAATTCAAAAATATCAACTAAAACTTAATTAATACTCACCAAAACGAACAGCGCGAACAAATTTAACGATATCAAGTCCAGGAAATGCTGGATAAAACAACAGTGAGGCATTAATTTTGCTCGCTAATTGTTGTAATGGTAGAGTGCCGAATACGGTCGAGAGTTGTGCGATCGCTTCATGATCATCCGCCGGTCGCATTATAGGATGTCGTCCACATAAAAGTGAAAGAAACGTTATACCTGCTGCCCAAATATCCATCAGTGGTGTTTGTTCGGTACTCTTTAGCAGAACTTCCGGCGCACGAAATCCTGGTGTACCTGCCTATAAACATAATAAATAACGAAACAATTATAACCCCACTTCGTATAGCAAAATTAACTCTGCTTCAATCAAATCTATACTGATAAAGACTCAATTATCGGACCCGCAAATCCCTCAATTAAGGAATATATTGTAAATATCTTGGACGTATTCCGATCTTAAATATCCCATTCATAAGCAAATAATTCCCAACCTAAAAATCTCAGCACTTTAGCAGAATTTTCTAGACGAAATCATGCACGATGATCAAATGTTGAGACGCAATCATGCAAAAGTTTAACGTAAAACATGCGCAATTAAGCAGCTCATTAATGCAAAAAAAAGGTAACGATGATAAATGAATACCTTATTGACGTGATGCAATGGTCGCCTCTGACAGATCGAGCATACACGAGGTTGAGCGAAACAATTGCACTTCATTGTGGAGTCCGATCGATATCCTTCTGGACCTTTTCTTGATTCAGTCATCCTTGATTCGTCATTCTCGGAATCCCCTCCTCCAAGGTCATTGCCACTATCCAAACAAATTCGCTTCGCTGCACATCGTTGTTTACCCTAAAATCTTTTAATTAATTGGATATCGAGTTATGATTTCAATTAACGCCTCAAAATATTTCAATAGTGCACCTAGGCACCTTTAATAACTACCTTACAGACGAGTAATAAAAATAAATCCGTAAACGATACTGTCAATTTTTATACAACGATATAAATTTGATATCAATTTTCGACGAAATTCAGAATCGAAAAGCATAAAATGTGTGCAAACGAATGTAATTATTCAATAAAGAGGCAATTATATGCATAAGTAATAAACAAATATCAATGATATTATCTCCTTAAATAGCAAATGAAAGATAATATCATCAATTATAAAACAAACATTGACACTCCGAAGTTGTGAATTCTTTACAGATGAACGACAACGATTCAGCTCTTCACAAAGACCAAAATCAATCAAACAAAATCTGCAAATAAATTAATTAAAAAATTCCCTTTTGTCAACAATATTATTGATTTTTATTTGTTTTAAAGCTTATAAATTTAAAGTCTAAAGTTAAGTAATATTCATTGAAATTTAGAAATAAAGAATATGAGCTAGCAAGATAGTCAAGCATATCATGGAAAATTGTAATAGAAGTAAAAAAAAAAAAGAAAGCAAAGAAAAAGTTTTCAAAGCAAAATAATTCGCGGGAACCAATATTTTATAACTGATTCATCTACTATATGCTTAAAAATAAAATGCCAAACACATAGTGATGAATGTATTTATTGTATCTACTATATCTACTATATTGAATGTATCTACTATATCTACTATATTGAATGTATCTACTATATCTACTATATTGAATGTATCTACTATATCTACTATATTGAATGTATCTACTATATCTACTATATTGAATGTATCTACTATATCTACTATATTGAATGTATCTACTATATCTACTATATTGAATGTATCTACTATATCTACTATATTGAATGTATCTACTATATCTACTATATTGAATGTATCTACTATATCTACTATATTGAATGTATCTACTATATCTACTACTATATGAATGTATCTACTATATCTACTATATTGAATGTATCTACTATATCTACTATATCTACTATATTTATTGAAATAAACACACATCCTCTAAGTATTCCGATATATATCTAAAGAAAAAGAATAACAATCCAATTTCATAATTATAATCCATAGCTTTTAATGGATTTATCCCTATTCACTCATTAATTATTTATCATAAACCTATCGTATTTTCAAATAATACTCACCTCATTCATCGATTTTCTCGTCAATTAAATTATTGAATTTAAGAGTTGAGGAATATATTGGTGGTAAATAAATTGATACACAGAAACCAACCTTTTCCTTTTACGATCAAAGAGAAATTCGATGGCTTTATATCACGATGAATTATCCCTTTAGAATGTAAATATTGCAATGCACTTAGTAGATTTTTCATATATTCCATTATCTCTTTCGTCGTTATCGATGCCAATATTTCCTAAAATGCGGGTCGATAAATAAGGTTAAGTGCTTACCACCCCCCCCCCCCCTCCCTCGACCCCCCTCCAAATTAAGCTATAAACACATCATTCATTATTCCGGAAAAAAAAAACGTTTAATAGATGCAAAACAATTTTCTTATTTAGGAGAGAGATGCATAACCGAAGTATATTTCAACGGTTTAATCCATTTCATTTGAGTATAAAGATAAATAAATAAATATAATTTATGCAAATATTTTAAATTTTCATTGAAAAACTTCAAACCCCAAATGTTCGAACACAACAATAGCGCTAAACAAAGCGCATTGATGGTTTAATAAGAATTACAGTATTGGAATTACACCTCAAATATACATATGAAATCGATAAATAAAGCGGAAAACCTTTCCGCACATAAAAAGAAATAAACATTAATTTCCATTTTTTTTGAATTATGACTACTAAGCATAAATTTTTGCTGAAATTTTGAAAATGGCGAATGGAAGCGAATTCGCAGGAAACGCTTGGGTTGAGGATTTTATTTTAAAAAAAAAAACTTACTTATTTCATTGTATAATCTAAGAATTGCAAGTTATAAGCGTGAGAAATTTTACTCATTGTCAAGTCGACAGAGGCGACAGAAAGCGGAAGGGGAGGGGGTGAATGCTTACAAAGCTGAAAATTGGATCGTAGGTAATAGAATCTTTTTTTGATTATACCTGTATGAGTTCTTTCTTACAAAAAAAAAATGAAACAATTGATTACAATCGCTAAATTTGCAATGCCCGTCGAGTTAACGAACGAATTAGAATCTATGAACTACAATCTTGTTAAAGTTGATAACGCATAAACGTGATTATTAAATTATGCTCGATGCGTTCAAATGGCTTATCTGGGGGATGGACGGGAAGAGATGAGACGGGAAGGGGAGGAGAAGAAGGAGGGAGACTGATCATAACGAAAAGAAACAAAATCGAATATGTACCCGCATAGATGTATGCTCAAAATAGTCCATAACAATGAAGACACGATCTTTGTCACGATGCGCTGCATGCATACGTACAATATTGCGTACACCACCACAACGTTGTAATATTCTCAATTCGGTGGCGACATATTTCGGTAGGCTATTCCTTGTTAACTCTTTCATCGCGTAAAATCTACCCGGATTACGACGACATTCGACCGCATAAACCGTCCCGAAAGTACCTTCAATTAAAATTTTATCTCATAGATGAAAAATTAATTAGAAATGTTTGCTAAATTATAGAAAAACCTTTAATTTAGTTACCTCAAACGTGATAAACTAATTCGATGTTTCTTAGATTATACAAAAGGGGTGCATCGAAAGCTAGAAAAACGGCAAATTACAAAATTGACTTTGATCACTCCACATTGCCAAAATTTCTTACCACAGAATCCACTTTATCGTTCGAAGAGTCAATGGCAGATAAATAAAGAAAGCAAGGTAAAATTTTCAAATAGTTGATACTTGATGATTATAGGTAGGATGAGACAATCTAATAAAGCAAGTGGATATTATTCCATCGTGGCAATGCATAAGTCGATTTACAATAAAAGTATATTCCTCTCTTAATAAATGTAATTAACTTGATGAAGGTAATAAATGTATATCAGCACATACCCGATCCAAGGACGTCACCAACGATGAAATTATCTTTCACCCAACTGCTACTGCTTGGTTCCTCCAAATGTAATAATTTCTTATCGATCACACGACCGTCAAGCATCTAAAACGATGGATTCGAGTTAAGTTCGATCTCGCTTTAACAAGATCGAAAGTCCAATAGCGATCGATCAAGCTTAATGCATTTCCCATATGCTTCCACAAACTTGTAGAGTTAAGTTCGTTCACAACAAAAACTTGGCGAAAACACATGATAAGCATGGGCGACCATTCATTACAAGTAAAACAAAAGATCAACGGCTGTATTTTAATTTACAGCTCGATAGCAAAGCCATACAGCATAAGATGGTGAAACTTCGAAAAAAAAACCCTCAACGACGTAAACAAATGCATAAATGGAAAGGAATCTAGCAGCTAATTTTATGACATGTAACAATGTTAGATGCCTTAAGTGGGAAAAAATTGCTCACTGGAAAATATCATTTCAAAAGAGGTAAAAAGCGCAGAGTGCTGCGTTTTCTTAGTTGACGCCCAAACATACATTCAAGTAATATTAGGCGTTCGTAAATCTACAACGTCCTATTTTCGGGATTTTTTTTTAAACACCAAATGAAACTCACTATTAATTTCGACGTGCCGAAATAGGAAAATATAACGAAAGGTATATGAAAATGAACATGAAGAAAGGTAAGGAACGAAGAAAATCACCTGAGGAAACGGGTAAAAAATATTCACAGAATAATTGTGCAAAACGAAGAGACGATAAACACCTCAGTGTACACCGCAGAAAAAGCCCCCAATTCAACCACACCTTTA
Source organism: Ascaris suum (assembly GCA_013433145.1). Classification (NCBI taxonomy): domain Eukaryota; kingdom Metazoa; phylum Nematoda; class Chromadorea; order Rhabditida; family Ascarididae; genus Ascaris; species Ascaris suum. The sequence continues at coordinate 1,749,565 of CM024177.1, forward strand.
AAGATGCAACACAAAAGATAACGCTCATCGATAGACTTTCGTTGGTGAGCACTTTTTTTTTCGGGAAATAAGTAGAAGCAAAGCATCGCAAGCCTCAAGATAATTTTTAGAATATTCAAATTTTTATTTTTCGCATTTTCTATTCTCACTCCTCCCCATCCCTCTCCACCATTATTTCATCTGTGGACTAATGGAGCGAATGGATTGCTACCAATTAAATATGCAAATTTTGGACTTGGCAACTAACATGAGAACTGGTCAATAATACGCTTATACGATTATATAGAAATATTGGGTTTGCGATCTTTATTTTTAATGAATAGATTAAACGGTACGAATAAAGATTTCGATGATACCTGAGCATCAGATACCTGTGGTTGGGCATCTTTCGAACAATACTCTCACTTACCCTACCGGTGAATTTTTTTATCAGTGATGTAATTAGAAAAAAGAAAAAAAAAACGCTCATAGCACATAACAATTACTATTATTTCGCTGTTTTAAAAGATGTCTAAAGATGAGTGGGAATGAAACGAATTTGAAATGGCTAAATTTTTGAATCGTAAATCTCAACATTAAGTGAAATGCAAATTTCTTTCAACTGGATATTTCTCTTATAATTTCGACAAAAGTCAACGAATATAGAAAAATTTTATTTATACATTTTTCATTATTGTTATTTGCTTTTCTTTGCAAATACACAAAGTTGGCAAGCTTCCAATTTGGCGAACTACCAAAAATTTTCGCTTAATTAACGTACTGTGTTTTTGTGAACTTTTTTGAAAGGAAATAGGATCATTTTCGACGATATTTATGGTGTTTGATGAAAAAATTTGTGGATTTTCTAAGTGGATTGTACGTTGTTGCTGATTGGTTTGTCGGCATTGACGAGGTCTGAATTGAATACGGGTCCGATGGCGGACGGAAGATAATTTTTCATGGACCCATCTTGGAGTGCCACTTGCGCTCTTATGGAGTTGGCTTGCAAAGCACCATCATTCTATTCCTCTGTCGTGTGTTCCGTTGGTCGGTATATTGTTGTCGCTTGCTGATTTCTTTAGGTTCATCCGAAACTCAAGTTTTATGGCTTTTGCTATCCCTACCTGGTGATAGGTATATGAATTGTTTAACTAGAATGCTTATAGGGACCAGATCTTGATATCGTGTAACATAATAGATTTTTAGTAGTTACATGGTGAAGGCTGGTGACAAAAAAAATGAAAGGATGTGGCACGTATTGGTATTTGAAGAGTAGAACACGTATCTAACAAGGTAAAATCCAGTAAGGTGATTGCGATGACCAATATGGTGGTCAAATAAGGAGGTTTTCTGGTCGTTACTGCTTAATACAAGTTAAAGGAAGATGGCCAGAGATGTGACCCGCACACGACATGGTCCAGTGCTTGGATCGTAGCATTTTGGCTACGTGAATAGGATGATCCGTTTTCTTTTCACACAAGAAGGAAATTGTCTTCCGTCACACGAGAGTGGAAGATATGAAGTTATTTTTTACGCAGTATTAAAGTAGTTTGCTCGCAGGACAAAGTATAACACATTTGTTTGAATAGAACTCCAGAGTGTTCAGAAAGGGGGTACGACCTATGAGGTCAAGAAAAGCGGATTATTTCCTGCTTGAGGATGCAACTGTTGTATGATAAAGCTTCCTATCCGCAGATTCCCCAATCTCGTCGGCGAGAACCACAATCTTTATAGACCACGGATTCCTCTATTCGATGTTCGAGCACTAGGATCCCACCATGATGGGGATGCACATTCGCCGATCTAATTATATAGTGGATAATTTTTTAATTATTGGCAGGCGTTGATCGATGATCCGAACGATCCTGTCGGAAAGAAAAGTTTCAGCACTCATTTCATTAGTAACAACTTTTCATCGTTGTTATTTTTGATTATTGCCAATTAAACGACGCATTTCTACATACCTTTTGATTTCATCGTGTGAATTTATATATAAGTTTTTTTCCTCTAAGATTGACCAATTTCCAGGGCAAAAAAAAAAGAGAGATGGCGAACGTTTCTCCCGATTTGCAATGGCAAGTGATTCGTAAAACATCATCATTCATTCGTCGTCAACGTGGAATTCCAAAACATTTCAGCACTGAGAAATTCAACTTGAAAGGTGTTAATAGTATTCGTTTCAATGGGCTTATTCATAAGAAAGCTATCGATATTCGTCCGACGAATGACAATAAAGCTATTGTTATCTCGACGAAAATTAGAAGTAAGCATATTTCTATAATTTTTTTGCGTTTTTTTTTTTTAAAGAGGAATTTATGCCGTCTTATGGAATATTCTTTTGTTGAATTTTAATCGGAATTTTTTGAAAGATGAAATCTTTTATATCTTTATACTTCAGCTAGACTCATTTTTCTTTACTTTTATGTTTACTTTTTACTAATTTACTTCAGAGGAAATAGGCATTTTATTAAGAATAAAGTTTCCTAATCGTTCAAATGACCATCGAATTGTTTGCATGGTTGTAGTTCTCGTTCATGTTGGTTTTTTTTTAGTAATAACCGGCAGGAGGTCAATTGACGTTGATATAATTTAATGAATCATTAAAACATTTAGAACACCACATGCATCAGGGTGTGATAAACAACTATTATAGATGAAATAAACAGAAACTAACGTTGTTGATGAATTTTGTTGATGACATTTTGGTTACTAAAGACATCGCTGATGCGTCGACGTTAGGCGATACTTGAGTCCTCATCGCTATCATCAGCTTAGATTGAAGAAGGAGGAGGAGTGAATGTAGAAATACTGCTGATAGAATCATATACCTTTCCTTATATCTTTTCCTGTTGAAATATTTACCACATCTCTTAAAGTTTACCAATCTCATTGATCGACGCAACTTCAATAGACGGTGATGTTTTATTGAAATATATTTCGAGTATTTAATTTCTAGAATCTTTTGAAGTATTGCAATTTTTAAGTGTTGAAAGCTTTGATAATCAAGGAGGATATTTGATCATTTCTAGCGAAAACCTCATTGCCAGCGAAATCGGTGGTTGCGGTCACACTCAAAAAAGACAGTCGTAAATCGTTGAAAAGCGTGAAAAATATTACAAAACATTATCGCAGATCGCAATTAATGGTATGTTGATGTTTTTGCAAGAATATTTAATATTTTATAGGCGTTTGATTTTGTCATAGAAGTAATTTTGTACTTTTAGTGTGGTTTTTTATACCTATAGGTAATATAACCTGGGTAATATTGTCAGTTAAGGTAACATATCTTGTGAGTAGTTTTATTTTCAATTATCAGTTTAATGCATAATAAAAATTAATCTACTCATAGGTGTGTTGCAGTAATTATAGTTTTGAAGTAAGTCGGCTTTTCATTCAAAAAAAAAAAATCGTTCGGGAAGCTAAAGTTTCAAAAGAATAAATGAGATGGGTGCAAAATTCCTATATTATTTTCATTTTTTCTTAAAATATTATTCATGGCAATTGAATCGGGATACCAATGCTCTAGTGACTTGAGTTATTCAAATTCCTCTGTTAAATTGTTCTCTGCTTTATAGAGAGAAAGGCGCGGGGAATAGGATTTTTATGCGTCTTTTTTTTTTACTGGCCTATCTTTCGTTCATCATCTAATCTTATAATTGGAAACGCCATTAAGAGGTGTAGTGACTAAGGAAGGTCTTTTGCTTATTCCTTTAGCAGAAATCTTACTTTTTATAAGCACAGATATATATTGAAGGTCTATAGTGATCGTTTCTTACCTTTCAGCGTTACATTGAAGATTTATACCTCTATTTTCTATGTAAACTGTTGTTGGGCGCATTTAGAGCCATTTCATTTTAAAAGTCTGTGAGCTGCATGTATGATATGAATGAGGAATATGTCAAGAAAGTAATAGGCTTACCCTATTTTCATATCTTGTTATTCAAGGTTTTTTTTGGATCTTTTTGGTGTAGCTGGCTTCTAGAGATAGCAAAATGAGATATTTGAGACTAAATCGAAAAAAATTAGTAGTTCTTATTTATCCATTTAAAATATACTTTGATTATGCCTTTTTTATCGAGGTCCAACGATGCATTAGGTTAAGGAACGCGTCTTTAAGGAGAGCTGAAGGGAGGGGGGTGGAGGAGGGAGGGGATGGTGGTTGTGAAATCAGGCGAAAAAGTTGTTGATAAAAAATTAGTGTTGTCATTGCGGTATATTTGATTAGTGAGTTTTCATTTTTTTTTTCGATTCAGTAATGCGCTTTTGTATTTATTGAGTTTTTCTCATTGTATGAATGCCGCGCTAGTCATAACTTTTAGTAATAAAAAGTCTGTGCGTTTAGTTAGATTGATAGCAAATTATAAAGGAGAGAGGATTCCTTCAAGGAGTTATAAGTTTTTGTGATATCATTTATGCATTTAAAGGTCATTAAGTAATGCTGATAAGGTGTGATCTGATGAGTTGTTGATTGATAAGGTGAATTGTAATTGATAATTTGTGAGTAATGATAAGAAGTAATTGATAGGGTGAACTCGCATTGTTCTGTTCAGTGGGATTTATCCGTTGAAACTAGACTATGTCATTGACTATCATATCTCTCTTTGTTTAAGGTTTGTATTGATAAGTTGCATGATTTTCAAATAAAGTTTTATTTTTCTTTATTTCTTCTATCTCTTTTTTCAAACGGCGCGTTATGTGCTTTTTAGTTAGGAGAATGCGTCTATGTTTCGTAGTGTTGATCTCTGTAGGCGCCCACTTAAATAGCTAATAAAATAAATCGGAAATTCAATTCATACACTAAACCTCGCATGAATGAAATTATTTTTCAGTTGGCTCAACGTCGTGCATCACAATTATTGCGCTCATTAAAGCCTATCGCGTCGCGTCGTGGTCGCCACGTGCGTAAAGCAGAAGCTTGAATCAATCGCACGCAGGTGGAGCATGAAGGTGTTGGTTCATATTTGATGAAGTGTGTCGCGTGTGCTTCAACGCTATGCTTGCGTTTTTGTTCTCATCGTGGTTATTCGTATAATACGCGTTGTTGGATTGATTTCGCCACTCTATTCAGTTAAGCTCGATAAAGTGGTTTCGTTATCTGTTTTGTCGTATTGGCGCAGTAATATGGCCCAAACTAGTCAACTTGGCCATTAATGCGAGGATAAAATCCTCTCGAATCTGCTGTGCGAGGTTTTTTTTTGCCGCATCGAAATTGACGATTTGAAATTATGGATGTTGGTGGTGCTAGATAATTGAGGTACGATCTATGTTTGAAGGTGCTAATCCATGTGCTCATTCGCGTATGCAATTATACGTGCATCGATAAATTAACGAGTGGAGGCGTTATTCAGTACTTTATCAAATGGCAGCAGTAATCATCTCAATTGCACACAATAGCGCCAACAGGTATGCGCCTCGAAGTATAGGGCGCCATGATTTATGATGCTAATTGTGGTGCTATTTTGCTCTTTACTATCATTTGAACGTTTCGATGCACATGTGGCAGCTGGTTGTTTAAATGAATCGGATCAGGGAATGCGGGTATTGTGTTCTTCACTCGAGCACCTAGCTTTAATGCCGGATGCGGAAGCGGCAAAAATAGTGGTGTTGCGTGTTGAATGCGCAAAACGAATATCGAAGAGTGATCGTACGATGCTAACGGTTGATTTCCACAAATTCGATTCACTGCGTATACTTTCGGTGGTGAATTGTTCATTGGCGGAAGTGGAGGACTTTATTTTTGAAGGCAATTATATGTTGGAATCGGTAGATTTTTCGAATAATTCACTCGCCATATTACGATGGCAGAGTATGGCACATGCGCGTTCATTGTCGAGCATCAATTTACGCAATAATCAACTGAGTTGTGATTGTCGTAATGAGTGGCTTAAAACGGATGGAGTTGAATCTAAAAGTTGGTATTATCAAAGAGAGATGTTTCATCTACCAATAAAAGTCTATACCGATATGGAGTTTGAAACCAAATGCAAGTTTAATAATTGTCCACATTCGATGCTACAACCGCTAAGGGCAGTGGTGAATGCACAAATAGGTGAATCATTTGAGTTGAGATGCAATTTGCATGGTGGAGATGAGTTGAAAGCAACTAAATACGATGCATTTGAATGGATATACGCTAGCTTGAGACATATTCATATGTCGTCAATACGGATCGAGAATAAGTCGATGAGTATACGAATTGAAAATGCGACGTCGAACGAAGTGGGTATTGTGATTTGCAAGTGTTGGAGTTGCCGTATGCCGATATTCGGTAGTATCCAGGTATGTGTCTCCTGCTTTTTTTTCCATAATATTCTAGAAGATTAGACGAATGGAAGAATTTGCATGTAACACCTTGAAAGGTGTGGGCAATAAATTTGCGTTCGAGCATCCATTTCGAAGGTTGAAGAGTTATGAGTTCAAAGAAAGGAGTAAATATGTTTGCAGTGATAATTCATAGGATTAGGAAAGAATAGAAACGAAAAGGAAAGGGACTTTTAAAAAAAATCATAGGGCAATATTCGAAAAGACGCTTTACGAGCAGCAATCGTTTTCGATACGCATCTGCGTTAATTATTTGTCAGCATAAGAGTCGAGAGCCTCATTAGGTGAAAGTTTGTGTTGTGCGATTGCAAAAACTTGTTAGATGGCTAGATAATCGTCGAATCAGTCGGATTTTTTTTCCGTTTTTTTGGCTGTTCTTTTGGATTAGAGACTAAGCATGAAACATTCTTCTCAAAAGTATTGAAGCAAAAAAAAAAAAAAAGAGGCATCAAGCATCCCACTAATTTATGATGTTTTAGAAAAGAGTTATCTCTTTGCGAATACAATGAGCTTACAGGTTACTATGGATTTAACGATCTCGCACTATGTTTATTATACCGCTTTCTGATTTTACTTTGTAAACGAATTTTGTGCAGATATCACATCTAGGTGCTGATATATGTGCATGCGTCTATGTCTATCTGTGTGCCGTGTGATTTCTACTCGAGAACCCCTGGGCTTACAAAGTTCAACGTCTTTAATGCAAGCTATAGAATAAATCTTACGCGTATCATAATTCATGTTGATTCATTAATCTTGAGGAAAAATTATAAGTAGAAAAATTCTAAGCATTTAAAGATCGAAAAATATTTCTTTTCGTTTTTATATTTTTGCTTTTTTCTACGTTGTTTATTTTCATGAAAAAAAAAATCATTTAGAAGATCGATATTTTGCATTTCGAATTAATTGAAATATAAGAAAATAATTGAAAATATTTTTTCTTCTTAATAGTTTATGTAATCGATTGATTAATTAATGAAAATTTAAAAAGCGCTTATTGTGCAATACACTTTTTTTAAATGTGTTTTTAATAAAAATAAGTGTAAAAAAAAGAGAAGAAAAACTTGAAAAAACTTTTATCAAAAAGCATGAAGAAAATTTTGTGCGTTCCAAATTTTTTTCTTTTTTTTTTTTTTTGAAAAGAATTTCTTTACTGTGTAATATTTTAATTCAATTTTATAAACTTTGTAGTATTCAAATAAATAATTACCTCGAGGTTGTTAATTTTAGAATTGCCTATTTCTAGTTAAATTGTTAGATTCAATTACTTTTAGGCGATCTAACCAATATTATAGTCACGATTGAAATTCAACAAATTAAATGAGATGGTCAATGCTAATGTTGCTGGTATGCTCTATTTAAAGGAATGGCTTAAATTGATGAAGCATTTTTTTGTGACCGCATTCATGCAGTCCTATTTTGCATCTAATTGGTTATATTACCGTCTTTTTTTTGGGGGGGGGGGAGGGGAAAAAGAGTGAGGAAGTTGGACACACCTGAAATCGATGAAATTTCCTTGCGATACTCTCAACTTAGTTAGCAAATATGAAATGATTAATGATAAGCATTAATCACTTCTGCTTTAAATTGTTTATTCGAACATAAACAAGCTTAATATAAATGTTTTTATATGCGTTCAATAATTCTACTCGCAGCTATTGACGTTTTTCCCCGATTGCGCATTTATTTCATTCATTTCTGCGAAATTCATCAATATTTTAACAAAAAAAAAAAATAATTAATTCTTTTATTAAAGCGTAGATGTCGATAATGCAGTAGGAATATAAATGCTAGGACAATGCTTTATACAATACTGCCCTTACTATGCATAATACTAGACTTATTTATAGTGCATATAAATGAGCCTATTCTCGGAAGTTAGTTATGAACTTGAATGATCGTAATTTCTCATATTTTGTTATTTTCCTTCGGAAGTGGGAAGGAGATTGAGAGAGGGTACGAATCCTTAGGTAGTAACAACGTTAGCTGAAGTGCCGGTTCAACGACTGATGGGTCAGGCTGGAATTTATTCAAATGGTATCCATGCTGGAACCGTTCCTTCATGGATTCATCCTGTACCATGTCGGTACAGCATTGTCCTTGTCCTCAAAAATGGACATAGACGCCAAAATTTAATTTTGCAGCTTATGTATTTCCCATGGTAGGTATTCAACGAATTTCCCCCCCCCCCCCTTCCCATCACTTCTTCCCGGTTAAACCATTTCATTTGAATCCTGTCTGTATTATCAATTTTAATCTCAATTTTAGTGCAGAATGTATGGTGCAAGATATGAAAATAATCAGGTGTCACCATCATTAAATAAATGCAAATAATTTTCATGTTTATAGTCGAGCTATATACGAATATCTTTCGCATTTGATTCATCAAAATTGCTGTATATGAAAATATTAATATTATCAATTAACAAGGCAAAGATATGGGCTAACAAATATAAATGCATATATTCAATATTAATCTCGTTAAATTCTATGATACGTTCCTAGAATATTTTCATTTCAAAAGAGTATAAAAATATTTATTCCATTATCGAATGTGATAAAGAAGTGAATTACCGATATAAATATTGATAAGATATTTGTATAAAAATATTCGAAATAAATCCTCCTATGATATAATTGTAAAATAAGCTAAAGGAATTAATTTAATTCTTTAATCAATGCATTAATGGAATTGAATTTTGCAAAATAAATCTCTTTTGCATATAATGAAACATTTTTTTGCATTATTTTCACATAAAAATAACATTCAAATTTTTGAGATTTTATTTCAATTAGAAATAATATTTCACATTTTATTTCCTATGGAAAATTTTCATTAAATAATGATATTTTATTGCGAAAATGGATCGATGTATTTTTTGAGTAAATGAATGGTTTTAATGAGGTATATTAATGCTTTTTTCATTATACTCACCTTTAATTACGCTTATGTAATGAGCATATTGGATCTTCGCATTTGATATCGAGGCCGCTTAATTGCTCTTTCTTCAAGAACATAGGGATTTTATTACGCTCTAATATGCCATATTCGCTGAAAATTTATGTGCATTGGTATTAATTTATTCGCTGAATAGATTGAAATAGGAGAGATTGAGTTTGAATCGTTTAAAAATTGTTTACGATTTATTTATTCATAAAGAGGTGAAAAATAGCTCGACGTAAGTTTGGAGTTAAATCAGAATTACTTCATTTTTTGATTTTCAACATGCAAAAATATTTGAGTTATTTCAATTTAATGCAAATATTTATGCAAATTTTCGTGCTCAATATTTTTCTTGTATAATGAATTGTACATTTTTCGATTAGTCTTTTTGTTATCAATATGAAACATATATCATCTAAATGTGACCTTCGAGTTGCATAAATATTTTTTTCTCTAATGAGAAAAAAATTTCAAAGATCAAAAATATTAGAATTTATCGCTCACTGAGAAAAATTCTATGCAATTTTATGGGAAATATATCCAAATAAAAATTCTATAAAACTAATTTATGAATGTAAATTTTTTTCAATATTAAAAAAAATATCTGAGATGATAGAGATAATTTTTTCATAATTAATTAGCAATGTTAAATTTTGAAAGATTAACGCATAAAGTTTTTTTTCGATAGGAATCAAGAAAATAATTCGATTTTATTCATACGAGAAAAATCTCTCATTATTGAAATTCTTTTACTCATTAATTAAATTAATAGTATTTAAATTCGGCAATGAATTGATGACTTTTCACTTTCTAACATATTTACTATTCATATCATTGAATATCTAATCATAATGAAGCAATGATCTCATAAATTTGCATCATATGAATTATTTAGCGCAAAGCTAATCCTTATCATATCACTAAAAAAAATTTTATGAAAGAAATTAGCAAATAAAAATTCAACTCTCCCTCTTTCATTAACTTCTCCTCCATTTCCGTTCCAATGAAAACCAACTTATCCTTTTCCCTTCCCCTTTCTCTAATTATCGCGAACATGTGCAACGGGTACCAATTACTCTATCAATTGTTATTACTCAACAACTAAATACGCACTTTTGCTTAATTTTTGAAGCATTGTGTGGTCAGTCATCTGTGAAGGTGCTTGCATGAGCATATTCGCTCATTCCCGCTTGAATATTCTTTTCCATTTAAGCGAAGCTAACATGCCAGTAGGAATAACTAGGAAAACATCTGCGAGAGCATTCCGCATAAGAGAACGATTGCCTGATTAGACTTGTTTTTTTTTTATTTGTTTGTTTGTTAACTAAGAAAACTAAGTTAGATTTTTGCCAATCGTTTAATGCAATATCATTAATTTAAGTTCTAGATAGAGTGATGATACTGGAAATGAAAATACGGATTTGAAAAGAATAAGCGAGTAATAAACAATGAATAAGAAATAAATAATAAATAAATAAGAAATAATCATAATAATAAATAGATAATAATAGTAGTGATAAATGATAGTTCACAACATTTGTGATTTCTTCCAAACTTATCAGTCAGCGTTGAAAGTGATGAATGAAGAAACTGTTTGCCATACATTTTATCAATCAGATTTCATAACATCAGCTTCAGTGATCTCTAAGGTGAAATTGCTCAGAGAAAGACACATATAAGCATTTATACGTCCATAAATACGATCTGGTCATAGTGCATTTTTGCATAGAAAATTTTTAAAAAATGCATAAAGAGGAATTTTTTTTTTTCATTTATCATCCGTAAATGCCGATTGATTAGAAGTGATCACGAAAATAAATCAATAGATGTATATTTCTGATGCAAAATTTTACCAATATAATAAATTACTCAACGGAAATATTTGTATCAAAGATTTCTCCAATGAAAAATTATTGAAAAATATATTTGTATGAAAATTTTTAGCAATATACTCATGTATGATCTATGAGTAGATGATTTAAAATTACAGGTACGAATACCGACCAATTTAAGTGCTCGTATCGTTGAATCACATCTACCTGAATTGATTATACATGGATATCCTCTTGATGAGCTTAAAATAGAGGTGTATTCGGTTTCAACACAAATAAACGATTCATCACCGCTACTTGAAACGACATCTTTATTGAATGATTCGATAAATTTGCGACTCGAATTGGAGCAATCACAATTTTTTGTGCATTATTATTCTTTATATTATACGCCATGTATCAACTGCTTACAATATAGCGGTATATTTATCTTCAATATTTGTTCTTTGCAATCGTGTACATCCATTGAACAACAACTTCATTCATCTCATCAACAAATGTTTCAGGTGAACGAACCATTATTTCACAATTATCCACAATTGCACTTGCATTATTTTTCGTTTGCATATTTCGTTTCTTTTCAATGTGTTTAGTCGCTATTTGTGCAAACTGCAAAATACAATTTCTGCAAATTGCAAAATGCATTTTTTGCAAGCACAAAAAAAAATTGCAAAACACAAACTTCATAGCATCATTCGTGAATCGGGAAAAAGTCGTTCGTTTTAGATAAAACACTAAGGTGTGGAGAATTTCAATTTTGATTTTTGACCTTGTAGTTTTTTTTAAAGGTACAAAGAGCTCTTAGCATCTCATAGTTTTTGTCTATTAAACATTAAGAGCGATTTTTACTCGAAATTACTAATTATGAGAATTGCATATTAATTTCTTTTTGCTTCTTCTAGGAATTCACAAAACATTGATTTATGCTTTTGCAATAATTTTTTAAAATAGTTTTGAAGAATAGATAAAGCTTCCGCATTTTTGAAATACAATCGTAGAGAAAAGGATTAGAATAGATGAACGATTATTGCTCGATTTCATTAAATTTTAATAATTGAATACTTTCTCTCTTTTTTTTTTGATAGTTTCATTTGCAAAAATTTAAAAAAAAAATCTTTGAATTGAAAAAGTGCTATGTGAATTTTGACTTCAAAAAAATTTTTTTTTGAAAAATTCTCATTCAATAACATAAAACATTTAATTTCTTTTCTTTCATGATTATTTTCAAGTGTATTTCTATGCGGCAAAAATTATGCTAAATTTTTTAAAAAAGATTTGAGTGAATGAATAACTAAAAATTTAGAGCTATTTCGACGGGCAAGATATTTCAAAGCATCGTATCTATACATGGGCTCTTATTGTCGTCATTCTCGTGTTATTTCTTGCCTCGGTCTCTTCACTTGGCGCATTCCTTTACGTAAAGCGATTATTGCGAAGTGAAAGTTGGAAGCGACGTAAGGCAAGTCGAAACACTGACGAGACAAGTATGCCTCTCGAGGACGCATCATTTTTTTCATCCGATTATCGTCTTGTGCCGATTATCGATCGAGATGCTATCAAATTGCAACAAAAAATCGGACATGTTGGTATTTCGAATTTTATGATACGATAATATTTGATTATTTTTATCGAAATTGAGCTTAAATTCTTTCTAATAACCTAAGAATTCTTTATCGTCATAATTTTGCTATTTGATCATTTTCTTGATAAACTAAACGTTTTAATTTCAGTTTCCTCTAGCGATTCTTAAATTCAGATCTAATATAGCATCAAAATATTTGTCTGATTTGCATTAAGCATATCGTTTTCTTGTTCCCTCTACACTCCTCTCCTCTCCTTTTCTCTTTTCGAATTTCTGAACTGTGAGGATAATGCACCTTCTTTTAGTTCCCATCTAAACTTTTAAAATGGCTACACCACTAAAGCGTTTATGATTCAGGGTGCATTCGGTGAAGTGTTCAGTGCAGATTGGTCGGGCTCACCAACCGGTCGTGTAGCGATAAAGATATTGCATCATGTCAAGATGGATGCTGAAATGAGCAAAGAAGCACATCTACTATCACAACTTGAACATCCGAATATCGTACGCTTATTCGGTGTGGCTAGAGATCGACATCAGGTTCGTCGTAAAACGTTGATGAAATAGTTTATCGCTCCTCAAAACGATATCATTGTTGATTATCAACTAAAGTGGTTGCTATCGTCGTTAGAAATTAGCCGTTATCGTTTCGCTTATATGTATTTCCTTCATTTCTCTAAATTTTTCAATTGCAACCGAAAGTGTTATTATCGAAACCTCATCAACACATAGTATATTAGCCATTGCCTTTCAAATTTTCTAGTGGCCATAAAAAATTTGCTTAGATATTTTATTATTTCAGTAAAATATGCTATTTTTTGTATATTAAACAAGTCTATTTACAAGAAAATACCTCAATGATATTATTGTTTTATTTTCAAATCGAAATAAGAGAATATATTTGCGTGAATCATTTATGGAATATAATTTTCATAATTAGAGCTCTAGTTAGATATGAGTTAATGCATTACGAAATATCCTTTATACATTTAGATTTTACTTGTATTGGAATTGATCTCTTTGGGTGATTTGAAGTCATATGTTCGAGCTCGAGTTCCATTATGCAAGAACTACTCACAATTCCGCCCGCACTTACCAATGATGAATTGTTGAATATTTGCATACAAGTAAGCATCGAATTTCTTGTCTAAATCATTCATTCTTTGCGAAATTAAACGATGATGAGTTGAAATAGTGGTTTGCGACATAGGAATCTAAATGTGGACAGATGGTTACATTGTGAAGAAATGAAAAAGCAAAATAGCGAAAAGGAAAAGCTCAAGAATATTTGCATAGAGAAATAGGATTTCTTCTATATTTTATCAACGAAAAAAAAACTTTCTTCAATGTTATCAAATATATTAGAAAGAATCGATAGAAGTCATATTAGTCAATTAGAGAACGAGATTTCAAGACTTATAAATTGAGTACCCCCGTTTGAAATTTTCCTCTAAAATTTGTTTTTTTTTTTCAATATTTCTTATTAATATTTTATTACTTCCTAGTAATTACTTCCTAGTAATTTCTTCAACATTAGTAATTAAATTTTTGAAAACGCCAAACAACGATTACCTCAATAATTTGCACTCCTCATTTCAAATCTATTATTCTAGTATTGCATTCATGATTTCAATATTGCATTTATTTTTAAGTGATGTCGATTACAATAACATTCAGAGAGGATTTCATTTAGAGTCTCTCATCTGTTCATTTGAAGCGACAATTAGAAGAAGAAGTATAAGGCTAATTTTAATCCAAACATTGAAAAAAAAACTAAAAAATATTTGCATATATCTTCCGACTTTTATTTACTTATTGAAATGATTGCACAATTTTTATCGTGAAGAAAATGAAATTTCGACTATTTTTGAGAATTAGTAAATCTATTTTTTTTCTTTGCAGATTTGCCATGGATTATGCTATTTAAATTCACAACAAATTGTACATCGTGATTTAGCGGCAAGAAATTGTCTCATATCGGGTGAATCTGATATGAAGATTTGTGATGCCGCACAACGTCCACCATTTACAGTGAAAATTTCCGATTTTGGTATGTCACGGCGTCTTTATTCTCAAACCGAATATTATCGTATGAATTCAACGAAAACTATATTACCTATTCGATGGTTAGCACCTGAATGTATTCAATACTACAAATTTACACATGCCTCCGATATATGGTATGCTTTCAGATATTATTTCTAAGTAAATTTTTTTCCACTTTAAATCTTATCTTATCAACTTTCAAATAAATTTTCCTTTTTTTTCTCATTATGCTTTATATATATATATATATATATATATATATATATATATATATATATATATATATATATATATATATATATATATATATATATATATATATATATAAAATTACAATATGAAGAAATCCTCAACTATATTTCAATAAGATTTTTTGAATCCCTTAGTGAAAAGTGGATAATTTTTTGCTAAATGCTTAATTGTGTTCATCGATGCGTATATTTTCGAAACAAAAAGTTTCTTTGTTTTTCTTCATTTATATCATCGAAGAAGTACCTACGAGAGATATTCACTTCCATTGATAGCTTCTACTCAGTACGAATAGCGACACTCCAATGGCATCGATTAATATATATATAAAGGAGACGATTAACTTATTTAAGGGCATATGGAGTGACAATTTGGGAAGTATATACCTATGGTGAAGTTCCATTCGGTGAATTGTCAAATGGAGAGGTTTTAAGTGCACTATTGAACGGTACACGTCTTTCGAAGCCGAAAAATGCACCTGCTAATATATTACAAATAATGGACGACTGTTGGGAATTCGATGCTGAGAAAAGGCCTCTTTGTATCGATATACTTTCTAGACTAACATTGTGTCAATAGTACAATGCTCGAATTTCTCTTTCAATATTTATTTTAAGTTATTTTATGAGTTTACTTTTGCTCTAATTTTTAAATTATTGATTTTTGAATGATTTCATAGGTGATTTTTCTATGATCTATTCATTTATTTATTATTTTTAGTATTATATTCGTCTATCATGATGATAGTAATGATATTATTATGATTGGAATATCATCAGTTTCGTTTAAAAAAACGATTGAAATAGATTTGTCGACTTTGTTCATTTATCTTATCATCTAAGGTAGCATTATTGCAAAGAAATTCGCAAAATAATCATATATTGAACAAGTAACAAATATATATATATATATATATATATATATATATATATATATATATATATATATATATATATATATATATATATATATATATATATATATATATATATATAACTCTGTCAATTTTTTAATTGAAATTTCTTTTATTTTGAAATTTTCTTAGAAGAAAATTGCATTAAAATATATTCGGTGAGAGGTCTTTGTTCGTCGTAGAATTTTTTTTCTTTTTCATTTCAATTGTCTTTTCATTAAATGAGAAATTCGTTGAAAGTAATCGGTGAAATGATATAAGCTAGATGCTTTGTCTCACTTTCATGATCGTTAATTGCCGCAGGGCTTATTCATCCAGTTCGTTTGAAAAAGGATTCAATTTTTTTTTTTTTAGAGCAAAATTCAAAGTTTATTTTAAGCGTTAAAATGACGAGAATTTCCATCGATTCAAGTTTTAAAAATTTTCAACATCGCAACATCATTAATTGTGGTTAATTTTTTTTTTACAAACTGCACTCCTTTTGAGAGAGAGAGAGAGAAAAAATTCTCTCGTATATGAACGAAAGAAAGAGAAAAGAGAAGTAGAGAAAAGGAGAAAGCAATAAACACCAAAGCCTTAATAATAAAGAACTCTTTAATGAAAAAAAAAATGCTGCCGAGAAATATAATCACTAAACATTTCAGCGAAATGTTCTATCCCCTCTTTCTTCCCGCCCTCCAAAAAAAAAACGCGCTACCGCATTCATAAACGAATATTTATCTTTATTTATAATTCATCATACGAATACCGGAATTTATCATAAGAAAAGAGATTTATTCAACGACGATATTAATCATTCACCTCATAAGCGATATTTTTCGTTAAGTATAGAAATGTTTTGCCAAGAAACAATTGAATAATTGCCTCACTCAATAGTGGAAAATAGCGAAAAGTATCGCCTCACAGAAGAGCCAATTCTGAAAACTTTCTCGATTAAAATTCATGAAGAAATTTGTTTCTTTAATTAAGAATAAATTCAATTTCTTTTAGATAAGATTATTGTCGAAAATAGAAAAGCACAACAATATGCGCATTTTAGATTTGATTGTCTATTTGCTTTGCTATCATTGACATACCACTTCCTCAAGATAAACCCAAAAGATTAGTTTCATTTATTCGATTCATACGTTTTTACCATTTATTATATGATCTTCTTACGTTTCGAAAAAAAAAAATCACTGAACAATGAATGAAGCGATAACTGAAGAAACTATATAGAATTCATCAATTAAAAATTGGGGAATGAATTTTTCATTATGCTATGTAAATGCATTGTTCTATCTTTATAAAGCATAATGCTTACTTCATTTTTTTTCTATGATCTTGTTTTGATTGATTAGTAATATTATGATCAGCAAATTGATTGATCAGCAAACTTACTTAACTATGCGATATATATAATTAGAGACAAAGCCACGCAAGCCGGTAAGCTTTTAATGACTTCTATCAACAGCTTCAAAAATTAAGAAGCAGTATGGAGGCTAAATATTTCTCTAAAAGAGTGAAATGATTGCGAAGAATAATGAAAACGGCAATGCTTAGTTGCTTATTTACTCTTATATTTGGCAGTCATATGTATTAATTTGTACCCGATGTGATTTCACGAATGATTTCACCTATCTCAATGCTTTGCTTTTGTTTTTCTTTTTAATTTTCATAAAATATTTGTAGTTATTCTAACAATTGTGTAAAACTAAAGCAGAAATAAATGTAAAGATAACTGGACCACTAACATTCGTATAAAGATGATGCGACACTGAATCCGTATCACTATCCCACATACACGCACCACCGATCCTTCAATAGAGGATGCAACGATTAGGTAAAGAGTACACTATAATGTGCGGAAAGGACCCCCTGTGGTCGAAAATCTCTTCTGTGTAGTGTAAAAAAATCATATACCCTCGGCGGCGGGGAGTTTTCTAAGCCATCGGGGGTTTCTATGGGGATTTTGGTGCTCCGAGAATCCTCCACGGGGACAAGGGACTTTTGAAGAGATGGACGCCCGAGCGTGAACCCTCCGGAGGGTGGAGGATTGGAAAACGCCTGATTTTATTACGAGATCGTTTTATTTCTTTCATGCGATTGTGCTTTATCGTTTTGATGCAAGCTGCAATAGAAGCAATTTTTGAGAAGCTGCGGTGCTGTCGTTCCATTCGCTAAAGAAGTTGCGGCTGAAGTGCAAAAATGTATTTTTGTGCCGAGCATATTGGCGTGCACGGCTTAAAGTAACTTTAAAGGGGGGTTTTAAAAATTGATTGCTGATTTACAGGATTCGCATGAAGTAAATTTTTTTGAATTTAGGTTCATATGAAGATGATGCATGAAGTAACAATGGTAGTATTACACTGTTTCCAAATAAGGTGCAGTGATACGGCCCAGAGGTGCGGAGGGCGCGAAGTACCCGTGAAACTCACTTTTTCATTACGAAAATGATGAAGGTGGAATTAGCAACAAATCCGAGGCTGCTGGAATAAAACGGTAGAAAAATCCGAGAGTGCGGAGCTCTGGAATGTGTCAACTGGACATTGGAAGATGACAACTAGACATCGAAATTTTGCCTGTATTTGATCACCATGAAGAAGAATGCAATTTATCAAATTTTCGTAGTAATAGGACATAATTTAGCACTTAAAGTATAACATAATACAACCCACAAAACTATGTTCTCGATAAACTATATTATTTTATATATTTATGAAACTTTCATGCCCATAATATAGTATAGCATAGTTTAAGAAACTCTGAAGTAGTGAAGCATAACAGTATAGAGTTTTCGAAATTTCGGTGAGAGCAACGTAAACTAAAGTGTTCTATAGAAAATTTTAATCAAATTGGTCAACAACTAGTTCGTGAAGTTTCCACTAATTGCTTTTCTCTAACAGTGATCGAATATTATTGCTGTTATTGCTTCTTGTTACTTCCGGCTCTTAGAATTGAAAACTAGTTGCACATCATCAATGGATTATTCTCCTATCCGAGGGCATTTTCTTCGAAGTCGAAAAAGATGAAGAGACTACAAGGAGAGGAAGCGCAAGAGGCACTTTGTCAGGTCTCAATAGCGATTGCCTTTTCTTGAATTAATATGAGACTCACAGAGATTTTCATTTTGTGGAATTCATAAATCTTGACAATTTTTTGAAAACTTATGAGACGATATAACTAATATGTTTTGATATAACGTAATAATATAATCCTACTAACTAATAATAACAGATAACTTCGTAATAAAACGTTGAAGTTGATTATATGGCATGAGAGAATAATTGAGCACTTCAAAGCATCGATTGATGCAATTGAAGAGCATTGATAGCAATAAAATAATATATCACCTTGCACCTTGGCCTCGTTGTTCACCGATCACAACCTGTACGACATATTTGTAATGAGGCAAATTGAGAGCTGCAAATACAACAAGAAAGAGGAAGATCAAATATAAAGAGAAATGAATAAATGTTGCAAAAGAAGGAGCACTTATGCAAAAAAAAAAAGAATTAAATGAATTTTCAAAAAGTTATTTAAATATGAGTAATTATTGGTAGGAACCGATAATAAAGTAATGAAAATGATTGATATGTATTGTAAGTAAATACAATTATTGTTCATGCAAGCTTTTTTAAGAAGCATACTACTTAAGCACACTTCTATAATATTGCATTTGCAAACTTCATTAAGACGACATCGTGTCTGTGTCTATGTGTACCTTTCTGTTGTTATTTCCATTCAGGATTCACTAACGATACATTTGCAAAATATCATAGTTATTGTTGCTATTAGAACCGTCAAAAAATTTATCCTCACTTTGCAGACGATCGCCTTGGATTTTACAGATGTGTATTAAAAAAAACGAGTTTTCTTATTGAGATAGTTTGTGGAAGCGATTGGATCGACACTATATGAAACAGCTTTTAGAATTTTTTCCCGAAGCCGTATGATCTTCAATCCTATATTCTTCTTTGATTATGGAAAGCTATGCATAAAAGGCAAAGTGATTGAAATGCGACGTTTAAATCGGCTCTACTATGGCAAATTTTTTTTTTTTTGAAATCCGAAAAATGCATATCATTTATTGCAAAATGCATTCAAATCAAAAATACAAAACATACAAAGGAATCGATGCATTTTATTATTATTAGTCGAACCTTAGGATAGCATCAATTTCTATATATTCGCACCATTTTGAAGATATCATCGAAAGAGTAAAATATGTTAGCATTTCATTGCAATGAATTGCAACATCTATAAAAAGAAATTCTATCCGTCTTACCTTTAAGTTTTTCACGTATGTTCACAGCTAATGAATCAGAAAGTGTTTGCACATCGTCACTTTCATAGCTACGTCCTGCGAGATTCTCATTCAACGTCTCTTCTAGGATGCGTTTTCCCAATATCGATCGAAATCTACAATATGCAAATGTTTGATCGAAATTTCATATCATAGTATTTTCAAATAAAAATATTGTACATTCATTAGGATTCATCGTTTAGTTTTGCTTAGTGCGCGGTCGGTTTGAAGAGAGCTCCGGGCAAACTCTTCGGCTTTGTCCTACCGAGTCATTTCGACCAGTGGCCTCATCGGGGCGCGGGCGGTGGAGCAAGTCGCATGGAACAATGATGAATCGACTCGTCAGTATCCGATGGGCTGGAGACGAGCCTAAGCCCTCACCTTCACGCTACCTCACAACTTCAGCTAAACGGAAGTGGTGGTGATATGAAGAGACATTTATTCGTAATGAATGCTTTGTCGATTCAAATAAACATTCATTAGAGGTAGTAGAATGAGTGCGCATTCGCTTTATCCTCTCAATCACAAATCATGAAACAAATGTTGATGCATGCCGAAATTCCATTTGCTTTGGAAAGACGAACATGATTTTAACAAGAAAACAATACTCACTTGTTTTGGTTTGTAGGTCTGATAATAAAACCAGACGTATCCATTGTTCGACTGCCAATAAAGCCTTATGTATCTTCGTTCAATTCTATTCCACTTTATGTGTTTATTCTGAAATTCTTTGATGGAGTTATTATGCGAATGCTCTTCAAAATACCTCTCAAAAATTTCTACCAATTTGCTTATGACATAATATTACGGTATAAATCCTATTTATTTTGTTCGTTTAGTGTATTGTGCATAAATCCAAAGAAAATATAGTGAAATAAATCAATCATCAAATATAGAAATATATTTTTCTCTTGCTGCAACAATTTCAAACTCAGCGATGAGAGCAATCAATTTGCGATCTATCAATTTTGCTATAATTAACGATTATGAAATTTAAACGTTGGCATTTCCTTTCATAATATATATGAGCTTTTCGAATGCTCCGAATATGCGGTAAGCGCTCATCAAGAAAAAAAAAACTATTGAGAGTTTTTGAATACGATATTAAATCTTGAGTCATGATTTGCATAGTTGAGAGATAAATGAATAAATGAATCGATAAATAGGATAGAGAATTATTGGTAATTATTGGTAATTATTGGTAAGTATTGGTAATATTGAATTGAGTAATTGGTATTGAGTAATTATTGGTAATTATTGGTAATCGAATTTGGCAATAAATTGAATTCAACTTTATGCATAATCATAATAATATATTACTTCAGTTTGTACTATGAAAATTGAGGAACATTCGAACCGTTGAGAGCAAATAAATCCAACATCATATCAGGGAAAAGCTAAACACTTATAGATTCAAAAAGCGACAAGCTAATCGTTACTGGTTTTTTTTGACGAGTTCCGAAATATTGTAGCTGAATACAAAAAAAAAAATTTGGTCACTTGAAATTAAACAACTTTCACTAAGGGAGACAAGAAGAGAGGAAGCGAGTAAGCGAGTAAGGAGACAGAAGACAATAAAGTCGAACACACATTGTAAAGTAAGCACATTCAACCTTACTCGAACGAAAATTTTTAGTGCTAGCATAGCTAGATTTCCTCGCCAACCAATAAAAACACCTTCAGAAGACAACAGTGAGGTGGTAGTGTGTTCTTGGGGAGTTCCCATGACAACGAGATAGGCAATGGACACACTTTACACATGATGTCGCGGCCTTTTGGACTTGTTGCCTGAGTGCTCATATGCTGCAATAACAGCCTAGAGAAAGCTAGGTTCGAAATATTTTTGTGAGAAATTGGAGTGGAGGTACGTATGGCAAGTTGAATTGGAAATGCTATCATATGTTGTAGACTATATTTAATAAAACAGCATTCGTTGCATAGGATGATTATGCGACAACGTGCTAAAGCGAGCGATGTGATGATAGAAAGTGAATTCAGGCTGAAAAAAAAATTTTTTTAAAAGAAAATACAAACTTCAGAAAACATTTCTTAGATTTGGTTGAAAAAGCGCTCATCTATTGTTTAATGCTAGGAAACGAAATCTTCCGACATCACTTAGATAATTGCTGATAAAAAACTGCTTTATAGGTTTTCGTTTTTTCTTTGTCGATTTGATCGCAAAGATTTTAATGATTACTTCAAACATTACAATCGTCACTTATGATATCATCGGTGTAGAAGTTTTCAATTTCGAATATCCAATATATGAATATTAATTTGTATATAGTTAATAGGTATAAATAGTTTATTCAATGCAATAAAACGATAATAACAATATACACAAAATATAACAAGCACCATCAAAATATATGGCGATTTTTATTTCACACAAATATCGCTACAACGATTGTAAATTTCTCTACCATTCGAGAGTAATTATATGATAAAATTTATGATTGTTATTGATCTCTAGCTTAATTCTTTTATAGGCGAAAATATATTGACGCCAAACGTTGATATAAATAGAAAAATAATTTAATGGAATTTAACGATATACTTCTATCAGAAATTTTAAACTAATATTGATCGCATATGAGTTATTGAAAATGTTCATTTTGCACGCTTTGTATTATTGACTCTCTAGTGTCTATAGCCTTCGAGGTGTTTACAACAAATAAGCTATCATTATTGTAAAGTGTGAGCATTTAGTTTCAAAGTTATAATGCAGATAAATTGTGGCATTCGTTTTCGAACCACATGGATATCCTGAACTTATGATAATATCCGCTTTTAAAGTGATCTGGAATTTCATAATGTTCGATCCTAGTATTTCGAAATTTACAATTCGTTGAAGAGAATCGATTAACTATACATCGAGAAATAATCCGCCATACGAAAGTGCTACATGAACTTGAGAGCGCAAATGAGCAAAATATGCTACTTCCTGTAGTAATAAATAATGAATACAGCTGTAAGTACTATTAAAGTAAATGCACAAAACAGTAGAGAGAATCTGAACGGTGATAGGCACATGCTGCTATCGGTGATTTGCACGATTCTTGCGTGTTGTAGATGCTTAGGCAACGAGAAACCTACTTGTTGAATATCTATAGCCTCCAAATCTGTTGCAACATCCAAAATCTCTTCATCAGCTGAACGTCGTCTCCTGTAAATAAAGAAAATCTTATGCAGTTCTTCAATAGCCGCAAAGAGCAATCCAACGATATGCGTGTCAGAACTTCTGATAAAAAAATACAGGTAAGTTTATTTTTCTTCCTCTCAGAAATGTAACGAATATTAATTGCCACGTTGTTGAAAAGCATTAAGTAAATTAAGTAACACTGGAATCTACTCTTTGATTCACTATGGAATTTTTGGTGTGTATTTTTGAGTGAAATTGCAGAAATACACCAAAATACTTTATTTCTTAAACGTGTTGAGAGTTTTCGAGGATTTGAACATAGCGACTCGGCACTAGAAGGATGGGCAATATAAACGATATAACAATGAACGTTGACGACGAGTACGTCAGAGGCAGCATGCTGCTGACTTAACGTTCAACTTTATAGGATCGAAAGGTAGTAAGAATACCATCTTGAAATGCCCCGACGCTAAAGTAACCCACCTTAAGAGGGCCGCTGCTGCTCTTGGTGCCGACTGTCTTACTGCTCCAAAACCTGCTGGCTCAGCACATCTGGGCCGAGGGCATTCGCTGTTTGGCTCCTAAAACTTTCAACTATCTAATTAAGCAATCCTCTGCATACAATGTAACTTCCATATCGTTCCGTTTTTTTTTCTTCATATAGTTCTGTTGATTTCATAGTTCATTCGCTATAATTCGCTTAAAAAAAAATGAAAGCTTCTATTCATCTACTCGAATATTTCAGTAATATTTTGCATAAATAATTACTGAGTAACTATTTTGGGGAGAGTACGAAAACAATAGAATTCAGAGCTGCTTTTATAGCATTAAATAAAAGTGTTTTACTACAGTATGGTTTATTCTTGATTTATATGCTAAAGCATAAAGTGAAAAATGAGAGAAATATCCATAATTTATAAGTGTGTAGAGTGTTGAAATAGAAAATTTATTTTTTTTTGAAAACTAACCTTAATTGAGATCGAAATTTGACATTGATAGTATAGTTGAGATCTATCTGCGTATTTGTAGACATGAGCTTCCTGCAAATATTCATATAAATATTCACCTAAAAATCTTGATCAAATATTTTTAAAGTCGATATGTAAAATTGTAATCGTTCAAAAATTTTTTTTTAGTCATAATTTTTGAGACGATATAAATTTTTAAATATTTTTTTGCATTTAATATTCATTTCCATATTAGAATATCTGAAAGAAGTGCTCAAAATTTTTAAATATTTATTTATGATCGAATTTAGAAGTATTATAAGTGTTTACCTAAGAGCTGAATGGAAAAGTTTAAAAGTAAGTAAGAGGTTAACTATTTGTTAGACGAAACGATAAGTAATAGTATTGAGAGCCTACCTGTCCAGCCATCAAATCAGTGGGATATTCGAGATTATTCAGGAGGTATTTATCAAGAGCGCATCCTTCCTCATTGAGGATTTCCACTTTGTCTCCATTACCATCGTCAACAACACATGAGTGTACCACTGCACAGAATGTGTCCACTGTAAGCACAATACTTTCAACTTATCTTGAAAAATCAGACATATCTTATAGCAGTAAGCATACCTACCATTGATGAATCTCTCAGCATCTATGCAATTAAATATACCAACATGTTTTGCGCTATTTTTCGATTTATTTTGTATTGAATGATTGGAATCTTAGTTCCACTTCGATTCTTCGATTTTCAAAATCGATGCAAAGTTTTGATACCTCTTTTAATCGGCCCGCGAAATCATTACGCATTGCATTCATCGCAATTCTAAATGCCGAACAGGAATACGCTCATTTCGGGTCATCTGATTTCGTAATTAATATGTTTGTTTTGATGTGAAAGTTGCGCGTATGTCGGCGTGTTTGTCTCTGTCTGTATATTTGAGCGAAAAACAGACCTGTTTCCGTGTCGCAAGTCCACTTGTGGTATACCTGTTGACCGATCGTAGCGAAGCTAATTTTTGCTCCAGATGGCCCTCCATCAAGGATCTAAACATTTCATTGACTCACCTGTGCGGTAATAAATATTTGCTCCATTCATTTATGGAAAATGCTTTCATTATCCTTTCATGACCTTTCATGACTGACTTCTTTACATACGATCATCATTAAATATATTACGATATATTATGCACTGATTATATATATATATATATATATATATATATATATATATATATATATATATATATATATATATATATATATATATATATATATATATATATATATATATATATATATATATATATATATATATCCATGATGTGCCAATATTTATCATATTTCATGTTTAGCGTTAGAAACGAATTGAATAGCTCCATAAATTTTTACAATTTTTTTCATAAAAGTTCATCGCTACATTGTTTTTGAAAATAAAACAATTTCTCGCAGTGCTCTACTCAAATATGAATGCTTTTAACTAACGTCATATCTACAAATTGGCATCGGGACGATAGCCGTTTGGAATGCGGTCGTAATTTCAGAGACTTCGATTTCAGTGCTAACTGTTTTATCGGCCTCCATATAGAAGCATTGCAATCGATATGCTCGATCAACCTTTGTTACGAACTGCAATAAAGCAATCATTTTATTTCATTCTTGATCGTATCACTTTCAAAATCAGTTAAAAAACCATCTGAAATGCAGCAATGCGATCAACAATCGTCAGCTAAAAAAGAACGATCTCCAGCAAATATTAGCAAGTCAATTATATCGTCAAAATATGTCGTCGCTGCACTTATCGTAGGTGAAACGGTTGAACAATTAATGAAACTATCAAAATGAAGCTAAAAGTCTGTTGTAGCAATATATGAGGAAAAGATTGTTAAGCTCAGGTACGAACGAGCGACTTTTCATGCAGATCATAGTAAATTGTGAAGAATGGCAAAGTGTATTGTGTCTAGCGTGAAGTACGGAGTGATGGCTTCAGTCTTGCATCGTATTATTTCCTCAATCGAAGCTTTCAAATTCCATTTTCCATTTCCATCTATTATTTACGTCTTATTTTTTAATGAAACATCTGGAGGAATAAAATATTGCAAAAACGAACCAATGGATGGAAGGAAATGACGATCACAGTGGTGACGAAGATTCCACGTGGATTAAGCGATCGGGTACGTTGTGTATTGCAAGCATCAAATGGTAATGTAATACCGGCAACTCGTTGATTTCCGCCAGATACTTTGCAATCTGGTTGATTGAATAGTCCTTTCACATAAATGTTGCCTTCAAATGCCTTCTGAAAATGAGTATTCATTAACTAATCTGATGTTATCATTTGCAATATTAGGAGAACGTTGAAGGTGATCCAATTTCTTTATCAATGAAGTGTTACGCAACGATATTATATATTGGCACTATAAACAGAAAGATTTGAACTGGACAGAGTAAGAAGCAAATTCTTTCAAGAAATCAAATATCGTTTGGGTCGAATTGCATCGATCGGATTTCTTGCATTAGAAGAAATAGTTTTATTTAATAAAACCGTTGTAATGACTATAGGTGAAATTTTTCTGCAGTTTGCAATGTTGTATGCATTGATAACGTAATATAGGCAATATGCTTCACTTTATTCGTCAATTAATGCAGAGTATGTCGACTTTAGTAAAAGAGTTAGTCAGTTTTAAAAAAATATGCAGTCACTAGAAATGAATGAAAATATGTTAGATGATATTATACGGCTTGGACATCTAATCCTGAATGATGGGAAATAAGCAGTACCGAAGTTGTTGGGATATTATTTCTCCTCGAAAATTGAAGACGCTCCTTTGCTAGTTACGAGTTCGCCTTCTTTTGACAACACTTCAGATACTTTCTCCATAAAATTTCAATATTTAATTCAGAATTCCATACTATTTATTATCGCAGGAATGGATTCTTTTTCGAACTTATTTCTTAAAAAGAAAATTAGATCCACGAAATTCTTGAAACCATTATTTTATGGAAAGCTTCATATATTCTTATCGATGGAAGTATTAGGCATAAGTTGAAACTAAGATCTGTGGCTAAATAATTTTAATATGATCACCTGAACGTTGAAATTGATTGTAATTGCAGTGGGTCCGCATTCGACGATTGGCTCACCTTCAACACCATTGTCTACTGGAATCGCACTTATATCCACAATCACAAATGAGAATATCAACAGCAGTGATAGCATTTTCGACTTTTCTGAAATACACTTGCATAGCGATACAATATGAAGTGGATTCAAATGAAATCTTTTTTATTTGCACAAAATGCAACCGAACAATGGCATCACATCCATCAGCAAATTAGACGTTGCACTTCTCGTAATGAATACGACATTTATACAACGTTTCAAAATTTCGTCTTTATACAAAAGAATATGGGTCACAAACGAAGAGGATTGTGCAATTGGATATGCAGAAATGAACTTTTCGCATTTCTTTTCTAATTGCTGTTGAATATTACCTATATTGATGCAGACAATTTGATTGTGTCTCGTCAATTTAGTCATCAAAAGTGCTGTTTTTTTTTTTCTTTAGAGGGGATGGGGGTGGGAGATGGCATGCACTCAATTTTCATGATGGCGATGAGGCTCATATACTCAGTAATCGTATATTTTACTGTACGTTTATAGCGTAATCGCTTATTGCTCTACCTCTATCTTGAGAAGTCATATGACTTCAACTCTAATTTTTTTTTTCAGCATTTCTGAAAACAATTGATATTTCCAAATTTCGTTTTTGCATGTATGATTGATGTATGATAGTAACTGAACCGGATAACGAATAACAACTAGAGGTCCTGATGATAGCACGGATTGTTCACTATGCATAGCATTACAGCTATGTTCTTCGACTACTGTTTACTCACTGAGACGCTATCAATGTCCCAGTTAAAATAGCCGACTTCATACTGAAGAATCCTGAAAAATTCATTTAGATAACAAGAGTTCTAAAATAAGAGCCGAAACGAAATAAAGGTGAATCGGCTGATGTGCCTTTTTGCAACGATATGCGCAAAGCACATGCCATCCATAAAACGATGAGAATATAAAGAATGAATGAGCGTTAAGTAGTGGTATCAGATGATTTAAATAGACGTAGCTTCGATAAAGGCGGGGTGTTTAGTTATAGGTGGGTGGGGGAGGGGAGAGGTGTGTGTTACACGGCCTGATTATCAGGCGGTCATTTACAGGTCATGTTTTGATCAGTTTTTCGTATGTCTCGAATATGCGTTCATATCACATCAACACAATGCCATATTCATTTTCTCTCTGTTTTTTTTTTCTCTCTCTCTCTCTCTCTAACGATTGAATCAAAGCAAATCAACACAACGCAAAATAAAAGTGTGACATCTCATCGTATGTCCGTTCATTTGTTATCACTTTCGTTGTCGTATGCCTAACAAAAGTGAGATAATCCGTTTTCCCTGCAAAGAATAATAATTGTTGAACAAAAATCAGCATTCGCCAACAAGTTTTCAAATTCTCTTTCATTATAAACTTTTCGTTTCGTTCTTCTTTTTTTTTTTCTGTTTGGAGTATCTACGTCAACTTCAATAAAACTTAAATCGAATTAATCTCAATTTACTCATAATCTTAAATGAATGAAATGAAATCGAATGTTAGTTAAGAGTTTTCTAAATTCTATTTCATTTTCGTCGATATGCTTAGAAAACAACGTTGAAAATTACAAAATATTATTCGATATTAATAACGCAAAATAAAATACTACCTTTAAAGAGTTTTATTCATCTTCAAGTTAATCTCTATGGTTTTAATTTTACGAATCATTAAATCATCGATTGCGCTTCGAATGAATGAATCAAATATATGAGCAATGAATTTGAACCATGAAAACAAAAAAAAAGACAATCGAACTCTCTCATTCATATTTGCTCATTTAAATCGATATTTTTATTCCATATATAATGCAATATAGCCATTTACGGTTTCCAACTATATGATTTGCGATCAATTGTGAAAACCCACCTTCATAAGTTTATTTTTTCCTAAAAAATTTCATTTTCGACATTTCTATGTTGTAAAATCCACCCGTTGCAAAGTTTGCTAGCAATTTGAGCACATAGATCAACGTCAAATATATGATAGCGTTGAAGTAGTTTATAGTTCTATGAAGTTGTAATCATCAAAAGTCTTTTTTTTTTTTCAAATGCAATGAAATGAATATTTAAAAATTATTGTGCTTTTTTTTCGCTTAATGTAGAGTTTTAACTAACTATTTGCGCTATTAAAAATTGCAAATAAATATGGATTGTATTATGATTTATTGCAAATAAAGCTATTAAAGAATTGCAAATAAAGAATTGCAAATAGAATGTTGAACAAGAATTGCAAATAAATATGGAAATCAGAGATTTAGAATTAAATCAGCTGCTAATTCTTAATTTCTTTTTTTTTTAAATAGCAGTTTATTTGTCGTTCACTTAGCTCGGCATCAATGCAATATGCAAAAATATTGATGTTCAAAACATTCTATAAATTCTTCTTCTAATTTTTAATATGATAGCCACATTATTAAATGATTAATTTATTCATATATTTGTTGCAAGAGGATGTCAAAATTCAGATCAACACTCTTAATTGATCGATCATATCGATTGTTTTGCTTTTCCCATATAATATGGTAAAGATCACATAAGTTTATAGCATTCTTTGTTGGAAAGATTCTCTTCAGAAGGAGGAATATTTTTTCGAAGTAACTTTTAAGGGTATACAAATGATGAGGAAAGTCCGATTATGCGCTATTGTTTTCTTATCTTCTTTCTGAGTGATATAATTCAGACAGGTTATTACTTCAATTGTTGCGCCATTTGCGTCAAAAATTCTTCCTACAAAAGTGTTTAATTATATGGGAATTTTTGAGTATCAATTAAAGCGCTTTTAAGAACTGAATATCGGAAATCCTAATCGGAGGTTCAGGAATAGATGAAAGAAGTTAGTGGATAATTATTGGCATTGTGGTTGATCGCCGTTGTTATAGTCGATTTCTATTTTCTTTTGTTGTTTTCTGATGTTTTCTTCGATTGTTTCGTTTTCGATAATACGAAAATGACCCCAAAAGAAACGCCTCCCTTTCCTCTCCTACACCCCCCCTCCTCCCCTCCCCCCCACTTCCCCTAAATCATTCGAAGCGCACCGACTTCCTTTTCCGTATCGAATTTATGCGCCGACAACCTATTGAAGTTTGGATGCATCATTTTCATGTGGTTAGTTGTTGTATGAACTGAATGGAAATAATAAAGGTTATTACTCGTTTATATGACAAACAATTAAACCATGAGATTCTGTCAAATACTAAACGAAACAAACTATCCCATTAAACGACTTTGGAGAAATCTTTCATATTATCACCATCGGCGCTACAAGAATCTTAAAAGAGAATCGTTTTCTTCGAAAATAGAGCTTCCCGCGTAGAGTGCATACGGATCTGCTTCCTTACCTGAATTGCATACTAGGGCAGGGTAATTATGGACCATCAACTAAAGACGCATGTATAAATCGATGCTTCAAAAGCATTGTTTATCACTTGAATTTTGGAGAATAAGGAGGCGAGAATGGGCATTTAGTGTCACTATAATCTGTCCACAGGTGTGGTCGCCGAAGAGAAGGAGGAGGGAGGAGAAGGAAGGGGAGGAAAAGAGTGAAGCAGCTCATAGGCGTCGTAGTGAGAGAGACACGGATCCTGATATATTTTTGTGGCAATAAAAATTTAACTAAAGTACAAAAAAATATAAAAGAATTATTTATTCAATAAGTCTATTTGAGTGCGTTTTAATGAGATTCTTTAATCAAGTTTAATTAATTGTATTCATATTTGAAATTATACTAAAGGAAAAGTAATTCTTGCATTGTTTTTGATTTCATAAAACAGCAAATCTACGGAACAACTTTCGTTTGTCGATCGTCAATTTTTAATCTTGTGTGTTTTCTTTAGCTTGTCATTTTTGAAGTTTTTCTTCTTCTTCTTTGTTTGGAAAATGAAGTGAGGCCATTACCCATTAAAAAAAAAGACGCGATTGTCGTCATTTGTTGCTGACTTTAGTCGGTTGCAAACGTCGATTAATCGCCGATCCGGTATCAAATCACCGAGTAGATCCGATTCGATCCCGACGAGCACCTATCAAATTACACACCATCATTTCATCAAAAAGTCCTCTCGGATCAACGATAAGGTGTTGATCGCGCACAACACTTAACATTGGGTAATGTTCCATAGTTTTCGAGTATTTCGTTTAAAGTTCATAGATTACTCCGGAGTTTACTAGTTTTTGTTTTAACTTTATGGTACTTCAACCTGGTAACATTTAGGTTGATTGGGGTATAGAAATATTCGGGCCACTCGCTAATAACATGAGTTTTGAAGTCGTTTTTCATACTGTTGTAGCATCATGATTTGTATTCTGCGCAGTAATTTTTACGCTTGATTAGATAATACATTTAATCAAAAAAAAGTTAGAGCACTTTTATGGCCTATTTGAATCTAATGAGTTTGGCCGCTTAAGCTTCAATTTCTTCAAGGCAGAAAAAGACAAGAAATCAATCCGATATAGCGATGTACTTCTAATTTTAGCTTTAAATGCAGTATTTTAATCAAAGTGATGCATAATGTGCCATTTTGATGAGTTTTTGTCACAAGGTGTATTTCCTCATCGTTTATTCCTCAACAAGTCCAATATTCATTGTGGACAACACCAGCCAAAGGCATCAGCACAATGTTGATCCTCGTTGATATGATTGGATCCTCATTTCAACAATAGAGGAATATCTCACCTTTACAGAATACACCTGACTACTCATCATTTCAGTTTTTAATTTTGCATTTGCAATGCAACTATACCCGTCGACTATTCTAGACGCATTGTATAGATCGATTTTACTAGCGAATGTTTGCTAATGCAATTCGCTTTCTTAGTACAATCATTAAATTTCATCGATAAAGAAATTTGTTCTGCTAGCAATATAATATGGGTGAATTATCGCTAAGGATATGAATTCGACGATTAGATTACAACATACAACAAATCCATCGAAATTGTATTTTTCTTATATCATTTAATCATATATACTATGATTAAAAAAAAAATCACTTCGAAATATCTTTGTTATGATCGATCATTTTTCCCCTATAAAATTAACAACATTAGAAAATTTATTTCAAAAAAAATTAGCAAATGTGCACTTTTAAGTTTACCTTATCTTATCATTCAATCGATC
Source organism: Ascaris suum (assembly GCA_013433145.1). Lineage (NCBI taxonomy): Eukaryota > Metazoa > Nematoda > Chromadorea > Rhabditida > Ascarididae > Ascaris > Ascaris suum. The sequence goes on from CM024177.1 coordinate 1,782,065, forward strand.
GGTCTTTACGATCTATTAGTGGAATAATTTTTATATCTTAGTTAATCTAATTTTCCAATTATCTCATTTATTATTTAAAATTTGTGAATTTTTTTTTTTTGGCAACATGATTTGCATAAACGAATAACAGACCGACATAAAATGTATGAAGTTATTTCCGGCTTTAACGCTTCAAACTCTTTTTATGGTCGATTGGTGAATGTGAAATTATCTTATTGAGCGTCTCGATGCAATCTACACTGTGCTCATTTCAAAATTTTGGCTCCAGTCGTTCTCGGATTGAAATTTCACGACGAAACTATAGAGACAGTGAAACTACAGACACACACACACAAACAGATAAATGTGTATAGAGATGTCGTCATCATTACTGAGCGTTTGCAAGAAAAATTTATGAATGCATTTAAAAAATATTTGTTTTTTTTTTGTGAGGTGGCCTATAGAAAAACAAGTATCGAAGAATATGCAAATTTTTAGATAGCATTTACTAGAATTCATTTCAAAATTGGACTGTTGCTAAAGTTGTGAATTCAACGTCAAATTATCATATATTAAACATTACAGCGAATCTGGTAGCTACAGCTTGAGCAATTGTGCTAAATAAATCAGGCAGACACATATAGACATCTCCAAAAATTTACGCGACATAATGCCGCTATTATATGCTTTATAAATGCAAATTTGTGAAAATGCATAAAAATAGAGCATCGCTTTTTGATGAAAAATACTAAAAAAAATACTCGGCTCCCTTAAAATATTCATCACTTCTCATCTCTCATCATATATTGATAATCGATGAAACTGATAGTCATAGCAGCAAAACATTAAGAAAACACGTAGAATCTCACTTATCATAGAATTATCTAATTGTTCATTATGTCAATAATTTTTCATAAAATTTCGTAAAAAATATTTTCGAATATATAATTTATTTTCTTCGATTAATCATTATGCAGATAAAGAAGAAATTTTCAATTAAACATTCGTTACAATTGAAACTTAACGCAATAAGGATGCATTTTTTTTTTTCGAATATTAATGAATAAATTTGATGGAATCGACAATCAAGAAATGATAATTCAACTCATTGAATTGACGTTCAATAAAATTGCAAAAAAAAAAAGCGCCAAACTTTGCACTTTGCATTGCTTAAAATTGCAATATTTATTTATTCGATAAGAGATGAATGTATAACATGCAACTCTAATATATAAATGCTATTTGATATTTATGGAAACCATAATCGAGAAACTTTTTAAATAAGCTCTAAATATACAATGCAATTTGAGATTTCTTATAGGGTTTCCAAAAATCATCGATTTAAATCAATTCTCACTGAATTTTATGAAATATTTTCGAATATTTGTAAGTGCACATATTCCGAATAAAGATTAGTTTTACCTTAGAATAAAATTGCATAAAAATGCTTACTATTCTAACGTTTTATTAGAGCATAGGAATGCGTCAATTATATCAATAATTTGGATGAATTTCATAAAATATTAAAGAAAAAATTTCATCGCTATTCGACAAAAAATGTCGAAAATTTCAAAGAATTTTTTTTTTCTCACGCAAAAGTTGAATATTATTTTGTAAAGATGATTTTCTTGTAGTTTTTATAACGAAATAGATTTGTGTAAATAGTAAAAAAAAATATGTACAAGTCGATTTACAGTTTGAATCTTCTATAAATTTGCCACAGAAAATCGTTCGAATGAACAATTCTTCAATAGTTCGCATTGAAATTTTTTTTTTACTAAGTTATTGTAAGTGCAGATAATTTGCACATAGATTAACTTGCCTCTGCTCATGACAATCATCGTTACACTAAGTAATCAATTATAAATTTTTAGGAAATTTTACGATTATATATCAAAAAAATAGATCCGTATTTTTTTTTGCAAAAATTCATCTATCAACTTTTCAATGAAATTTTTTTTTCTCTCATCACTGAATAGGGCAATTTTTGCATCAATTTTGATATATGCGTTTATCAATAGGCTTTCTTCAATTTATTCCGCACTTTTCCAACTTCAATAAAACGATCTATAAAAGAGATTCTTGAAAAGGAAAAATATAACCGCGAACAATGCGGAAGCATATAACCTGTTTGAAGCCAACAAAAAAAAAAAAAAAAAATTGGCCGCAAGGCAATCACAATGAAACATGTTTTCAGCAACAATCACTTCAGAGCAGTAAAAAAAAAATGAGATGGAAAATAAAATTCAAAATCTGAGATGTATATAATCATTGTTGCCTTTAAAAATAGTAAAATTTGAAGCTAATATAATGTTGTAAAAAAAGAATTTATATAGACGATCAATTGTGCATATGTGAAGAATTGAAATCAACAGCAAAAACTTCAAAAACAGATTGGTGATTTTATTTCAAACAATAACGGTGATGATACTAGCAAAGAATATATATGGTTTATTTTGTTCGTTACTATAACTACTATTGCTTAATTTCCGACTTTATCTGTTGTTGTCGTTACTTTTGTAAATTAAGTAGTTCTTTTATCAGTTACTGATATTATGTGTTAAGAACCACAGGTAAAATAACGGCATAAATGATAAAAGCAATACTAATGATCAGTGAAGTAATCACCGAAGTAACGGAAGTAACGACAATTGTAAACAAAAAAAAAACAGCATAAATCATAGCAATAATATCGTCAATATTTATAAATATAGCTTAAATAACAAATGTAATGAAAACAAACGATAAAATAATCACAGAAATAAAAAAGAGAACAAAAACAGTTGAAACAACAGCAATAACGATAATAATAGAAGCGAAAGTAACAATGGAAATAAGAACAATAACAACAACAGCTGATAAGATGGCGACGTGAATAAGCGCTGACAACAGATCAAATAACAACTTGCAGATAAAATTTACAACAATAGTAGATAAAATAAAACGAGAGTAGTAAGAAATTTTTCAATGGTCATTCAGTGATAGCAATTTCGATTCAAAATGCTCTCAGTTTTTAAAGATATAGCAATTTAATAAAAGATTTCCACAAGCAACAATATCTCATAATCTCCTCCTTAGTTTTTGCTAAAATGAGGTGAAAAATTACCACTCATATTAGCAATGAAATAATCCATCATTTGTTTGAGAGTTACTGGTTGAGGAGAGGATGGCACTTTTCATTCCGATTACCTTCTGATTAGTTTACCAATGCCAGCTAACAGATCTTGCACTACAACGAAATTTTGCATTTAAGGTCAGCTTTTAACCACATGCAATGATCTGCTAGAAATAAACAGAATTTGCTTACGATTTCGATATATAAAGCCGCAGAATCATCAGTTAACATCTCCTCTTGCTTGGCCAGCAACAAGGTATCCATATCTCCTCCGTCAATCGAAATGGCGTACAATAGCTCCAACTGGAACAACAGCTCCAACTGGAACAACAGCAGCTCCAACTGGAATAACAGCAGCTCCAACTGGAATAACAGCAACAACTCCAACTGGAACAGTAGCAGCAGCAATCTCAGCAGCAGCCTCAATAATCTCAGCAACAACCTAAACAACCTTAACAACCTCAGCAACAACCTGAACAACAACCTCAATAACCTCAACAACAGCATCAACAACCTGAACAATAACCTCAACAATAGCCTCAACAGCATTAGCAACAGCAACATTTATAACAGCAGCAACTGGAACAACAGCAGCAACTGGAACAACAGCAATAACTGGAGCAACAGCAGCAACTGGAACAACAGCAACATGAACTGGAGCAACAGCAACAACAACTGGAGCAATAACTGGAACAACTCCAATTGGAGCAACCAGAACCGCGTAAGTGGCTTGCTCGGACTGCTGCGAGTAGTACTTTAGCAAGAATTTGTGGGCGTGGATGTCTTAAGTTCTGAAAATCTCGGAACCTTCTCTGGGCTTCGAAAAGAGATAGCTGAGGATAGATAGTTCGTACGCAACAAACGAAATTGTTGTAGAGAAAGATCAATAAAAGAGTGGAGAAAGATCGCACCATCACCAAAAACTGGGAGGTCTCAACAACGCGCAGAATATTAATTACCTCGAAATTATCACCCAGCTAGGAATAGGGAGGTGTTTAGGTAAGCGCTGACGGAGGCGGTAGAACCGTGCTCACCCTGTTTAGAATGAGCAAAACCGGTCATCCACCACTTCTGAGCTCTAAACAACGCCTCATGGTGAACTTGTGACGATGTAAGAGACAGTGTTATATAGTTGCAATTTCAGAACTATTAAGCGGAAACGAGGACTTTGAGCGCACATCCTACGATCAAACAACTGTGATGTCGATGTGCACTCATGGAAATAAATGTTGATTTAAAAAAATTATCGCTTTATGCAAAGAATAATATTAATAGCTGATGCTCTTATATGATATCGGGAGCAATCGTGGATTACCCTATAGCAGGAATTAAAATGACCAAGCTGCTGACAAAACAAAATTAACAAAGAATAACCGGAGCGGCAGTTGAAGACAACGGACAATTTAGCCTCGTCTTTCGGCGTTTGAAGCTGTTCCACCGCTTCCATACTTCCTCTTGAACCAAATGGCTCATTGCCATCAACAGCTAGCTTCGTGAATAGTTCGATATCTGCTTCACAAGCAGCTGCGACGGTTGACGCTGCCAACGCTGCACCTGCTGATGAAAATGCGCTTTGCAAATACCGTTCCGCGTAACCTTTTTTTTTTCCAACCCGTCCGAATCATGAACGTTCACCTCTTTGCAAACAGCAGTAATACCTCCGTACCATCTCCGTTTTAAGTGGCCACCGCTGCCAATGCCAAGTCCTCAACCGCCCGGTCTAGTTCGGCTTCGGAAGTGGCTGTTTGTCCCTCGCCTTTATCTCGCGATTTCTCTGGCTCGCTTTTCTCGAACCACCATTACTTCCTCTCTTCGAACAGGCACCGAGTTGTTTTCACCTCTGCAAGAGAAAACGCTCCTCTCTTCGCACTTTTTTCACACAACGACCCTCGGTGACACAGGTGAGAAGCAGTGCTTCCGTCTTATACGTTCGCATCGCTCTTATGCGGCTACATCTTCGCTGCACTCATTGTTTTAATACGTGTTTTGACAAAAGCCGCATGCTCGTTTTTCCCTTCCCGATACTTCATCTTTTTTTTTTTCTCCGGAAGTTGCTTGCAGTCGAAATGAGCTCTTTATGAGTTTGACTTCGTAAAAGACCATCCTCCGTGTCATCACTTTGCACGCAGCACCGTTTTCTTTCAGGAATTTAGTTCGCCAACCTGATTACGAAGCTAACTGACATTCTATAACGGGTGTTCATTCTTTTTCTCGTAAAGAAGATAGAAAAACCCACCTTGTCAGTTTTCTTTACACCTTTAACTCAATGGTGGGGTGATCCATACTTCATTCACCGCATTCAGTTATCTCAGAATCCGTTCGACTTCGTCTACAATGACCTTTTGGTTATTAGGATCTGCCTGAAGCAATCTCCTGAAGTCGGCGCACATCAACGGTGTCGCAGCAACAACGAATCAGCAAAAAAGAACGACACCACACCCATGGACTTAGAAATCGACGATGAATGATAGATGCAAAACGATTGCACCTGTATTTGACTGCAGCCAACTAATGAATGAGACGGTATGGTTGTCTGGGCACAATGCTGTCTCTTGCAATATTGTAATCTACTGCTTTGAGATATTGTTCCTAATTCTGCCCTTCGAGCAGCCCAATAATTCAACCGTGTTTTTCCTCAACAGTGAAAAATAGTTCAGTTCAATTCAGCACGAGATTTCTACTAAGCACAAGAAGGCATAATGATTGCTTCTCATTTTTTTGCTTGAATGAGTTGAAAATGATTTCTAATATTTCGTCAAGTATGAATGGAACATGTCATCATTCGGCTATTTTAACGACACAGCAGGTAACTGACAGTCAGCGATTAATGACAAGATCGAAAGACATAAACTACTGTTGTGACATTCATCGTTTCACCCTTAAACGTAAGATACTCACCGTTAGTTGTAATTAGGCTCCGACGAGGCTTCTTGCCTCTGTCTGATCGAGACACTCCGCCCAGCACCCTCATCGGACGAGGCTGGCAGAATAGGTCCTGACGGCAGGAACAGCGGTGAATCGAGCTGTCAGCACCCGAAAGGCATGAGAAAACCTAAGCCCTTACCTTCACGCGACTGTGTTTAACTTATGTAAACATAATGCGAGAACCCTACTGTAGAATCATCGTTTCAAAGGGTCGGAAGAAGAGGCGTAAAAATTAAATGAGACGCGGCCAGAAGAAAGGACAAAGATAAAAAGGCCGTCGACCGGCAAGACAGTAGCTGCTTACATAACAATGGTGAGGATCAGACATCATGTGTGACATCGGATTTCATGTTTCGAAAGGGTTGTGGTGAACCCCGCAGCGACTCTCTTGCACGCGTCAGGCTCAGTGGTATATATGTTCTTCTCCGTCCTATCATACTGCGCATTTCTCTGCTTGCGTGGCTGCGCGTTTTCAAGCCAATTTGACATTGTGTGCATAGTTACTTAGTGGTTTTTAGTGGTTAGTTCCCAGTTCGCTCCGCCTCTCAGTGTTGTCTCGCCTCTACACGCCAGCAATCTAAGACGATCAGAACTCGAGGGATCGATAGCAAAGGACGGGCAGCAAGGATTGGCATCAAGGATCGACAGCGAAGGCCTTCGGGCCATATTCGACGCTCAGGAGCAAAGACAGCAGCGGACACTTGCAGCCGTATTGGTGTTGGCGGATCGGCAGATCAGGCGCTATTGGATCGAGTGAAGCGAACGTTTATTGCAATCGGACCCACTGATCCTCCTGTATCGACTGCTGAGTTTATCGCAAACACGCTGTCGACACGACTGTCAGATCTCGCTTACGATCTAGACAATGGGTCCACGTTCGACCTATGGTTCAGCCGATATGAAGACGTCATTTCTAAAGACGGAGCGACGCTCGACGACAGCAGCTGGAGGCCTCGAAGCTGGAGGCCACCTCGTACTCCCGCTTCAGCAAACTTCTGCCGAAGAGAACTTCCGAAGTCTCCCTGGAAGGCACAGTCAAGACGCTGAAAGAGCTGTTCGGACAAAACACATCGGTCTTCGCCCGTCGCTACATCTACCTTAGAATTCAGCGCAACGGCGAGTGTCTCAACGACTATACGGTGGTCGTTAATCGACGTCACGAGGTAGCCGAATTCAACGCCATTAGGCCGGAACAGATGAAGTGTCTAGTATCTGCGGCCTTCACATTCCAGAAGATGCCAACATTCGCGCTCGTGGTCAACAGAAAATGGTGAAAAGCCCAGAAACCACACTTAAAAAGCTCGCTACCTAGATCCAGCATTCTTGAGCATCACACAAGATGCCAAGCACCTGGACAGTCCTTCACCACTACTTAGCTCGATGCGTGCAAGAGAGACGCTGTGCGGTCATTCACCACAATAGGAAAAATGGAAGGCTACCATAATGTCATGCCACTTTCAATCTCAGAGAATCACGCAAGTCAAAGTTATTACCAATAGAAAAGCCAGCATGCGACTAATCTAAATATTTGCTCACATGGTGTCCAAACTAATGAAGAATATGCTGGACTTCTGGACGAACCGACTACTGCACGCAACGAAGAACGCTTTGCTTTCACCGTTATAGAGAGCGACTTAAAGCTGCATTTAGGGCACCAGCGGCAGGACAGCAGTTAGCAGGAAATTTTGAATTAGTAGTCTGAAGCTCATGCGACAACCGCTGGACTTCCGCAAAAATAATAAGATGAAAGTTGTTAGCGCGTTTTTCAAAAAGGCGAGACAATAAATGAACCTGCAGAAGCCCCAGGGCAAAAGCAGAAAAAATGAAGACGATCACATCCTGTTGATTAAGGCAATAATCCTCAAAGGCGCCGAAGCACAGAACCATTTCCAAACTAGCGGCGACCACCGCCTGGTTAATGAAGAACTTAAGCTGAAGGATAAACGCTTTTGGGTCCACGCGCCTGTCAAACCGAACGAAAAAACCGGAGAGTATATGTTGGCCCTTTATTCGCCGCATGTAGGCTTCGAAAAAACTTTGGTTCTAGCGAACACACCGCCCTCCAAAAAAGGCCAACCGATAGGATCAGAGAAGCACTGAGTCGGGGCAAACAGGAGCGATGCGAGGAGATATTCGTAACAAATGCAACAAATGATGCTTTGCTGATTAAAAGAAAATAAAATATAACTGTTTTTTGCTTGACTCTCACGTTGGCGTTTATTGTTTATCAATAGAATTCGCATATTTAATATGTATGACATCATCCGATCGTTGCTGATCTAATATCGTGAATGGCAAGCAAATTCGCATATTGAATAAAATTCCTGCCAACGGGTCGTTTCCCTAATGCCGAGCATTGCAGAGAGCTTCTGGAATAGGTCTTGTATTCGAACAAAATTTTGCATTTAAGGACAGCATTTAACCATATGTAATTATTTGTTTAAAAAAAAACAGAATTTGCTTATGATTTCGATATATAAAGCCGCAGAATCATCAGTTAACATCTCCTCTTGCTTGGCCAGCAACAAGGTATCCACATCGCTTCCGTCAATCGAAATGGCGTACAATAGCTCCAACTGGAACAACAGCTCCAACTGGAACAACAGCAACTCCAACTGGAACAACAGCAGTAACTCCAACTGGAACAACAGCAGCTCCAACTGGAATAACAACAACAACTCCAACTGGAACAGTAGCAGCTACAATCTCAGCAGCAGCCTCAATAATCTCAGCAACAACCTAAACAACCTTAACAACCTCAGCAACAACCTGAACAACAACCTCAACAACCTCAACAATAGCATCAATAACCTGAGCAATAACCTCAGCAATCAGCATCAGTAACCTTAGCAACAGCAACAATTATAACAGCAGTAACTGGAACAACAGCAATAACTGGAGCAACAGCAGCAACTGGAACAACAGCAACAACTGGAACAACAGCAACATGAACTGGAGCAACAACTGGAACAACTCCAATTGGAGCAACCAGAACCGCGTAAGTGGCTTGCTCGACTGCTGCGAGTAATGCTTTAGCCAAGCGTTTGCGAGCGACGATGTCCCCAGGTCCTGAAACCTGTGAAACGTTCCTCGGGCTTCTAATGGCGTATTTATAGGCAAGTAGTTTGTGCTGTACAAATGTATCTTTCACTGAAAGTCTCTTCCATTCATGAAGCGGAGAAGGATGTTGACGTCTTACCAAAGAAATGGAAGTCTCAGTACCTTAGGAAATCTCACCTTGAAATTGCCAACCAGCTGCGTTTGAGGGTGGACGGTTTAAAACAGAGGCTGATATGAGGCGGTAGAACTATGTTTGCACTACGTAGGATGAGTAGGGCTGATCGTCAAGAATCTGTCGGCAATACAGAAGCAATATGGTGATCTTTCTACGATATGGTGGACGGTTGGACTGTTAATGTAATCCCGATTTCAGAACTGCTAAGCGGCATGGGAAGCATCGAGCGCAGATGTTTCGATCGGACATTTGTGATAGCGATGTGTGCTCATGAAAATAAATGTTGACAAAAAAAACCCATCGTTGTTTGCAAAGAACAGTATAACTGCTGCTCTTATGTGGGATTGCAGATAGATATGAGTTGCCTTATACTAAGAGTCAGAACAACAAAATTACTGGCAAAGCAAATTAGCAAACAACAACTGAAAGACCAGTTGAAGGCAATACGCAACAACTTTGGTCTTCCTTTTCTAGTCTATTCGTTAACGCTTGAAAGTGTTTCTTTGTTTCGACACTTTTTCCAGCATGCGGGATCGCCGGAATAGATGTTTCCGACTTCCTGATTTTTTTGATATCTACTTCACCAGTTGTTGGGGTCGGTTGTTAGGACAGCATTTGCCAATGGAAGAGCGTTTTGTGTCTTCAGTCTCGCTTAGTCGATCCTTGCTAGCTCATCTTCAGGCCTCGATTTGACCAAGAGAGACTCTGACAGCAATCTGTGTATTTTTTAATTATGTCGAAGGAATAGTCATCGATTTCTATTACTCGCGTTTATTCTCGTTCCGCGCGGAGAGATACCCAATCTCCGACTTTTGCATTACGGATGATAACTTCATTTGAATCCACTTTAATCTCTGCAGATCTCCGGTTAAAAAAGGCTTGCGTCCTTAATTTTATGGGAAAGCTTGTTTGCTTTGTACCTAAGATTCGGGCTGCTGGGCTCCGATTCCCGCAATGGATAGTTGGCGTCTTACTCAAGCGTTCAGCTTCGGGTGATCATGAAGTTGTTCAATTATAAGCGATCCTTCACAGTCCGAGTCGAAGAAATTACGACCCTATTCCTTTTTCCTGGCCCATCCGAATCATAAACGTCCACTTCTGCAAGCAACAGTAATGCGTCCTCCCTATCTCCGTTCTAAATGGCCACCGCTGCCAATGCCAAATCCTTAACCGTTCGGTCTTGTTCGGCTTCGGAAGTGGCTGTTTGTCCTTCGTCCTTATCTCCCGATTTCTCTGGCTTGCTCTTCTAGAACCACCATTAGTTTCTTTCTTCGAACAGGCACCGAGTTGTGTTCCACTCAGCAAAAGAAAACGCTCCTCCTCACACAATCTTCCACATAATGGCACTCGGCGACGCAAAGTGTTTCCCGTCTAATTCGTCCACAACGATCCTTTGCGGTTGTGTATACGCTGACCCATTGTTCCAGTGGGCGTCTCCAGAAAAGCTGCAGATCCGCCCTTCATGTTGGAGGAACTGATCATCCTCTTGCCTCCGGAAGTTGTTTACAGTCGAAGAAAACGATAAAGTTTCCCCCGATTCGCATTTTATGAGCTTTCTGTCTTCGCGACAAACTTTCCTCCGTGCTATCACCTTGCACATATCACCGTTTCCTTTCAAGAATATAGTTCATCAACCTGTTTACGAAGCTACTGACATTCCACAGCGGGTTCATTCTTTTTTTTTTTCGTAAACAACATAGAAAAATCCACCCTGCCAGCTTTCTCTAGACCTTTAGCTTGATGGTGGGGTGATTCATGCCTTCGTTCATCGCATTCAGCTGTCTTCGAAATCATTCAAACTCGTCTACAGTGACCCGTTAGGCTCTTATGATTCGCCCGAGCAACCTTTTCATGTCGTCGTGAAAACATTCCTTAATGAGAGAGCCATTTCCATTACGCTTCTATAAGATATCGTGCCCATCTTGTAGATGGAGGCAGTGACTGCATACTCGGTTGCTCCTGCGTAAGCTGTACCTTTAACAAATAAATGAGTTTAGTTATTACGAGTACTGGACTTTGATCTACCGCTCTCTCAAACGGAGACCAAAATTCAAGGCATTTGCTCATACGACCGAGAAAGACAGCCAGCTCCAATTTCGGAACCTTCATTCTCATCCTAACCGCTGATCCATCCTTAGTTTTACCCTGCAACCGAAGAACTAGTCCTACAGCCTTCTGTTTTCAGCTTTCGACGAGCTCGGAAGCTTTCCTAGCGTTATCCAGAACTCGCAGCACACCATCTGGATCGTCTGCCATTTGCTGATAAATCCAAACTTCCTCTTCTGCATCCTCTCCCCTTAAACATCCTCAAAAAGATCCAGTGTGAATAGTACTTCTTCAGTATATTAATCGCCGCATTTGTCTTATGCATGAAGCTGTCAAACTCATCGGTCTGCTCTTCGAGAGAAGAAATTTATCCAGTCATAATAGACAGTTTTTGGCACATTCAACTCCGATATCTTCTTCAGGTACCTATCAAACTGTCCTTTATAGGCCCAATCGCCTATCTGTGTACTCACGGCTCGTGGCATGATCTTCCTCTAGTCAACAAAATGAACTGCAGGCTCAAATGTGAAGGAAGAAAAGAAAATATAAAATCAATCGGTTCATTAGAAGAAAGAGGAAGGCGGATCAGGAGACGTGATATACGTAGAATAAAAATTGTAAGCAAGACGGACCCGTCACAACATATGAAAATAGGAAATAAAACGAATCAGTGATGTTTTTGTGGTGGGGTATGCGAATTAACGAAATATGAGATGCGACTTGAAGCTAGCGGAAAGCTCGCGGTACTTTTATAGATCATGGTAGTGCCGAATGTGATACAAAACAACACATGGACCAGGACCAGAACAGGGTGTCGGATAAACGCTCATGTAATTTGACGACAACCAGGCTCTTTGCAGTTTACGAATGAGCCACCGTAACTGGCGTGCGCTTGGAAACGTCTGCAGTGAGTCTTTTCCAAACGCGACCACTATTACCACCTCTGAGTTTAGATGTTCTTTCAATACTGATCGGGTTTGCTGTCGGAACTTCTCTGCTGCGTTTCGAACTGCTCGAATGTCCAGCAATGAATAAGTGAGCAGATCAACAGTTTAAACTGGCTCAATGTGGCGAGGGCTATGTCATTTGCAATGTTTTTCTTTAACCAGGCTTTATCAACCTCCTGGTTGGCTCATCCCAAGTTCGTTAACGAAGCTCAAAATAAGCGCTTCAGCAGCACGACCGATCGACGCCTCAAATTTGGGTGATTGAACCTCAACCCACTTTCCAACGATAATACGAAGATGTAACTGAGTAGATCTTACGCAGCTAAATGGAGCTTAGATTGCAGCATTTCACTGACGGCTAAATATAGCACTAACAGTTACAAGAAGGGTGCTAGCACATTAAAGACCACTGACATCAACGGTAATAATAAGCAAGAACGATGAATTAATGAAGAAGGGAAATCCCAGACAGGAATGACTAAGAAATCGACGTTGAATGAAAGATGCAAAATGACTGCAGCCGCAACTCAACTGCAACTGACTGATGAATGAGATAGTATGGTTGCCTCGGGTATTAGAGTGACTCTCATAATGTTGTGATTTGCAGTCTTGAGACGCATTTCGAATTCTGCATCTCTAGCAGCCCCAACAACTCAGTCACGTTTTTCCGCTCAATCAATAAATAATGGAGGTCAACTTAGCAAAATTCTTCTACTGACTACAATATCGTATGAGGATTTTTTTCTCGGATGAGTTGAAAATGATCACTGGCATTTCGAAAGATGAGAAATGCCATCATTCGACTACCGTAACGACATCATAGACATAACACTGAGATCGGATGAAATAACCCATTGTTATAACATTCACCATGAAGTCGCTCATTCACCGACAAAATAACCCCACTATAACCATGACGTCAGCATTGTTAGTGCACTGTCGATTGTATTTGCGCCGAAAAGGGCTCCTTGGCTTTACCGAACCCAGTCATTCCGCCCAGCACCCTCGTCGGGACAGGGGCGGCAGATTTAGTCCCAACCATCATAAAAGGAACAGCGGTGAATCGAATCGTCAGCATCAGACGGGCAGGAGAGAAACTAGCTCCTAAGCTCTGCGCTATAACGCTTAACTTATGATGTGAGAACTCTGTTATAGAACGTTGTTTTGAAGAACCGCAGGAAGAAGCACAAAAAGCAAATACGACATGATGAGGCTAGCAGAAGTGTGATAGAAGGCAAAGAGGTCTACAACACGCGTTCGACGAGTTAGATTGGCTGAACAAAGGCGTGAGCTTGGACGAAAAAGACTTTCGCAGTTGAGGTTCGTAGATGACATAGTTCTGATATCTCACAGCTTCAACCAAATAAAGAAAATGGTAAGAACTCGTGGTAAGAAGTGCGACCGTATGCTTACAATTAAACACTTCCAAAACGAAGCCGATAAGCAATCGAGAGCTGAAGTCGATGATTGTTGTAAGACGAGAGAAGATTGGATGCGTAAATGAATTTATCTAAATCAGCAGATGTGTAAAAATGATTGAAAGGATGGAAGCAGATGGAGGACGCAGGATGAAAAAAAGTCTTCAAGGCATTTGTTTTTAAAGAACAAAGACTTTGCAGTGAGAAGAAAGTGCCAATGAATCTCAAAGAGACTTTCCTCGAAAAAAGCATGATGTCAATAATTCCTTACGGCTCTGATACATAGTTAACAACTAATAAAGTGTACAGCTACTGGCAAAATAGCCGAAAGAGGAGCGGAAAGAATCATAACAGTAAAGTGGTCGAGAGGAAAGCCGACAATAGCTCCGAGGTGTAATAGAGGCAAAGGATTCGGTGGCAGAAGCCGAAATCAGAAAGTTTAGATAGGCGGCGAAGATATCCGCTATGAAAAATGACGCTTGAGTGAAAAGAATAACGGAATGGACACCACAGACTGGCAACAGAAGTAGAGGACGACGTGCAATGAGGTGGAGTGATTTTTAAAAAGACGTAGAAACCAGCTGGATCAGAGAAGCATTGGATAGGGATAAGCGGAAACGATATGAAGAGACTTTTATTCGTAATGAATGCTGTGTCAATCGAACCAAGTAAATAAATATGTATGACTCCATCTGATCGTTGCTGACTTAATATCCTCGGTGGCAAGCAAGTTTGCATATTAAGTAAAATTCCTGCCAACGGGTCGTTTCCCTAATGCCGAGCATTGCAGAGAGCTTCTGGAATAGGTCTTGTATTCGAGCGAAATTTTGCATTTAAGGACAACATTTAGCCATATGTAATTATTTTTTAAAAAGAAACAGAATTTGCTTATGATTTCGATATATAAAGCCGCAGAATCATCAGTTAACATCTCCTCTTGCTTGGCCAGCAACAAGGTATCCACATCTCTTCCGTCTATCGAAATGGCGTACAACAGCTCCAACTGGAACAACAGCTCCAACTGGAACAACAGCAGCTCCAACTGGAACAGTAGGAACAGTAGCAACAATCTCAGCAACAGCCTCAATAATCTCAGCAACAACCTTAACAACCTTAATAACCTCAGCAATTACCTGAACAACAATCTCAATAACCTCAACAATAGCATCAATAACCTGAACAACAACCTCAGCAATAGCATCAATAACCTTAGCAACAGCAACAATTACAACAGCAGCAACTGGAACAACAGCAGTAACTGGAACAACAGCAACATGAACTGGAGCAACAGCTCGAACAACCCCAATTGGAGCAGCAATCAGTACCGCGTGAGTTGGTCTTTCTGACGGTTAGGAAAGTTGATTTGACAAGTAAACACTTTGGAGGTGGCAGTGTCCTTTGTCCTGAAACATGCTTCGGGCTTTATAATACAGCACCTGAAGGCAAAGACTGCATGCGAGGCAAATAAAATTGTCTAAGTACTAAAGCGGAGGTGCGTCTGACAGTAAGGTCTCACATGGAATAATTGGGGATCTCAGAAAACCTGGCAGTTATGGAAACGGGTCTGAGTGTGGTAGAGACGATAGGCTGTAGGACCGTTTTTGCACTGTGGTGTTTACAAGACTGGTTTATCGACGGTAGGAATTCATTTCATAACCTAACGAGAATTGGTAAAAGTGTTCCGATTTCAGAACTGCTAAGTGGCAAAGGATGATCTCGAGGGCACATGTTTCCGTCCGATGGCAATGATAGCTATGTGCACTCGTGAAAATAAATGTTAATTCCAAAAATAATCGCTGAATGCATCGTACACAAGGTAGCTAGTCGACCGGTGTTGCTGAAAGGAGGGGTCGCTGCGGAGGAGCTTGCCAGCATGCTTGTGGACTTCGGAGCGAAATTCGTTTCCATGAGAGCTCTGAGGTGGTGTACTGTGGGGAGCAGAAATTGCTCGGTTTCGTCGTCGTTATTGCAACTCGATGCAGCATAATGGACGTTTCCGAGCCATGTCCGCACTGGGCGCTAAGAGGAGGGATAAATGATCTAATGACTGAATAAACTTGATGTTTTATGAGGTGGAGTTTCGCCTCCACAGCGGCCAATTCCTTCACTGCCACTCTGATAGATACTTGAAAGTATGACATTTCAACAGGCTGCTCCTTTGATGCAATTGGCGCCGTCAGTAGTACGCTTGTGGTTCAGTATGTCTGCATTATTTATGTCCACAATAAATGCAGGGTTCATTGTTTCATGGTGGTGAAGCCATTTCCTGAATTCCTGTGCCCCTTAGTTCAGGATCTTCGAGAAGGACTGACGAGATGATTCAACGAGAGTGGGTCGAGGGCATTGCCACTGCTAAAAGCTGAAGGTGGTTCATGATCAAAGATTCTAACGAATCATCTACCCTGACCCTTCAGCGGAAGTCGCAGTTGATTACAGAAGAGTCATTGTTGAGACCAGAGAGGCATTTCAAGATAAGAAAACTTATCCGCGAGTTTATGCATCCCGGAATTAAAAGAATCTGCAGTTTGTTGGTAATTCTCGTGCAATGTATTACATCAATATTTCCTGCCAGGCTTCAATACCTTAGATTGAACTTGATCCTAGTTTAATATTTCCTTACCTCGATGAAATTCACGCTGGGATACAGAATAGAGTCATCACGAGTCGAGGTCGTATGAGGTGAGTTCATCGTACTAAGTACTACAAGGATACTGGAGTGCTAGTCATCAAGTTGAAGCCTTGCCACTTTCCACCTTTCTTGCATCATCTTCCTTGAAAGGTGAATGAATGAAATCCCGTGTAAATGATCATTGGTCCAGTAAGGCAATGATTTTACTGTGTCCGAGCGTAACATTCTTAATGGGTGCAGCTTTTTAAGCAAGCAACTGGGTGCTATCAATGCTTGATTTTAGCTGCATAAAATATTTAAGTTTCAGCGAGCATTTGCATCAGCTTCGATCGCATATAATATATCGTCACTTCGGAACGTAGGTCATTTATAAATATTAGCATATGATGAGGATGTTGTGAGTGATCCAGTGCTCTTACTCTTTTTATCCTACAGCAAAACAGTCGATACTTGCGAGTGACCTTGTGTCATCTAAAATTAAAAACTACAATCTTCACTGCATTGTACTTTAGTCATTTCTTACTCATCTTCCCCGTTCCCTTCCAGGATGTGAAGTGTGGACGGAGCCATAGCATACAAAGTGGAGCTTAGATGGCTCTTTACTGTTTACTTCCGTTGAAATTGATGAACAGTACGGAAAGTGAAATTGCAATTATGTGAGAAAACAATGCTCTTCTATAGATAACTGAACGGCGATTATTGGCGCAAAAATATATTCATAAACATTGCACATCGTTATAGATTAGTGGCCTAATCAAGCGTTCTAACAAACCACAAATATCCTTTTCGTTTCTATGTAAGAATAACTTCATGTAGATCAACTTTTAACACGTAAAAATGAGCTATAGTAATATTAAAATGTTTATTTTTGTATAAAAAAAAAACGAAGAAAGAGCGAATAGGAGAATGAGAGAAGAATTTTTGTTTTTTCTTTGTATATTCTCTTGTTTTTTAATCACTACTGAAAAAATTTATCTACTAAGTTGGGTGAATTTTTGTAAGTAATGCAGATTTTTATTGGCATTTATAGACGTTCAATCCTCTTGTAATTGATGATTTCTGCCTATAGGTTGAAGGATTTTAGTAAGCAGATGAAAATGAAATAAGGGAATGCGCTTGATGATTTATGCATTTCCACTCAATTTCCGTCATTTCCTAAACAAAAGGATTTCAAATTTCGCGCGCCACAAAACACTATAATATTTGAAAGTGTTCGTCTGAACAAATAAATATGCACATATATTGGTAGAGCTCAAAGAGATCATCAGGCATTGCCAAGTTGATGTTGAGCGTTTCAAGTTCTTCAATCCCAAGGGGGCTTATAGCAAATGTTCGCAATGCCAAAATTCTTTCGACACTTCGACCCATGCATCAATGTGCATCAATCGGACGTGATAAATCCCACATGTAAAAACGAACGATAACAAATCTAGACGACTATCAACAATCGTTTATTTCATCACATTCTCTATAGCATTTTATTCTTTATCAAACATAATTTAGCGAAATAATTCTCACCTATCTTTTAAAGAGTAATTTTTAAGGAAATTTATGATTTAGTTAAAGTATCTGTTAGTAAATTTATTCTCTACTCATTTCGGCGTACAGAACAATTATTTCTTACAATTATATGTATATAAAAACTAGTATAATTTTGAAAAAGTTTAACAGTAATTGAGAATTTGAAAGCGCTCTAAATAATTGTTACGTTCGGTAAAGATCTTAAATAACAAATGAAATGCATCACGCATTCTGTTTTGTTTTGGTATCATAGTTGATCTTGAAAAAAATTTTTTTTCTCAAACAAATTCGATCTTTGATTTACATTCAGCTATTTTCATATGGTTTTATTTCGTAATCAAGATTTATTTTAGACAGTGATATCCCGATAAATTACTGATATTGGCAAAAAAAAAATACAAAAATAACCAGAAATGATATTGTACTCTTCGAGATAGGCATAGATTGTATATCAAATAGAACATATCGAAGATATGAATGCGGGACAATCACGGGTCATCTTCGGTTGCACCTCTAATAGAGCTTATTCTCATGAGGTTAAGATTCAATTTTACAAAATGAATTTCTCAAACGGATAGAATTCAGATTGCGTCAAGTTTGGTGCCAATGTTGTGCAAAAATGATGGGTGCCAATGACAAATATTTGTAGCGCCAATATTGTCGCTTCCTTATTGAAATAGGCATCAAAGATTGTCCTTAAGAAATGACAAATCATAAAGCAATGCACTATTCTAGAACATGAAACGGATGAAGATTCATACTGAAAGAGGGTTACATGACTAATGAATCTAAAATTCCACTCACTAAACCAGCCGGTCGCTAACATTTAATGACAGCTAGATGCATATTTGCACTGATCTAGCCGCTCATGTTAAATCTTTCGCGGAAGAATCATTTTTTTTTTGTAGCTGCATTGGTACAAAATATAATTGCAATCGATTGCAAAGTAGAAGCTAATTTCTAAGCAAATTTAAGTGATTTTAATTCCTCACGAAGATGATGGATCAACTTGAATTTAGTCACGTAAGACATTTATTGCATAGCGTAATTGAAGCTATCAAATTTTATAACGCTAGCTTCCTCCATTCAAATTGCCGACTAGGCTGGCACATTCACAAATAACAGTTGGTTACCGTAATTGCCGCAAAAGTGCCTAGAAGTGCACGCTTGAATCATTTGGCGAGTTTTCACTTCCTATGACGTTTTGTCTCGAAAACTTGTCTGCTGAGTGAAGTCTGCTTTAGCTAATTTTTTTGCCTTTCTTTTGAAAGCGAAATGTATCGCCTGAAGAGGATTGTGAATGATGCACAATGCGCACATGTGAGCAGGCAGCAACAACAATAGCATTTTACAGTATGTTTTTGAAATTAATAACCAAATATTCAAAAATAATGATTCAAATATATATATATATATATATATATATATATATATATATATATATATATATATATATATATATATATATATATATATATATATATGCCAATAGCGATAGGCACACCAACCGCGATGAAACAGTACGGTATCTGAGCATCCTCTAATCAATACCAGTGTTACAGATTTCCCGTATGTAATTTCCGTATTCAGTGCGACTATGTGAACAGAGTTTGGCGTGAATTCCCAGAATATCATTTAATTTCCTGTAAACTCACTGTGATATTCTTGTTTCTCTAATACTTAAAGATAAAAATGCTTAAGCTAGAGCAGGTGCATGAAAAAATGCACTGTGAGTTTTTGATGATCAATGAAATCCTGATTCGCATGCGACGAAGACAAACTCGATAGCTGTTGACCGCAGTGCATATGCTCTATTACCAAGCTATCGCGATCCCCTCGTCCTTCTATTACTCGTGGTAGTGAAGGTCTCGCAGGTAAAATATCTACCTTATGAAGTTATCTTATAAAGTTAGGAAGGTTTGGAAGATGAAGTAATCTTTTTTTAGCTGTACGAATAAATGAACTATGATATATTTTATTAATTTTTAAATAAACACATCATAATTATGCATATTTGATGAAATTGCAGAGCTGCGAACGTGTAGAGATCATAATCACTCATTGGAAACGTTCTGCCATTCCATTACGTCATAAGAAATATGGCATTTAGATTCGATAAGCTATAGTACTATATGAAAAAGCCTTAATGACATTAGTATATGCTATAAAGATAGTGGGACATATATAAATTTAAATATAAACGTAAATATAACTACAAATATAAATATAATTATAATTATAAAATATAAATATAAATAATATGTAAATGTAAATATAAAGGATATAAATATAACTGTGACTATAAATATAAATATAAACATAAATATAAGTATAAATATAAATGCAAATGTAGGTAAAATATCAATATAAATATATATTATATATTTCCCCAATTTAAACCAAACTTCTCATAGAATTGCACAGTAGAATTGTGAAATATAAAAGAGATGTTTGAAATTGGCCACTTGTTGAGTACAGCAAATGTAGCGTAACAATTTCTGATGCGTGAGTGGATTGTTGCCGAATTCCTCGCTTTGTGCTTCGATGATAACTTTGCCATACGCAGATGTCATTTTCATCGATATGCGAACCCAACAATGCCGAACGACGTTTGCCCATGGGTCATTCAGCACCCTTCTGTTATGGCATTTTAACGCATCGTCAACATATACGGTTACAATACTTATACCTCATGCTATTTGAACTTTTATATCGTCACTTGATTACTGCTTCGATGCAACATTAATAGGCTTTGATTTTATATAATATCTGATATTTGCATCCATCCATTTGAAGTGTCGCTTTCGTTCTTTTTCCTGCATTGTTCTTTGAATATAAAACTTCAATTTCACGTCGCCTAAAGAAAAACGAGAATCGATGTTATGAGATTAAGCCTTTGTTGATGAAAAAAGCAAGCGCCATATCTTTGATATTTTTTCTACAGAGCACTTGTACATTTTTTCTGTTTAAATCGTAGTATAGTAGTCTTCGAAGCGCAGCAAAAAAAAAAAGAGAACAGTTATGTGAATATGCGCGGTTTTGCAGAATTCCTTTCTTTTGGGATTGATTCATGAAATTGCTGTTTACTAGTCCACATCACAATGTCTGCAAGAAGGCGCTTTCATTGACTGAAGGTTGTCTCGTTGTCATTTATTGCCGCTATTTGTCGTTTTTCTTATGAAACAATTTGCCACATTGCCACATTGCTGGCTATTTTCTTGTGCTCTTTGCTCGCCTAGTGGAAACGGGATGGATCCATAGATGATCGCGTTTTAAGGATAAAGTTCGGATCCTGATAGCACATGACGGTGGTGGATGAGAGATGGCTGAGAAGTTAACCACATGTGGCCTACATAATTATCCGATTGTAAAAATGAAACAAAAATGAGTATCGTTATAAATCCGTCTGGAATGTGTTGTTCTTGCGGAAATGCTCGATGTATCATTCCATTGCTTGATGACGGCAGCAGAAGATTTTGGCTTAATGTGTAATAATATGCAAAATTATCAACGATGATGCTTGAAAAGCGTTTATCAGCTAGTTGAGGTCATCATCGAGCATTTCGGAAGCAATATAAATAACGTCAAGCAAACACAACTGGAAGCTCCAAGAACTGAGACGATCGGTTTCATCAGTAAGGACAGAAAAAAATAGTTCTTTTGTTACTGGCAATAGCAAGTGTTTATTTTCATACTCGTTTATTCATATATATATATATATATATATATATATATATATATATATATATATATATATATATATATATATATATATATATATATATATATATATATATATATATATATTCTTACCATTTAAAAACAAATCTTCGAAGTACATTAAATCAGCCATTTTATTTCGCACCATTTTGTGAATATCTTGTGTTGAGAAAAATGCTTGATTTAATGCTTTTAAGTAAGCAATACCTAATTGTTGTATTGTTTGAATTTGAGTTGCATCTTTCTTCCAGCATTTAAAACATCGAATAGGGTAACTACGCATTATCCAACATATAAACGGAGATTGTGGTAGCGTTACTCTCATTTGCTGATTTATGCCTTCAGGCAAATGCCTCGATCTCACATCACCGAACCTCCAGTTGTTTGAAAAATTGCACTTGTTAGAAAAGGAAGAAGCGATTGTGGAAGTTTTTATATCCCGTCGTGAAAATTAAAAATCCGCACTTTTTGTATTGACTTGTCGAAATGGATTTTGCTAATTAGTCAGTGGCGTAAAAAAAAAAGCGTTTCAGTATGCACGAAGTGGATTGACAGCTTCGCTATGGTGATCGTGAGCTCATGGGGTTAGCGTTCGATAGTTTCAATTTGATGTATCGTGGTTTCGCTGTAGTTGAAATGAAATGAGACTTTTTTTTTTCGAACAAAAAGGCAAAGCATTTTTTAAAAAATTGGTGTATTTTTTTTTTGGAAATCCCAGTAAGAACTTTCATAATTCTACGGTGAAGATCAATATTGCTAGCGTTGAATTGATCACATTCTTCGTGAATAGTATAATGATCCACATTGATAAAAATGCAATGGTTAGAAAGGGTGAGGCTAACGACGAACATCACTAATGGGTTTATTATTCATAGCGCGCCTTCTATATATCATCGAACGTTTCAGAGAAAAAACCAATTGCGTACTCAAAACGTTCACCCATCAAAAGTGCTGACGAATATATGACGGTTTTTTCATGCATACTTTTGTTATAAAATTCCTTTGCTAATTTTTCGATACTATTACTTCAAGAAATGTTCTTTTTTTTCTCTCTCTAAATTTATTCAATACGAATGGATTTATTTGTAATAAGTTTTCGACTCATTCAATAAACTCAACTCATGAAATGGGTAATGATGTTCATATGCCAATATGACGAGAACTTTTAGTCAAATTGGGATTTATTACATTCATGCAGAAAATTGCTAATTTCTTGTTGATTTCTGAGTTTGTGAAGAGGTCCTCAGCAACTTATTGCGTTACGCCTATTGACAGTGCAATTTTCAGCATTGCAGTAAATGAAAATATATTTTTACATATTAGGCATTGGATCGGCAAACGGTGTGATGGACGTCGTTTGTATCGCTAATCCATAATGATGCCACATGGTTGAGAGATTTTTGAAAGCTTTATGCGTTTTTGACCACATGCTCTGCTAGAGATGTTAAGAAGCCTGAGCAAGTTGTTGCATCTAAAGCTGCTTTTTCTCCTCATAGCCAACGTTCAATAACCTCACCAACTATCGATGCAGCTGGCCATTTTTATAAGATTATGCTTGGAATTTTTCTCTAGTTACTTCATTTGCATTTCATTTTATTGATGCGGAAATTGTCGTCGTTATACTTTCCTCATCAAAATCGTTCTATTTTCTTCTGTATGATGTGATATATAGGGTATTAGATTAGGAAAATACGAAATATGAAGGCCACAACTCGGTTTAATAAAACCAATGAATGTTGCGCCGTCTTAGTTTGGCATGGCGAATGTTTGATAATACATTGATGATTTGGCGAAAGAATCTTGTGTTCGCCTCTCTTTCATCTTTATTTTTTGTCAAATTTTTTGGAAGTCGTTGCATTTTCATCGTTCACCTTATGTGCATTAAATTTTTTTTTTTTTAGTGAAGCTTTCTTTCTAAAACAATATTGAAATTCTCTGCATAAAGCATTATAAAAGAGTAAGTTTGAGTTGCAGAATTTTATTAAACGTTAGATTCAAATTTTTCGAGAGAGAGAGTGATATTTTTATTAGTATAATAATTAATCAATGCGCTCACTTAGTTCATCACGATCGTTTGAATTTCTATCACATCAGCGGGTATATGCGAATATGGAGCATTCTCTTTCGGTCATTGAGCAGGACGAAACCAAATTTATCCTTTAAAGCGCTCTCGATTACGCGTTATCAATCTTATTCGTAAACGAACCGCGACAGGAATTCAGCCTCGCTTTCTAAAGAAAAAAATGGTGTAACGCCTTTCATGAAAGCTATAGGAGCGCCTCTTTGGAGAATTCCCCCTCTTTCCACCCCTTTAAGAAGATCATTGCAGAAATAACACTGCATATCATCATATAACGACGTCTCCTCTTTCCATTCAAGCAGTTTTATTTGCATTTTTTTTTCCCTTCAGACAAAATGCTGAGAATATGAGAAACCAAACCAACATTATGCCGTATAAACTTTAATGGATGCCATCTGAAGTGCATAAAGGCGCTGGCATTCCCCGAAACTGCTTGTTGTATTCAATGCTAAAATGTATGCTTGCTTCCGATCTTATAATTGTTTAATGACCAGGTTGTTTTTTCGAATAACGCTTAGATAATTACATAAACGATTGTTAGCTGTGTTGAAATATGTTTATACTTTGGCGAGATTCCAACTTCTTTTTTTTTTTTTCAGGAACATTTCTCGCTTTTCTTTTTTTTTCCTGCAGATGCGTCGCGAAAGTGTGAAACTATCAAACGCAAGAGGGGCGGGGTTAAGTCATTCACTGCATCGCAACCAATGCACCACCATGGCTGGCAATTCGGCCATTGAGCCGGCATTTCGCCGGCACTCGATCATGCTAAATAAGTAAGTTCACTTTCACATCTCATTCATGAACTCCAATTATTTAGCACTTTAAACATTGCATGTTCGTTTAATGTGTGCATTGCAACTTCTCGTTGAGATTCTTTGAATATTTCAAACTATTGCATTTGAGAATTTTATTGCAATTTATTGCAACTCAATTAGCTCATTAAATGAATTCCCTTTCGTATTTTATTTCTCTCACTAAATTTTTTACTGCTCCTCTGTGTTATATGCTAATCTGATGATTTTTTAAAAAGCACATTGCACTATCTTATGTGGGCATTGTGTTTGCTTACTAATAAATTTCTTCAATTAATTAAATTTTAAATTCCATCATTGAACTGAATTAATAATTCAGCCATATCACTTCATTAATATATAACATTCTGTTATTAATAGAGGGAAGTGGAACTCGAATCTAAAACTCCAAAATAGAAATAAAATAATAAAAGCATAAAAATATTTCAACTATCAATGCGAAAAAACTGTCATGAAGGAATATTTATATTGGTTAAAAAGATAAATAAATATCTATATATGTTCAACGTAGAGTAGATTTTCTAGTGTAAATTCTTTACATCAAATGAAATTAGTGAGTAAAAATTTCATTAATTTAAATGTCACACAAATTGCAAAATGTGCAATTAGTGAAAGATTAAAACTGTTCACTGAATAATTAAATATCTGATGGTTTCGCTCTTAACGAATGCAAAATATATTCGAATTCATTTATCTCCACTCGATGTACCAATTATTTCAAATTATTAAAGCATCCATTCAACTCTTGTTCACCTTTGATGCATCTCTTTACTTCCTCATTATCAGACTTATTTGTGGTTGTTCTCAGATTGTTTTTGAAAACTTGGATTTAGTTACGCGAAGAAAACACTTAGACAGGAATCTATCAGGAACTAGAAGGTCAGCTGCACTTAATTCATTGTCCGCTGACCACTTTAGTTGGCACCTTCAGAAAATTTTTGCTTTAGCGATATGCTCGAAAGAATAGGAACAATATTGCGGTATCCTGGTCAAAACCTAATCATGATCATTGTGTTTTAACAATTCAAAATGTTTCATTGCAACAACTTTCATATTTTTGCTCTCTCGTATGGTGTTAATAATTCTTAAGTAATATTGTTAAGTAATGTTGCAAAAAACATTGGATAGGTACTGTTAGTCGCAATAAAAATTTTAAAAAAAAATTTATAGTGAAAAAAGATTTTTTTTTCTTTTACTTTAGAAATTAATATTTAAAATTCATTTGCTTATAATGTATAAAATATTTAGTAAAATAAATGAATATCGAAAAGAAAAATCGAAAAATTTTCTTCGGAAATTCTTTTCAACGAATATATTTGCAAACGTTTATTTGAAAATGATTTTTTGAAAATTTTATTAAAATGGTATTATTTTCGATTGCTAATTGCTGAGAAATTTTTCGCACGTCTTGCACTATATATATATATATATATATATATATATATATATATATATATATATATATATATATATATATATATATATATATATATATATATATATATATATATATATATATATATATATATATATATATATATATATATATATAAAATATTCTTCAATCTTCTTGTGCTATCTATCGATTTGTGTTTAAAAAAAAACATTGTAATTTGTAACATTTTCATCCAAAATCTCTAGAGACTAGAGGCGATGCGCTTTCATTATTCGATGATCAGAAGAATCGGATCATATTTGCTTTTTATATGTATAATCAGAATCTTTTGTACATTTTTTTAAACAAATAATCAATTTTAATGATTTTTATAAATAGGGAACTAGCAGTTGCATAGAAATAATTCTTCGAAACCATTTCCATATGGGAAACTTATGTTTTATTCAAAAATGATGATGATCGGTAGAGAGGATGGAGAGGAGAATGGACTGAAAGATTGTTTTTTTTAAATGATCGTCGATGATAGGTGACTTCAGAATGTGATTCGCTAGAAAATTCACGTGCAGATTTATTCGGAACTTGATGGTATTAAAATACATTTGAATATTTGATACACAGTGAGGAACCGGTAGGCTTAATTTATTTCAATATGCGAAATCAATTTTTAAGGGAGATCGACATTCTGCCAGATATATACCCGTCGCTGTCTATGAGCTGAAAATCAGAAGAGGGGATGAAGTGGAAGTAGGGAAGAAAGTAGAAAAGAATAAGAAAGTTAAACCGAAAGATTCTAAAATTACTTGATGAAGTCGCAATGTTCCCATAATACCAATTTGAATATCTCCTAAAATGACCGTTCGTTCAGGCTGCAAAATCAATCGGATGTTAGTGCATCGTCGAGTCATCAGATACAATTGCAAGAACGTACCTCTTCGAAGATTACTCTCGATGAGGAACTTTTCGATATTCTCTACGCATTCGGGTTAGTTATTTGATATAAAATGCTTTCGAATACAAAACGATCCTTATGTGTCGTTGATATACGTAAGCGCTTATATGAATTCGTGCATGTTGCATACGCATAGATCCCGTTTGCTTTGTTGGATGTTCCTCGATTGTAAAGTAAAAAAAACACACACACAACAAAACATAGGATGAATACTTAAATTATCTGATACGACAATTGTTCGTCGTATATGCATGCAAATAGATGATGTAATTGAAGAAATACGTTATAAATTCAGGCCAGCTAGCACAGGAGTAGCCTCTCGATAGAAGTGCCGGAATGTGCGAGATGAAGAGAAAGGAAAGGGGAGGTTTAGCGATTCCGTAGCTAGGGGATTGAGTTGAGGAAGGAGGCATCCTATCCATTTCGTTATTTCCTAATATTGATTAGTTGAGCGACAATATTTGCGAATAGTCAAAGACTGTTTACGCGGAAGAGGCAGTTGGGTCCAAGAACGAGCCATCAACACGAGGGAACGAGTGGAACTGGAAGCAAAAACCTAAGAGCAATGATATTGTAGCTTGGCGACATAAATGTTTTCACCACAAGGAATCACTGTACGAGGTTCAGTGATACCCCTTCAGTTTAAAAGTTCATTGACTTTCCGTGCTATGATATTCTTCCTTTGTTTTCTTCCATCTCTTGATTTATTATTTTTGCTTACGGTCTATTTTCTTATTATATATTGGTCCCTAATCCCATAACTAGAAAATTGCAAAATGAATTAGCCGTCAGTAAGTATACTTTATCTTTCTTATCGATGTGTTGCCTGAAAATATTCGTTTTTTTTTCTAAATTGTCGAATGCGAACACAGTTACGAATATCCACTGCTGATTTGCTAACAAGTTCTATTGCTGTCCGCTCTTTGCATTATCATCAAAATGCAATAAGGACATAAATAATCCTACTAAATAAACCGCCTCACTCTCGAATACTCATTTCGCTGTCAACTTTGGAGAGAAAAACTGCCTCAGTAAACTTTCCTTGGCAAGAATGCTGAAAAGGAGGACTTCGTTCGAAACATATGAAAGATTATCTAGCATCATATTGTAGTAAGAGAGTTTCACCGATAAAAATGACCTCTTATTTGATGCCTCCATCACTGTTCTCCAAAAAGTCTTCAGAAACTTTAAACCTCGTTGTGAATTAAGTGAGAGAGAATGTTTGAATTAAGAGTTTTGTACAAGACTTTAATGTTGCTCGTTGTTGTGTAGCTGGATAACTTTTCTCACATATTGCAGAAGATAAATTTCGTTGCATTGTAGTTCAGAAGTGAACTATAATGAAGAGCAGGAAAGAGTATTCATTGTTTACTCTAATGAGCGATAGCAAAATGCGCAAATGCCCCCTTGCATCAAAATGAGATAGCGAAACTTATGGAGTATAATGGATATCTTGACTCACAATTGTGTTATTTAAATTCGAAAATTAGCCTACCTTAAAATTCACTTCTACTCTCTTCTAAACGTGTTCGCTGTGAATTAAGCAAGAAAGAATGTTTTGCTGTGATTGTTTTCAGTAGTCTTTGTTATCGTTATAACGTGCTGATTTCCTTAGGAAACACTCATTTTATAGTGTTTCTTCATTACTTCCATTAAAACTGGTTGCAATTATTGTTGAATATCTATGCCATAATAAGGCGCAAATATTATTTCATAATTTTTCAAGATCACTTGGAAACTGATTTAAATATCGTTTTTCTTTGTTTCGTTTCCTGTATTTTAAAATTCAAATTGATCGTTGCATCATTTTGCGATCTCTTTGAAAAGGAATCAACTACAAATCATAATCCTCTCGATGAATGATGTGTACAATAATTTAAGAGCCACAAAATACATACATCATAAGGTGTAGGAGAATGGCGCAACGCGTAACCTACAAAAGTGGAGATTATTTGAATTAGCATATGCAAATTTTATTCATATGAAAAGCAGAAGAAAAGATTAAGAATGCTTTTCTTGTAGTTGGAATTGATGAAATAAACACTCGATTTTGAAGCTGAACGAACATAAGAAAAGAACAAAATAGCTAGAGGTAGAAAAGAAGCGCGGCGTTTGTTGTCTGGATCGTCTTGCATCAATTGGCGGTGGAAAATATCCGTACTTTGAACGATAAAACCTCGTGGTTAAGTTCAAATTGGTAAGCAATCCAGCTGCCGATGTTATTAAAAGCTGTCTTCACCAAAAGAGATCTCTAACCTATTCGTTTGCACTATTCACCTCGTAGAGCAGAATTTGCGTAGAGAAATACTTGTAGATTTGTTTGAATAATGGGAGAAAATTGTGTAAACTTTCGAATTTACAACTTCAATTCCACTTTAATGAGAATAATAAGTGACCTATTATAGGTGATAGTATTTTTGTAATTGAGTGTTTTAGAATATCACATTTGCATAATGAGTGGATATGGCTTTCATGCGTCATTTCACATTCAATTGTATGCTTGTTCACGTGCCATTTTCTTCGTTTTAGCCGCATCTAAAGATATTGAAATATGAGCCTAAGCTCGAAGATAAATGTTCGACAAGCGTATATGCTTCGTCATACGTCACCAGCCAGTTCTTTTTTTTTTCACTGAGTTGCATTTCTCATAAGAGACTTCACTGAATCTAAAATGCTTTTTCTTGATAAGCAATCACAACTAAGCATATTACATTTTCCGAGAAATTTTCATCCCCAAAACTGTTATTTATAATCTGTTTAGAAATCGATGCATTGAGCCCGAATATATTACACTTCGCTTGTAAACATCTTCTCGAATGGAGGAAATAATTCCGATAATAGAGATAGATGACTTCTATGTGGAATATTTGAAAATTTAGGTGGAAAATCATTGATGAAATTGATAGATATCGTTGTCGTTCCGGCTTTATCATCAATATAAGCATAAGCAACATTCTGGCAATCGTACCGGAACTGTTTTAAAACAATTTTTCGAATTTTCCTGATTGTTTATACTTCTCAGCATATGTCATTTATACGTAATGCCCTGCAATATGCATAATATAACCTTTTCTTTAAAAAAAGAAACCGAGAAGATTTTGCGTTCAGATAAAATGGGTGATTTTTGTTTTTGTACTATGCAACCAACCCTCAAGGGTACGATGAATTGTGAATGGCGAGAACAAAACATCACTGCTTCTCTCGATATCATTATTATGTGGCTTCAAAAATGCGACTGGAGAAATGAACATCGGCGAATCTGTTGTTCTTTAGGATCCGAACCATACGCCTTTCAATAAGTATCTGTACAATAAAGTTCTATGAAACATAAGTCACAATAGACGCATATGACAATAAAGGTTCTGCCTTATTTGGTTATTTAGTAGGCAATTTGGGTTTAAAGGAAGAAAAAGAGCATGATTTGTTCCCTTATCTTACAAAATTATACCTAGTCGAATGCCTCCAATTTTATGAGAACTTTAAATTCTATCAATCATTATTCTGCTTCGAAAATTTTCAAACTGTTTTCTTTCAGAGTTTTGAAAATTACGGCATTTATTTATGAGTGTGGTATGTTAGGCTATTCGTTTTTTTGAGAGTATATTGGTTTCTTTGCTCTAATTAATTTAATTACCGTCAAAATTACTTTCAACTTGGTGCTGGCATTTGTTTTTTTTTCTTTGCTTACTCTTTTTGATGAATGCATGCAATATTGTCTTGTATGACGTAAATTATACTAGTTTATAGAATTCACATATCATCAACCGTTCAGAGTTTATTAGCATAGGCGAAGAACGGTTAGTGAATAAGTTTGAATTTTTTTGTGTCTAACTAGTGATACGCTACTATGTATCTACAGTAAATTTCGTTATGACGATGAGTAGTGATATTAAATGATAGACATCTCAATGAATATTTGAGAGACTATTTAGTACTTCAGTTCTTTCCATCGTGTGATCGTTTCTAATTTTTTTTTTTTTTTTTTTTTTGTCGATAAGGGTGATTTGCTCAAGATAGGTGTTTAATCAGCGTAGTTATAACATTACTATTTTTTACGAATTTGGTGCATTTTATTAGTTTTGATAATTACTTTTATTGATTATATTGGCAAAATCTTTAGTAACAATCCTTTCGATAACACATTTATTAGTTTCTTCTGTAAAGTACACGCTTCACGATGAGTTTCTTGTCCATGGTAGTTAGATAGCTCACTCGCGTGTCTTGGCGACACTCAGTGCGACCCGAGCTAACGACCCCCTTTCATCCCCATTGGTTCCGATGTCATATATAGGCGATTGCTTATCTCTACCCTTATTGCATCGCAAAATTATTGTGTTCATTATTGCATTATTACAACAAACACATCACGCAAAATTATTGCACACCGCGAATGTGTTCAATTTTAATTTCAAGTAATGCATTCATTACTTTCAGTGGAATCCATAGATCAAGTTTTTGGTCTAACAAATCGTCTCTTATATGCATTATATACTATGGTTGGAAGTGAAATATAAGCATACAGTACGCCTATTCACTTCCTAAAACTGTGGTGGAGTAAAATGTGGTGAGAAATTTCTGCAGAAGTATGATCGAATAGTCATGCCCATGAATTAGTAGTCGTAATGCGACTAGTTAGAGCGTAAACCTTGAAAATTGGTGTCTCTATGAAGTTGGCACGTCGCTTCTAAAATGTGACATGTCCTCATAAATTTGTTATTACGGATTTTCAGTTCGGCATTGATTCGCGTGGATAACGCATTGTGAGATAAATGAACAACACTACAACAATTAAAACAAGTGAAAGAGATAAGGGACAAGAAGAATAATTAACCTAGGGAAAAAATTGAATATATTGAAAAAACCCAAAATAGGAGCAAAATACCGACGAAAATTGAGGTTGAATTATTTTAGAATAAATGCATAAGAACATTTCGATCCAGAATCTGCGGGTTAGTGAACATTGCGGCAGAGCGGGTAGTTGATGACATAAAAACTCGCTACCATATGCTCAAACTTAAATTTTGATTATTTGTTGGTTATGCATTGTACTGTGCATTGTACACTTGTATTATACAATTTATAGATAAACCGAAAAGGATTTTAATCCATTTTGCGATTTATTCTTTCAAATATGCAAAGAATTCGACATTTTTGAGCTAAGGGAGGGAATTGTATGAAGGACTGCGATACCAATAGAATATTGCTACTTATTTCGAGTTCATAGAGCTTTAAACGTCTTTAAGAATCAACTTCAGTGCTCTCGCGCAAGGTTATTATTTGATGCAAAGTTATAAATTAAACTGGACACTGAACGTCGTCGCTTAAGAATTTGATGTTTTGTGTTTCGGCGCTTTATAAACTCGTGATTTATTGCACTCGACGCTTTCGAAAAGAAACTTTTCGAGGGGGATATCGATTATTGATTGAGTGATTGATTCATTGACTGATTGATTCATCACATAAGTATAATTTTGTTCAATAGCGTCAGCTATATTTAATATATCTCATTCTTTCTGCGAACCCATTAGCAATTGCCGCCATCGATACTACCGGAATTGCCCTTTCTAGGAATTGCAAGATTTCTGCGTGAATTCCGCCTGATTTTTCTTTAAAGTTATTGCAAGAATAATGACCACTTATCTATTGCGACAAAAGAAGCTGAGACGTCTGCGGAAGAGTTCTTCCCCAATGCTAATAATAGTTACTCTCTTAGGAGTGCTTTCACATTTCGGTACTAATTTATCGATCTTCTTTAATAGTTCCCTCATTTGTTAATTTTATTGCTCCATTTGTTGATCATTATATGAGGCTATTTTTTTTTTTTTTCAAAGATCTCTAAACGTTAGGTTTGAACATGCATCGGTGATCAATTCTTTGAGGTATATAAAAGAACTAAATGAAGGTAAACCATGTAGAATCTTAGTTCAGTGATTTGGATTACATTTCTATTTCCCATAAAAGACACACGCCTTCTCTATACGCTCATCGATATTTTACGTTCACCAATCATCCCTTAAAATTTGATAATCGTGCTAGCAAAAGAAAATAGTTTCCTCAATGGCTGGCGAGTCATATAGTGTCAGTGGGTCTGCAGACACTGGCATATACCTTATAACGATGCATTTAAACTGGCAAGATTGAATCGCGGAAAATATTACTGAGAGAAGTTGGTCACCCTTACCAGAATCACTTACTCGAACAGAACCATTGACCAGTACAATCCGAAGTTGGTCAATTTTCTGCAAGTATTGCAGCATCATCAATGAAACCGAGATTAGTTAGTTTTCGCAACGGAGGATATATAACTGAGCTACTATCATAACCATGAACTGTTGTTCGCATCACTACATCTACTGAGCGTTTGTGTGGAAACGGCTCTAACATCGATCCTGACCTAAATTTTGCTGTTCTTTTGAACTCGCTAGAGAGATGCTTCCCAGCCTGCATTCGTCCTCCAATAATTCAGTTTATGCTAGCAATGAGGGTGTTTTCAGGGAAACGCCACCCTCCTTGAGTAGTACCGACGGATATCCCTGTCGGTCATGTCAAACACACATGTGAAACTTATGAAGGCAGCACTTATGTTTGACTCTCTTCTGAATGATCTCTCTGAGCACGATTATGTGGCCCACGACACATCATTCAAGGCAATATCCAGTCTGTTGTTCCCTCATTGCCAGCTCATGACGTGTAAGGATTATATTTGTGATAGCTTTCTGAAACAAACTAACAACGCTTATTCATCGCTAGTTTTTCGGTTGAGGTCTTGAGCCATTCTTGTAGAGCGGATTAATTGAGCGTATCCATTCGTCACGTGTACACTACGTACTTGTACCTCCGTCAAATGTTAACATAGGATCGGCACTTCCTGATTATGAGGTATTTAAAGAGCTCGAATGAAACGCCGTCGATCCAATGCAACTTTGAACAGTGAAAGCGCTAAACGATCCCGATGATTGTTTTTGTGTTGAGAAAGGATCGGGAAAACGAGAGATCTTTCTTACAGTGTTGTGCTTTTCCACATATCATCTATGAGCAGCTCAATGGATTCTCAAATCTAGAAGGGATTCGTTGTTCCCAGAGAATAATGAAGTGCACATCGGCGATTTTTCAAGTTTTTCAGAACCAAGAATACTTGATCAATATTCTTATTCTATGCGATATTTTGAAGCACGAGGATTCTTGCTTATCATTTTTTGGTTGTGATTGCTTTTGTGTCATATTATGCTATGAGCATACCGTCATCATAAATATCATGACAACGACAGCAGGATTGATAACGATGATTGACTCCGAGCCGAGCATTTCTATTGATTTCTGAGTTACATCCAAGTTGTACTATCTTTCATTTCCGGAACAATGCTTCTCCTAATAACCATCTACTGAATTGAATCTCAAAGGATGTTTGAAGCGTTATACTCTTTCCGAAGCACAAAATTTTGAAAACTTCAAGCAGAAACACTTGAAGCAGCCTACTATAGATGATATGCGCATATCGAGTGCCACATCAAGACATTCTTGAGACATAGATGTCCCTGGTATCATATCGGCCTCCCATTCCCTTCACATTTAAATACCTTCTGCGAAAAGAAGTACGATATGGCAATGTCTATACAAGCATCACTTCACAACTTGAGCATGGTCTGATTGGGCTGTAATTCCGCAGATCTCTTAAGCCAGATTGCATGATGTGACCACTCATTGGAAATTAGGAAATATCCGGTCTGACCGCGCAATTTTACTTCCGAGGAATAACCATCTTTACTGTAATAGCCACTTTTCAATATCTACTTTACTCTCGTCCGGAACTCTATTTAAGGTTTTCGCAACAATTAAATCGCGCTTCTCTAAGTAAACGATTCAGTGTTTTCCTTCATTTGATTTCTCCCTTATCGGCATATATCATCGCCCTATTGTCGTGTTACTTCATATTGTTCATTCACGCCAATGCGAAGAAATTTAAACACAAATGATAACAAAAGTTCATTTAAGTGTTGAAACTCATTGTTGGACTCATCCTTGCATTCATTATTCATGGAGTAAATTAATGAATATGCAGAAACTGCAACAAATAGAAGGACTACATTTCAATTATATTCCAATGATTATATTCTAAAGTTTATATTCCAATCGATCATTAAATCCTTTAGATCTTTCGATTTATTCAAAATTTTCAATCAGTTTTTCAAGAAATTCAATCGGTTACACCATCGACACGTCCAAAACTATTACTTTTTCTTTTTCATCCATCTAAGGGCAGATGATTATAGGTCAATTATAGGTCAATCACGCAGTTCTCTATCTGGCCATCAAGACAGACTATTGGTGCAGTGAACAGCCTCATCAATTCTACTAGGCTCATATATATGACGTTTTTTGTACAAGTAGAGAACAAGAAAAAAATAAGAGTGCAACAACATTTCTGGTTTTTTTTTCTACTTGAAATGCATGGAGGAAAACTTGTAAACTAACAACTGAAAAAAAATGTATCTATGTGACTAAACTACAATTCCCATAGCTAAATTATTTCAAAATTGCATTTTAAAAAACTTTTATTTTTGGTGGTTTCTATTTGAAAGTAATTTCTACCTATCGTAAAAAATTTTTGATTGAGTCACGACAGGTTGACTTACAATAATTGGTTTTTTCTTTGAAATATTCAGGTAGGACATACTGACATTAAAGATCATAGATATTTGCAATATTTTTTGCATATAATTTGTTTAATCATCTCTAAGAGACAGCGAAAAACTTGGAAATTTTTGCATTAGCCTTTCTAAATAATTGAAAGCTAATATTTCGACGATTTGCAATGATCAGATGCGTAGTGCGCAAATTGTAACGACGTTTTATTCGTCAATATAGCTTCTCATCAAAAGTACACATTCTTTTACGTTGGATCATCACTAACATAATAGTTGTTGTGAATATTGCAGTATTGCTTACCGTCGGCTATCTAGAAAATTTCCATTTTTTTTTCGTAATTTTCAAAAATTTTTTTCATTATTCTCGATAAATTTATTGCCAATCATAAGCATGCATTAATTGTGTTGTCGTTTTAGCGAATTTTGTAGAGATGCAATTTTTTTTATTTGCTAAAAAAGCGAGTTCAAATTATTGGCATCATCGATGTTCACCCCATTGCCACTCGAGTTCATCTTGTCGAAATCTTTATTTAATTTGTTTTCATAGGTAAATTAACTTCCTTTTCTTTTGTACATTTCCATTTCATTGAACTATTTCCTATACACCTTGGTTAGAATTCCATAAAAATGGATTAGCTAACCATAAACATAGATGGTTTCATCTTTTATATATATATATATATATATATATATATATATATATATATATATATATATATATATATATATATATATATATATATATATATATATATATATATATATATATATATATATATATATATATATATATATATATATATTCATGAATGAATGAATGAATGATTTGAACTTATCTTTTCGAGAAAATTTTCGCCAAAAAAAATGCCCTTTGCGCAACAATTTATTTGCAAGATGAGAGAGGGTGTTAGATAGATGCATAGAGCCTCGTTGATTACTTGTTATTTCAACATTTGATGAATTGTTGCAATTGTTTTAGGCAACAAGAATGCAAATTGAATTTACACTAGCTATAGAGGCGAATTGCAGTTGGAAGAAATAATTGTTGATGAGGATATAAATATCCTTTCGTATAGTTGGCCTACCGAATTGTCCTTAATGATTAGTTGGCGAGTAACGGCCCCTTTTTAATTAACAATTTTCACTTACGTTGTGCAAGCAAATAACGTTAAAAGTTTTTATGAGCAAAATATATCAGTGATCGAAGTTTTGCAACATTAGCTCACCTGTAAAGGTGTCTCCTTCGTTGCTGTGTTTGAATGTCGAATCGAAGTGACTACGCGATTATCATTTTTAATATCGTTCATCGTTCATCTCCAACCCCAACGCTTTCCCTTCCCCCTATTTATGCCAATATTTTATCTTTCACGGTTTTTTCCACACCAGTAGATTAAGCGCTTTATTTCTAATATACTTTTTTTCCCCTTATGTTTTTTATTTCTAATAGACATTTCCCTTATGCTTACAAGTGGAGAGAAGTATTTGAATTTTCGAAACGCTGAAAAGGTTATATATAATGCAGCTGGAAGTACAATTCCGTTCAAATATTGCATTCACTGTTTTGTATTGTTGTTGTCGACTGTTTTTACAAGTTGATTATTATATGACGCCCTATTCTTCGTCTCATTTTACTGCTAATACAGCATCTATTTAATGCACTCTAAATTGATACAAACAATTTAAAAATCAAATGAAAATTGGAAAGACTTCCGGCAAAAAAATTCTTTTCATTCATTTAGTTACAAATTTTTCTTTCATTCAGCTACAGGTTTTTTTCATCTAGGATACAGGTTTTCCATTCATTAAGTCATAAGCCTTTCGCTCATTCACTCATAGCTTCTTCATTCACTTACCTCAGAGGTTTTCATCCTCACCTGTTCGATAAAGCTTAAGTGATCCTTGGCTGAAAGTTCAACCAATGTGATGCTTCAAGAGTTGCCTATACTTCTCATTGAGGTCTAAAAGAAAACGAGAAGGAATTTTCATCAATTTTGAAGTAGCGGTACATTGTCATAGTTGGAAATTTATTATAGTGCTTCCGAGTAAGCATAGAGGGTTTTCCATCTTTTATTTTGAGAGAGAGAGAGAGAGCGAGTGAGAAAGAAAGAGCGACTCAATGGGTCTACACGTTTCTTATTTCAGGATATTTGGCTCATTTTCAATTTTTGATAGTTTTGTTTCGAGCGAATAAATGAAATACATCATTTTCAAATTTTCCAAGCCTGACTATATCCACTTCTACGAGTGCTTTTCACGTATGCATATTCTAAGGCTATTAGCATACATCGTATTGTATCATTATTGCTCCTCAAAAGCCAATTGGTTAACAGTGCTTCGTTTGCAAGGTTTTATCTTTATCATGAAATGAAATGAATGTATTGAATTTATTCTATAATTGCCGAAGCCAAGAAAGTGATAATGCTTATCATCAGATGCAGTAAAGTTTGATTTAAAAAATCGCATAAGTTATATAGGCATTAATTAAATCGTGAATCTTGTTGTTGTATCGGCTAGTAGATGTGCAGGTGGGATCGCGCTTGCCAGCTTGAACGCATCAGGCGGTAAGATGCTTGCTGCCTAATTCACCAGGCGTTTAGCAGTGAGTGCATCGCATGGCGTTGCTCGCCGCGGCGTCGTTGTAACAAACCTATTGCGACGCTTCACGATGTTCTTACACAATTTGCTGCAACATCACGCATCCAATTTCACTTCACATTTCCTCCGTTTTTTTTTATCACTTATCATGTATATTGAATAACATCTAATTAGCATGATATCTGCCATATAATTTCTAGCACAGATCACTGATACTGATAATTTTTTTAACAAGGTTTAATCAAAGATTTCTAGAAGCATTTCTAAATTCTTTCATAGAAATGAATTAACGAATAATTTCCGAGTTCTCGGAAGTTGTTATCTTCTAATCTTTTGGGTGTCTTAGGATATTTAAACGCATCAGTATGGTCTTTTTAAAGATACAGTTGAGGAGAAAGGAAAAGTTTAGGAGCATGAGAACCTTAACCTGAGCAGAACTGTTCAAGTTTATCTAGCGTGTGTTCTTTAAATTTCACATCCGTGACGAATTAAAAAGTCTAATTCGTGAGTTTCACTTCATTAGTTATCATTATTTCATTACTATCAATTCCTTCACGTGCGGGAATTGTTGAAATGAATGAGCATGATATCATAACATGTAGTATTCAACGTAACGATGATAGCGCTAAAAGTAGAATCTATGAGCTTATCATATTATCACTCATGCAACTTAACAAATTATCACTCAGAATGGGCATTTCCGTTTGATGTTTTTCCCAGAATTTCTTAGTCGAGAAAATTTCAAACGTTTAATGTTATCCTTTCATGTGATAAGCTTCTAACTTATGGACACAAGAGGTATGCGTTGAATGTGGACGAAATTTTTAATATATTTTTGATACCTATATATTTATTACCATCATGTTGCACCCATACAGCATTTTGCCTTGCCAGTCGTCAATCAATGTGTTTCTTTCTCATAATATAGTTGCACAATTATTTATTAATCGATTAATCTTTCAGGAAAATCTTACTTTTTTCCTCGCTTTGTGTATTTTTGCCATAACACTAGTCAGAATTTTAATGCTTTTTATCAATCGCGAATGCATTCTCTTAAAAAACTTAGTGGGAAGCGTGTTTCATTTATCAGCTTTTGACGTCGAAATCTGCGAGAAATCATAGCGATTCTACTATTACTCTTACTCAAACTATACCCGCATCCTTCTAGGCGTTTCAAGGCAGCCAAAGAAATTATAATGTAGTAAAAGTAAATACGCCTAGCATTTTAACAGTGGATTATATAGGCCATAGCTGAAATTTTCCAAATATGCAACTTTTTTCATTTGTCATCGCTAAATTCGTCCATTCTCATTGAACGAATAGTTAGCCCATTCGACGATTAACCCATTCGACGATATCAGAATAGATCTTTTTCTGCTAGAAAAGTTGAAAAAAAAATTAAATGGGTTTTTTTTTCGCATGAGATACGAGTACTTTAACTGATACAGTTGTTTTAGAAAAGAAACTTTTATGGCCTTGTTAAAAGAATAAAAATCTTCGCTGTTCTAGGTTTCAAGTCTTACCATTCGTCGCTATTTTTTTTTTGATAAAAAGCAACGCTGCAATCGAATATATTCGAAAATCTTAGCGAATATGGCGAATTGCTCATTCTTATCATGTTATGCAGGAACGCAAGAAGAAAGAATCATTGAATAAGTTAATGAAAATAAACTGCTATAAAAAAATTTTTTTGAAATATATCGGAAATTATTAAAAATTTAAATTTTTAATTATCGATATCAAACACTCCTTTACTATGCCTATATGGAATTTTTATGAAATACATACACCACCTAATATTAATAGTAATATAGGTGTGCTAAAATTTGTGATCATCTATTAATTATCCCAATCATAATAGAAAAATAAACACATTCGTTTATCTGATGAATATACAATCTGAAGGGGGGATCCTTTAACAAACCTAGAATGATCATTACGCTCATATCAATTTTATTCGATTGAGACTCAATCCGTGCTTTATGTCAATTTGTTGCCTACTATAATAGTTCAACGCTTGCAAATTTCACTTGTATAATGAATTTTTCGCTATTTCATTAACATTGTAAAACAACAACACCTTTCTAATTTAATATTTACTATTGAAATCAACTCGTTCATTTTCGTGAATTAAGCAAGTGAATACAGTTGAATTGTTACGTATTGTGAGGTAATTTTTTTTTTCGAAATCACATATGGAATAATGCTTCCTTTACTATCCATATATTACCACTTTTAATTTCAGTTATTTTTCATAGCAGGGAAATTTATTATTATTGACTTGTGGCGAATTTTTATTGCATAAATTTTTTTTAATGCGGATATATGATTCAACAAAGCATATATATTAATTTTCATATTGGAAATAATTTGCTTGCATTTAAAAGGAAATAGAAGATGAACACATTGCAGCATGATAAAGCAATTTCCGTAGGGATTGAAGAGATGAGATCATTTTTAATGAGATTATCCACTTTCGCTTTTTTTTTTCGTTGTTGTTGCACGATTAGGAGTAGGAGTTTGGGGGAAGGGTGGAGGAGAGGCAATGATTTTCTCATTCTTTGAAAAGTTTTCGAAGAATTCTCCTTTAGAAAATTTTACAACGTTTATATGAAGAATATTCCGCTTATTAGGCGTTTCATTTATTGAAGTTTTTTTTAATAATGCGAGAAAAATCGCATCTTCTAACATTCAAAAAAGCAAAACCCATTTTAACCACTTTCTTTACTGTTTTCAATTGAAAATCTCTCATAAGGTTCAAATAAATCATTTTGCATCATTCTTCCACTGCTATATCTTCTTTATATAATATAAAACTTATACGTTATACTAATTTTATCGAGAATAAAACATTTTTCATGAAAGCGAATATAGAAAAATCCAATATTTGAATTGTTTATATAGGTGTAAGAAAAGTCTTCTCAACAATAAAGGTATAGTTTATCTTAGCTGTGGTTATTTATCGGTTTTGTTTTGTTTTTTTTTTTTTTGCTAGTGATAATCATTTTTTCTTCTGCCAAGATTTTTCCCCACTTTATCTATTCATTTATTAAATATTTTCATCGTTTATACGGCTACAAATTCTTATGCAATTATTAGCTTTTTTATTTTAAAATTCCCCATTCATATCTTTTGTGCTGAAGAATATTATTGTATATAGTATATCACGAATTATCAATGATAACGAAGCTCGAAAATTTGCATATGCAAATTACTTAGGCACCACTTATATACGGTTACTTGGAATAGTGCGCTATGATGATTAGAGCGCTGTGTATTTATGAATATTTTTGTTGCATAAATGTCTTGCATCTTGAATATCGATTTTACACCTTGCAGGTGCATACACGTGCACCTTTACTTTAGAGTGCACCTTAAATGTACTAATGTTTTGCACCTTAAATGCACCAACATGCTGGTTCGGGTTGCAAGTTTCATCTCCATTGACCGCACATTAAACGAGGAATGCAACGCTTGCCTTAGGCGATAAATAATAGTGTGGCTTAAATCGTTACTCATCTTTCCTGTTCACCGATATTTTCCGTATTGAGTATCGATGTGCTCGGATATTTGACTCATACAATTATTTTCTCTTCTTTTGCGCATATATTCGATATTTTTATCGCTGAACACAAATATAAATTTTTGATATATGGCATTTTTAATATCTACCAGAAAGCTCTTCATCTTGAAAAATTTAAGCCTTAGAATTAAAATCATTGAACTGGAATTGCAATTTGAAAGTGTTGACAGATTCAACGAGATATATCGATAGGATCGCACCTGTTTGAGTTAATAACGAGATGAACACCTATCTGAAGTATTTTCTTTTGTGCGCATATCAAAGCGAAATTATTACAGCAGGCTTTTACGATCGCTTCACTGATTTGGAGACATAGGAGCATAACAAGTGGGTCACATTCGCAGTACCCCGTAAAAGTCCTTGCAGTTTCATCTCTAAGTTTTCACCTTGAAGGTCGAGATAGTTCACTGCTACTAGCATGTAAAATTAAAAGTCGATGCAGTTATCTAGAGTGACCTTACTCATTTTAGGTGCTTGGAAAATCGATAAGTAGCTATGTAAATAAACTATATCTACGAACATGCATACATTGATAAGCATTTGTTTTTTTTTTACAATTTCTTCATGTCTAGTTAGTATTAGATGGTGTGAGAAAGCTTCAAATACTGTTTGATATGAAAATTTGATGAATATATGACTCTTTCATTATGCGGGTTTGTATTCTCGTTTCGAGCATTATACGGATGAATCACTTAAATTGAATATTTGCCGTTCAGCGACCCAACCAGTTTCGAGAATAGCAATTGAGCTGAGCGGTTAATGGAAGACAGTCACAGCGGTGCTGAGGTTTTACCTGCGGCACTTTTGGAGAGGCCAAGTGTTCGTAGGACCTCAGTATTTTCTGATTTAATAACAATTTTTCGACGAAGTACGAGCAGCAGCACCTCTCATCATCATAGACTATATCATGCACGACGACCCTCTGATAAAGATCGCAATGCAGGATTCATTCCGTGAGTGTGGCATACATCTTTTTTTTGAATTCCTATTATTCAATGAATGCATTTGTTATCACTTTTTCGATGCTAAACTATCGATCTGTCAGTGTGAGGTATGTGTCTGCGTTGCTATAGCCGCGTTCTGCAACGGGAGTTCACCTACATTTTTTCGATGATTTTATTTTTTTCATGATTTTTAAGCGCCCACATTTCTTCTACGAGATTTCATCCGTACGCCTATAAAGATTATTTTGGCCTTTTGTTTCCTGCAATATGTTGGCTTATTTTCTTTACTACCACATCTCTAGTGGATCGTTTCACCGCAAAATCCTCTCGTTGTCTCTGTTCTTTTTTTTCGTTGAATTACTCTTGTCCATTGATGTCCTTATCTGAATCTAGTCATAACCTTATTCATATCTAACCATTCGATTGCCTAATATCTTCCTAGTGAGAAAAACTCTGTCACGGAGCATTGTCTTCATATGAGCATATTGAAGTATGTACCATGCTAATCAGCATCTGATCTTTAAAAAAACATGAATTTGATACTGAATTGCTGCACCACTTTGTGCAAAATCTGCAACCCAATATAGGCAGTTCGTCGATAGTACAAAAAAGAATATATTGCAATATTTTCCTATGAGAATGCGATATTACTTGCGCATAGAACTTCATCTTATAATGCTACATTAGGGCGATGGTCAGTTCAATTTCTTTCAGAGTTTCATAGCTACAGATTTGCACCAAACAGATTTTGCTGTGGTTTAGACGAGAAAGAAGCTGCATTTCAAAACATAATACATCCAAATGACAACGGTAGATTTTAAAACGATTATTACTTAATACATATCAGCAGTTTGCTTCGATTTTAGTGATATAAATCATAGCTGAAGCGATAATTTCAAAGAAAAAACAACAGCACTCTTGATGCAGTTGATCGGAAACTAGTCTATACCGTGCAGCTGAGAACGAATTTCCATATTATTTGACG
Source organism: Ascaris suum (assembly GCA_013433145.1). NCBI lineage: Eukaryota > Metazoa > Nematoda > Chromadorea > Rhabditida > Ascarididae > Ascaris > Ascaris suum. Next base: position 1,825,589 of record CM024177.1, read on the forward strand.
ACATTCGGTGGTAACTCTCTATTTAATTATGTTTTATTTCATTTACACTCAACTTATAAAATAATTCTGTTCATCTGATGCATTTGTCGAAACTCAGAATTAATCGACTGAATAGTTGCAAGCAGATAAAAAGCAAATTTTCCCGACTGCATCCAAAAAAATTGATTACATGCCTAAACCTCCTTGAGGAATTCTTATAACCGGCATCTTCAAACCGTCGACATTAGCAACGCTCTAATTTCTCCTCATTTTGTTTAGTCATTTAATCATCGTAATTATGAAATAGAGAGATTGGCGTGGTGACTGAAGCTGGCTCGACATCTTCGGTTGGCAGCAAATGATGAACCATGGACAGGTGTAATTCTGCGCCATCAATGTAGGCAAAAATACCAGTTAAGTGAGCCCTTTTTGAATGTGCAGTTGTAGTGTCAGAAATTAAGGGAAGCATTTATTACAGCGAATCCGAGGCGTTTTTGGGCGCAGATGCTTCAGGCGCTGGCGCCGGATTGAATGGACACGGCGACGATGAGGAGGAGGGTAAACCGATGACACGACAAGTACTACTCGATAAAATTCGGCAAAAAAAGGAAGTCATCGGTAAACTTCGATGCCAACCTTGGTCAATGAATCGAAAACGAAGGACGCTTAAGCAAGTCTATGCATCATTTCAAATCCATTCACTTAGCAATATTCTTATTTATTAAAAAAGAAAGCCGATTTAATTCGACCTAAATATATTACGAAATGGAAAACGCTTAAAACACTTCTTTTCAAAGGGATATTAGTACGTAAAGAGATTTCAAGAGTAGTTTGCAACAGAGATTTATTTGACTATTATATACGTCTTCTATATGGAAAATGATTTTTTCTTCACTCAAATGAATAATGAATGGTTTTTAAAATAATTTCAACTATTTCTTTGAAAATATTTTGAAAGAAATAATAATAAAATGAGAGGCGTAGATGAGATGATAAGTATCAATTTTTTTTTAAATATTTAAATCTCTTCTATTATGAAAAATTTCGTATATAAAAATAAAGTACATATTATCTCGCCTCTTTTTTTTTGCGCTAATATTATCGTTATTCTTTTATTTATTGTCGCAGAGTATTCGACGTTTAAAGTTAAATGACAGCTATCCACTATTTCTTTGAAGCGTTAAATATTCATTGCGGTAATCATAAAAAATATTTATATGATCGCATTCTCTTCATTTAATTATTTAAATTTCATGATAACATTTTTCCATTGATTTTCGCATAGAAATAGTCCAACTTTAACATTGTTTTATTGATTCTTACAATGATACGATTAACATAACACGATTGCGTTCCATATATTCGATTGATGGGAATAACAGCCAAGTATTGGATGATAGAATTTATAGAGCTGATATTTCGGATTTTAGTAGAACCATAGGAATTGAATACTCTGTATGTGCTCAAAAACGATCGACCTTGCCTTAGGCGAAATACGACGAAATTAACATATCTTATCACCATTGTTCCTGATACTTTAAGAGGATATATTCGAAAAGAGTTGCGATAAGCAGAGAATATCCGTACATGACTAATATACTCAACAAAACTTAGTAGAAATATCAATGAAATAAACATAAGACCATTTGTGCACGTGCATATGTATGAGGATGTCTGCGTGTGTCTGTTAAATGCGAAATGACTTAATTGACGGTAAGCGAGAGACATTTACAGGTTAGCACAAAAGTACTTAGAGCAACATGAATCACGGGTATCCAAAACTCACTTGTACAAAGAGGAGCTAAAGAAGCGTTGGCGAGCCACATGTCGATGGGTCGATAATATTCGTATTTATTTGATCCCTTGGGAAGCGAAAATAAAACGAATCGAAAGTAGGTCCACTTTTTTTTTTCAAAAATTCAATCATTCTTCTCATGTTTTCATTGCAATTTATGGTTGATTTCCACTAGCATGGCTCTTTCTCTCCGTGTAGCAGTTTCCATGCTCTTGAAAATGGCATATCACTTCTGATGTGATCGGAACAACTGAAGAAAACAAATTTTCGTTGTCACTCCTATGTAATTATTCTGAGTAACATCCGAGTTAAGCGAAAATATAGAGTTAGGAGGGGGGAGAAGTAGAAGAGATGGGAGGGAGAAGGCAACCGAAACAGGCACTGGAATTTAAACTCGAAAACGATCATCAAGCAGATGGCATTGAGTGCCGAAAACCAGCACTGTGTAAAAATTGCGTTTAGCACTGAGTGTTGAAATTTTGCGCTGCTAGCATAATGTGATGTTGTGAGATTGGCAACTCGTAGTAATGCGAAGTGTGTTGTGCTCCCAGAAAGAATTTGCCATCAAAAAAGTGACGGATTGCCGATCCTTGATTGTTGCTAATCACAGAATGTCCACCATTTCACTTACTTTCACTCATAGCCGAACGACACTTGCTCATTATTTAACGACAATCGTGAACATCGACGTTGATGATGATACGTTAGAAATATTATCGAAATGGACAGCAGTTAATTAATTCATCGGTTTTTTTAGTAGACAATGTGGATTTTTTTTTTGTTTTCATGGATAATTTGCATCGATCTAGGATGATCGACGGAGGCACAAGGAGAGGTTTTGAATTGGAATGCAGAGCAAGTGCATTTTAAATATGCCATATTTATAGAGGCTAAATCACCGTTAACAAAAGCACATCAACTCGTTGTCTCCAAACAAATCTCGCATTGATTTCTTTGCCGATTGTTGCAGAATTTCACTGGCAATGCAGTAGCAGTTGCAAATAATTTCACATGAACGGAAAACGATAGAAACGAAACGAATTGAGTATATCCATCTCAGTGTTGTGCGAATATGAGTACTTTCCAACAATGCGCTTTCCGGTGAGCAAAAAGCGGAGAGGTCCCTAATAAAGTCTAGTTCCCACATAAAAATAGGTGCATAAACTCACCGTCCCGATTCCCGAAAACTTCTCTCTTCCCTAATAGTCACTACTTGATTCACGAACCAAAAAAATAAATAAATAAATAAAAGCAAACATTTCCAGGTCATTTCGGTTCGGTGGTCTCTTCATATTTTACGTTTCTTCGTTGGGTCGTGTATATAAATTTGATTATAACGATGATTGTTATTTCCTTCATTGTCATTCCAGAGGTAATCGTTTATTATGAAAATTTTTTCCTTTATTTAGTTTTTGTTTTTATTTTTAGAATATTATATATCGTTGAAAATATTGCGGTGACCGATGCTAAATGCGTATTCAACAATTTTCTTCATCTTTCAATTAATATAAGCCAACATTTTTCATCATATAAAACTATATTAATAGGATTATTTTCGCTTATAATGAACAATACTTTGTGATACATTAAAAAAAAACGCTAAACTCGACGATAAAGGCTAAACCACATCGGCGATCTTTTCACTGCAATGAGACTATCAATCACTTAAATAGCAACATCTTTAGCAGCAAAATTTCAACTCAATATATTTGGTCTTTTATGAAAATTTTCTTCTTTATTGAATTTTTTTTTTGTTTTACTGTTTTCATTAGTGAAGATTAACAGATAATTTTTGCAGAATTAGAAAAATGCTTTAAAAAATGATAAAGGAACACAACAACTAACACTGAAATGATCTCTTTTGTTGTTTTATTAGCAAATCTAAATATGTAAATTACGCCATTTATGACAAGAATTAAAAATTAGAATATGTCAGAGCTCTAGTAATTGGATGGTTTGAAAAGTCGCTGTACTAATAATAAATAGGTAATAATAGCATATTGATAAATAGATATGATAAAGAAAGGTAATATCGAAACTATTAGCATAGTGCGCAATTGATGCTCTTCTTAAGGTATCCGCAAAAATCACTCCAATACGATGCTAGACGTTTTAAAGCGCGGATTTATTTCCGAAGAAATATCTCTTGCTGAAATTTCAATGAAACTTTGATATGTTTGTTTGAGTGGCTTAGGAAAGGTTTATTATGATTTTCAACAATTGCCTATAAATCTCATTTAGCACCTTGCGAATCATTAGCCACTGAATTCACAAGCATTATCATATTATTAAATTTTGAGATGGATGTATTTGCCATATAAATTCATTGAATAAAATTTGCGATATTTGTTAACTTGAAGTTTTTTCTTTTTCCGAAATTCGCCACCCATTTATTAAAATTCAAATACATTCTTATATACATTCGAATAATATGCATCTATGTATGAATAAGGTATTTATGATTATATAATCGGTCTTATTCACGAATATGCATATGTTACCAGTTCAATAGCATGTTGTGACACTTCATATTTTATCCTACATTATGTTGCTATGATGAATTTCTAAGTTTTAAATAGTTGTTTGAACGATCGTCAAATTTAGCCCGAATTAAGCGATATTATCACTTACTCAGTGGAAATATTGCCAAATACAAAATGCAATCTTTGAGGTTTCCCAAATATCCCAAAAGGTGATCCTAAACAAGAATGATTCCTGTATTTATCATATTTTGACCGCTTTGAATCATTCATTTTCATGCTTCTCCCTCATCTAAAAAACGAAATGTTTCTAGGTGCTGGCGGATGCAACTGCAGATGAGGGACGCAAAAACCGAACGGAGTCTAGAAAGGTGATCCCTAGCAAAGAAAGAATTCACGCCGATGAGCTGCAAGTCGTATTACACTTTGATGTAAGTTCAAAGCTTTGGTGGTGAAATTTTGTTGGTGATAAGAGGAGCTAGACTTCCTATGCACATTATATAAGTTCCTTAGGGAACTTTACATATATATATATATATATATATATATATATATATATATATATATATATATATATATATATATATATATATATATATATATATATATATATATATATATATATATATATATATATATATATATATATATATATATATCGTTATTATTTGCAGGGTTACATCAAATATTCGCCTCTATTTTACGGCTATTATGCTAATGATGAATTTGTTGGCGCATCTGTACGTTATGCTGTACCGCTCGCATACTTCATTATTACATTGTTCATCTTTGGTTACAGCTTCTTCGTTATACTCCGGAAGTGAGTTTACTTTCGACTAAAAAACTCGTTATACGGCATGCTATACTTGTTATTTCATTTATATTTCTCGTTCACGATTTATCTCAACTTTCTCAATGTTTTTATTAAAACAATAAAAAATACTCTCGGTTAAGTTAAAAAGTATTGAAATATGCTGACTAATTCTATAGAAATGCATTTAAGAGTATTGACTCATTTCATACGATTTCAGGATGGCTGCGAACGCAAGGATGAGTAAATTAGCTAGTGGAAAAACGGATCAATATATTTTCAACTGGAAAGTATTCACTGGTTGGGACTATACGATCGGTAATCCAGATACCGCAAGCAACACCGTTATGGCTATTATGATCAAACTGAGGGCAAGCAAGCAATTCACCTCATTGATCGTATCACGATTTAATACAGAACGCGCTAGAAAACGTGGAATTTGCGCTCATCCACCTGAATATTTTTGATATCTTTAGCTGAATATATGTCCATATTTGTAAAATTAAAGAGTGATATCGTGTGCCTGGTCCTTCCATCAGTGCTCATGCCGAGAATGGGTGAGAACCATTTTGAAAAGTCGACTTCCTCTTAATTTCATTCCATGTAAATGAAAAATAATGAAAAGGATTGCTGCAAGAAATTTTATCACAGAGAACTAATGTTATTGCGAGTGAACGAATTTGATTTTTTTTTCTCCCAGTTCGATTCAAAAAAAGTAAATGAAATATTGAAATTGTGACGCTTTAATTTCAGGAATCAATAGCCGAATGTCGTATTCAGGCGGTGAAAAAATTTCAAGTTTTCTTATTCCTCTCAAGGGTATTCGCAAACGCTGTGATATTGGGCATGCTTGCCTTCTCGATTTATTGCATCTCTTTTGCTGTACAATCATCCGAAACGGTCGAGAAAACCGGAAGTCTTTTCACAAAAAATCAGGTGATTTGAGGAATTCCTATAGGAATTTTTCGCCGCGTCATAAATCGATAAATCTCTAGACAATGGAAAAATTTTTATGTCATCTCTTTGTTTAATTTATATCTTGTCCGCTCTCAAATTCATGGATAGATCGATTTGCTTTTTTGTCTTTTCATTGCTATCTTTTAGATTTTTCGCCTTCTTGAACATGCTCTCTTTGTTTCACGTGAACAATTTTTTCTTGACAAGCTGATCGGTTTAAAGAGAGTGTGATGCTCTTCTCCACTTCCGAGAATAAAGTTCACAAAATGCAGCTATATAATAAGATAGGAATGAGCATTTCAGCACTCTAAAATGTTAAAACTGAGAGAAAATTTATGAAAATTTATAGGTGCCGACAATCGTTGCCACCATAACACACGTATTCCCGATGATATTCGACCTTATTGGCAAGATCGAACGATATCATCCGAGGACTGCGCTAAGAGCACATCTCACACGGTCACTATTTCATTTTGAAGCCGTTTACTTTAATGCGCCAATGAAGGCAGAAATAATCGAGAATGAAAGGTTCAACAAACCAGCGAAATATTCTCTTGTAGGCTACAAATGAATCCATTCGTTATTACCATGTAACCGTGTGAACGCCACCCCTTGCGGTCTTTCACTGCCCCCTTTCTCGCTTCTTTAAAGTAGAGTTTACAGGTTGGAGGTAGGTGTTCGCATATATATATATATATATATATATATATATATATATATATATATATATATATATATATATATATATATATATATATATATATATATATATATATATATATATATATATATATATATATATATATATATAATTTCTCGCTGGAAGCACTTTGCTTTTTGCATTGGTCGTCTCAAAGCCTCTCAAAATATTACTTTATTAGTGCTGTTTTTCTATTTCGATTTTTGTCAGCCGTCAGCCCCATTTATCCGTTAATTATCCGAAATTGACTGTTTTATGGATGGTTTCTATGAAGAATTTTAATGGAATGGAACGCTAGGTTGTAATGACAATTTTGATACAATTTCTGCTCGGCGTTAATGATGCAACTATTTAAGGAGTTGGCTCGAAAATTTGTTCAACGAAATTTTCAAATTGTAGGGTCTTGGTGTTGTATGTGGTCAACTATTTAACGTTAATTATCGCTTTATTCGAAAAGTTGGATAAAATCCGAGGCGATGAAATTATGAAAATACTCGATGGTCGACAAAGTCTTCTTCGATTAAAGCGGCAAGCTGGAGAGCATATTGAGGTATATTCGACATATATATCATCACCATACCCTAATATTGCCACACTTTTTTTTCTGCACCATTTTTGAACCCTTGGAATTGTGGAGGGAGTTTCGAGATTATTTAGGTTCTTAATGGAAATTAAAATAAATAGAATTATGCCAATAAAATTAGGCAACATATTAATGTGCCTAATAAATGATGATGACCGAATACAGTGGCTTGTTAATTCTAACTATTTCATTGGTAACCTCTTTCAAACATGAATACTAATAAATTCTAGAGCCGGTACGTCAGTTAGTGGCTAAAGTGTTTGTAATTTAAGGTATTACCTTTGGCGACACCTTTTATGAGTCGCAATTTTACGAGCCCAGCACAAGCGCAGGATTTTCTCAATAAGTCGATCACACGCTTCACCGAAGAACAACAACCACCTGGCACAACAGCAGTCTTCAACAATACAACAGGAAGGACGAAACGAAAAACTGAAACGAGCACGGCAACAACTAAAACCACCACAACGAGGAAGACTTCTCCTCAAGGACTCACCGTAAGGGAAATTTAATTAACTATTCATAAGCCTATAAGTATGAATATAAATGGATGAAGTATTTTTTTGTTAAATAGTTATTCATAATTGTTATTGCAATTCGAATATTTACTTAGTATTCAATTAAAGTAATTGATTAAAGAAATACTCGATTTTTGCCGACGAAGGGAACATTTTGTTTATTTGAATAGGACGAAAATTTGTTGTTTAATTGTCATAAATATTTAATGCTATCATTAACGTTGTTTATTGCACGAAATTGTATGATCCTATTTTGATTACTTTCTAATATCCAATTTTTGCCGATACATTGGGCGTTTTTTTTTAAGATTGAACCGCAATTTGGTCCTGTTGGCTTGAACAATCCGAATGCCTTACTCTTCAACGAGACTTTTCCACCAGGTCGGCGACGATTTCAAACGATAAAACTTGGACCTACGAAACTTCGTGTTTTCACTCCTCCACCAACACCTCCAAGACCAACTCTCGATACAAGTGTGAATACGGTGCTGCATTTTTTTTCACTGCAACGATTTGTTGAGTATGGAAGTAAAATAATAGCTATTAACTAATACCTTTTCATTCATATGCTAAAGCTCTGCTCCAACTACAATTAGCAATTCACTGAAATTCTATAACTTCTTTCATAATGCACTCTATGTGTTTTTTCTTTCAAGTCAAAAAATAATTAAACGAAATGACATCATTATAGAATTATTGAAGTGGAAATTAAAAGAAATCAAATTACGAATGATTTTTATATGAACTATATCATCGGTGGGTAAGAAATTAGAGGATAGTTTGCAGGAACTTGGACCAGATTGGCGTAATCTTGGAAGGCGTCCAAAGACGACACATTCACCGAAAATAATGACATCTACAACCCCAACAACAATGACACTTATGCCAAAAACAACTGTCGCATGGACGCCACGAATGACAACAACTCATGAGCCAAGAACAAAATCTACAAAACAATCAAGTACAACGGCAAAAGTGCAGCCAACCACAACGAAATCATCGACACCTACAACGACGATATCAACGAATTTACCTATCACGATATCAACAAAAGCTGATGTAACATTAATGAGTTCTACAATGCCTACTACTAGGCGGACCAAGTTATTGCCATCCATACAAATTTCTAGCACTTTACAAACGAAACCCACCAGGCAACCATCGATAAAATTCACGAAAACTGTCGCCACAACTGCGCTCAAAAGAATCACATCGACTGCTTCGACTGTTATCCTTAGAAGTAAAGTCACATCTACGAAACCACCTACTGCAGCAGTTACTTCTTCACCACCGACAACTCGAGCAACAACGCCAACGACCACATTATCGTCAACAGATGAGGCGTTTCCACGAAAAACAACCAGTACGATAGCTGATAGTGATGGTGCTAATTCAGCAGAGAAAATTATTCAAGAGGAGTTCAACAAGCGTAAAATGATTCATCGGGGCCGTAATAGGAGCGCAATTGTCGAGCCGACGACAAAAAACGAAACTCATCTCAAAATGGTAAAAAAAAACGAATTAATATATTCTCTTAAAGTACAATGATAGGCAATCAACAAAGACATGAATGGGTGTTTAAATGTTGGCGCTTCTTGCAAAATCGTCAATGTCATCGATTGTATCTACTAGCTATGAGAAACAAATACAACGTAGGTGAAAATGAGATGGGCAATTTCAAATCATTTCTTCACTGCGGAAGAGGGGAGGGGGAGGTAAACGTAATGCAAGAGCCACATAGAAAAAAGCAACTTCTAGGTATCAGGCAGTAGCTGTAAGCAAAACTCGATCAGTGTTTATTAAATGCTCGCTTGGCTAAAATTTCGCTGGAATAGAAAAGTACATATACTTAAGAGTTTATGATCAAAATACGCGCCAAGACTCGAAAATCGACTTTCGATGGACACGCATTCACATGATGCAATGGCTTCCTTTTCTTGAAAGTGAAAGAGCAAGGATTAGGAGAAAGGAGGCCCATATCCGTTTTTCGCTATCAATAATTTTCTATTCCTTTCAGATAGTTCTATCACCTGATGAAGAGCCAGTGGAGATACCGAAAAATATAACGCTCGTTAACCTCGATAGTCATGGTATTACCTTGATTTGTCATTAGCATTAGCATAATCGAAATGCGTAATTTTACAGTTGCTGACAACAGCACTATACTTGAAAATCTATATCTGCCACTTAAAATAATCTCATTTCATTTCAAGTTTATTAGAAATATGATTTGTTTAGGCGTTAATTTGTATATAAAGTGTACTTCTATCTTCCTCTGTCGTTGTTGTTTAGAAGAGAAATGGCGAGGGAAAATATATCGCTGAAATGGGTGGTAATCAAGAAAAAATAAGTGATGATAAAAGCAGATAAAAATATGGGAAGGGAATTGTTTCTGGGTCGATTTCGTGAACCTATACAAATCTTAATTCAGTGACTATTTTTATTTAGTAAATAATATCCAACTAAAATGGAGCTCATTGACAGGCTCATTGTAAGGCACTTTTTTTTTCAATTTCCTCTTTATAAATGATTTTTTCCTGAGCATTTATAAGCATTAAAATGCATTTTTTTTTTCTTATATAAAACTATTGAAATTCTTTTTTAGTGGTTTTCTAATGGTGTGAGATTGGAGGATTATAGTAGTCAAAGACATTGAAGATTTTGCTGAGTGGAAAGTTTGTGCATGACTTTTTCGAAAGGTTCACTAAATATCCTATAAAATATCATTAATCAAATAGAAAATTCAACTACTTATTACTGCAGATTAGATTTGTCTCGTTATTTTAGACAATGATACTTACTATGAAATCGGTGATTCAGCACGTATAACAACTGAAGAGGCCGAAATGGAGAATCATTTTTGTTGGGAAACAATGATTGGACAGGTGAAATTTTCACATTAAATTACCTAGAAAAACGTTTCAGCATATTTCAGTAAAATTTTTAGATCATAGTAAATTTTTAGAACATTGCTCGTTCTTTTGAATTTAAACGTTAAAAAATATTTACATTTAGAGATTTATCTACTTCATTAAAGGATTTTGTTTTTTTCACTCGAAGTATCTTGAGATAGTTCCTGAAAATGACTCGATAATGAGGCTCAAGCTCATTCTTTAAAGATTCTCAAGCCAATGCGCACGGTATTAAGGAGTCTTTGTGAAGAGGAAAAGGGAAAATTTCGATAATAGATCTTTTGTGGAATTTTGACTTATATAAAATATTTCATTAATAGGAGATCGTGAAACTTGTAACGATGGATCTAATAATAACAATTGCATCAATATTCGTGATCGATTTCTTCGCGGTCTTTGGATTAAATATTGTAGCGCTTGGTGGTGTTGGGATATCGAAACTACTTTTGTAAGTTTTTAAATTTTTAATGAGTCTTACGAGATATGTTTGAATTTTACTGACCTATTTATCGCAACGAATTAGAGGAGGAAGGTGAAAGGGGTGGGGGGGGGGGGTGGGGGGTAGAATATCTTTCTTTTACAAGGAATTCTGAAATCTTAGCGGCGCTGCGATTAAATTGCTAGCTTAGTTTAACACATTTTTTGGTTCGTATAATTTGTTTGAAAAGTGAATAAGTTATGTTTTGATGATCTATAAGAAAAAAAAAAATTTTTTTTTAAATATTTTCATTTGAAAATATCAATTATCGATTATTACAGCCAGAATATGGTGAATTCAAAGTGGCTGAGAATGTATTACATATCATCTACAATCAAGGTTTAATATGGTTGGGTCTATTTTTTGCACCACTCCTTCCTGCAATCAACAATATTAAATTGATTATTCTTATGTATATACGTGGATGGGCATGTATGACCTGCAATGTACCCGCGAGAGAAATCTTTCGCGCATCAAGGTATGTGCATTCCTCTTTCTCCTTCTTCAATCCTTTTATATCTGTAAGCAGCAAAGAAGATCTATTACGATGCGCACCACTTTGCTGTTAACAGATGTATATGCCACCTTGTGGATCCATCTTCATAGCAAACAATCCTCTTAGGGACTAATGATGAATCCTTTTGCCAATAGGCACTGTTCTCATTTAAGACAGGATTATATATATATATATATATATATATATATATATATATATATATATATATATATATATATATATATATATATATATATATATATATATATATATATATATATATATATATATATATGCATTGATAAAAAGTAGTTGCCTGAAATTGTGAATAGTGACTGGGAATATGTTGGTTGTTTATGAGAATGTAAAGCGACTCGCATTGCGTCAGTAGTGGAAACAATCAGTTATAACGAATGGTCAGCTGTTTGCAGTGGTCACTCCTCTTCGTCGATTGCATTTTAGCTATGCAATCCACATGGTGAGTTATGTCCACTTGCACAAGTGTCTAGTGCTCGCCATATGTGCCTGTTTTTTTCTTTACACTCATAGAGCCAGTTTCCTGTATAATGTTCATCACATGTAAATTAGCAGTGCTCGCTCTAAGTTGTCCTGAGGATTTCCGTCGGATTTCATATCAAATTGAAAGGATTTTACTGTTACAGAGTAGCGGTCACAATTCCTGCACGTTATATATATATATATATATATATATATATATATATATATATATATATATATATATATATATATATATATATATATATATATATATATATATATATATATATATATATATATATATATATATATATATATATATATATATATATATATATAGAGCAGCGGAATAAAGAAGCTATTGTTTTTGAAGGCCTCTCACCGAGTAAAAGAATCCAAAGAAGGAGAAAAGACCACAAGCAAATCGAATAAGCAACGTTCGATGTAAAAGTACATGAAGTTGCTTGCAGGTCGAGTAATTTTTACTTGTTAATACTATTACTTTGGCTATTATTGTGCACTCTGCCAGTTGGTTATGTTATCGCCTCGAAGAGGCCATCTTCTACCTGTGGTCCTTTTGCGTAAGTTGTTGTTGTTACTTTTTTCAATTCACATGAGAATTTTTAAGAGGATGAATGGTTGAATTAGCCGTAAATTCTGCAAAATATTTTAATAATCGCTTTCGAATAGTCAGTCGATTTCGAAATCAACAATTTTTTCATCTTATGAATCCATTTCTTGTTGTTTTTATATTTTTCAAATGAAATTGCATCGGTATTTACTTGCAGCGGTCATGAAAGATTCTATAATGTTGTCACTCAAATGTTAGAAGGACGAGTGGATGCGAAAGTGATCAACTGGTTGAGGTATATCGCCTCACCAGGAGTTGTAATTCCAGTCCTTCTCTTACTAATGTAAGTCTAGATGCTATTCTTATCCTCCTCTTCCGTCTTAGTTCTAATAAATTAAATTCTGTTAATGTTTTTTTTTGAAAATATTATATGCCGTCATTCAGAGAGACCACATAATAAACGACGGAAATATTTAAGGAGAATGCAATATATAAATATTAGCATTTATAAGCTAAAAGAGTTATTGATTGTGTCGATTCGAAATTTGAAATTTTATTAATGCAGCAAAAGGACATTGTATAGCAGAAATGTTTATTGATATCTAATTATTAAAAAATAAGAGTTTCATTCAATTCGCTCAATCGTTATTATATGATTTTGTAAGAAAATATCGCCATTAACTACTTTTTTTTTATTTTGTAATTTTTATTTTAAGGTTTAATTCCTTAATATAATGGATGTTTTCAACATCTGAATCCTATATTCTCAATTTTTATCCTTGCAGCAAAAAAATTCTCCATTAATATGATTTCATTATTTGTTGACAGCTATAAATATGACCTTCATTAATCATTTAATCATTGAGATTGAACGTTTTTCAAAAGTGTCTTTCTTATTTGAGATTTTCTTTCGTTGATGAATCTTGCTAGAATTACTATTAGTTCTCAATTTTCTCATTCAATTTCCTATCCAATTTGTGTTCTCTAAACCAATTCTTTGAAGAAAAAAAATCAATTTCTGCTTTCAGGTTGATTATCTACTTCCTCGTTTCATTGGTACGTGGTTTGCGAGAAGCCAATAATGATCTTCAGCAACAACTTATACATGTAGGCATTAAAAGCTCTTTTTTTTTGTATTCATACAATCATTAAATAGTGAAATGAACCTCATGAATGATGATGAAAGTAATGAGTTTCTTGTTTGAAGGAAAGGACCGAAGAGAAGAAAAAAATATTCGAACTCGCAGGTGGAGGTAATAAGAAGAAACCGCCAGCACCTGATCGAACTGAAAAGAAGAAAAAAGTAGTAACGTATCTTCCACTGGTCGAACAGAAGCGTCGAGAACCATGGAGAGCATATAATGGGGTAATCCCTAATGTGCCAATTATTCCTTACTATCAGCCACTTTAATGCAAAGTCTAGGTCTATTAAAATTTCAGCTTCTAGGCATCGAATTAATTCAAGGGAAACTGAAAAAAATTTAAAGAGATGCACGGATATGATAGGACGTTGTAAAAGTCTTTCGCCCAGCTAGGAACACTGGACATTATCTCGTTTTTATTTTGTTTTTCGATTGTGAGTATTTGGAAAACTTTGATTTCAACCGGAGAAAACATCAAGTCTTAGTCGGCATCTCCTTATTTCCTAGTTAGCTACTGAAGGAAAATGACCATCTGAATAAAGACTGAAATCACTTAAATTAGATAATCGACATTCAGCTGGAGTATGACTCGTCGGTGTGCGTCACAGATGAAACGGTTACCGTTACCACACCTACTTCGAACGCTCCGTCACCTCCTTTACTCGCTCGAGTGAAGCAAGAAGTGAACCTATCCGAGATGCTCGAAGAACATGCACTACCTGTTGTTCATCGTCATTCGATAGGGTAACGTACACTACAGAATACTATGAAATTTTCTCGTCATAAAATAATCATATTTTCAACCGTCAATGAAAATAATGTCAGCAGATAGCGATAAAATTGGAGGCAAATCCTTCTGAATAGTTCACTGGTATAATATTCGTCCGGTAAACAAAGGTCGTGAGTTCGTTCCCATCACAGGCCGATTTTTAATTGATCATCAGAAGAGATGGTTATCTTCTGAGTCTCAGTCGCATGGAAAAGTAACAGTAACACAAAAACGTTAACCATATATTTGTAAAGATTATGGCAAATGAGGAAGACTTTAACGAATTTATTGGCTACGTATAAGTTGTGGCAGCTTTTCTTTCACTAGTCCACATGACTATTCGTTAAAGTACGCGCTAATACTTCTTAGGCAGTTATGTCTGGAATTCGTCCGTAATAATGAGAAAAAATTATTACTTTTATTGGAAGTCTTCCTTCCAAACGAAGAAATAAGATGTTTGACGAACGTTGAACTGACTGAGGGTTCTTGATTCGAAGGCTTCTGATGCAATCAGCATATTCGTGCACTTAATACAAACCTACTATCGCCTCCTCCCGTTGCGCACGCCTCTAAGAGCATATAACCCTCTCGAGTGATCATAAAGGTCCTTAACAAGAATGAAGTCCTTAACAAGGATATCGCAAAGTTAAAACTTGAGGAGTACTTTAATGAGCGGAATCCAAACAACAAATGCATCTCATGAACATTCATTCAAGAATTCAA
Organism: Ascaris suum; assembly: GCA_013433145.1. Taxonomy (NCBI): domain Eukaryota; kingdom Metazoa; phylum Nematoda; class Chromadorea; order Rhabditida; family Ascarididae; genus Ascaris; species Ascaris suum. Next base: position 1,841,001 of record CM024177.1, read on the forward strand.
CTATTTCTATCGTCGGCTATTGAAGATTTGATAGCATGAGCGTATTCCTCTAGTCGATGCAACTATCTTCATTGATTGAGTAGCGAAGCTTAGACGATGGTTAAAGTCGATGTTCTGCGACAAAAGCTCGACTTCTCTATCTACGGCGCACTTTACAGTTCAATAGACGAGGAGGAACACGAGACGTCGGTGGGTCCATCTGGCGGATTAGAGGGTGAGACGAAGCGTATGACGTTAGCACAATCGGTTCCTGTAGCAAAAAGTAACGTAACGGATCGTGCCGATGATTGGTTCAACGATGAAGATGTACCTGGCGAGCAACCGTACGAAGTAGAGTCGGGTACCGTTGAGTTGGCAACGCCTGAGGAAATACGGTAGATCTATGTTCTCTGAGAGCTTAATTGATTATAGGTCATCTTACCTGAATAATCTCGCTTCCGTATCGCTCCACCTTTGGAAGTGACCTCTTTTCATGTCGACAACGCTGGCAGTCCCATCAAGCGCACTTACTTGAATAACCTTAGAAAACGTAACCTACTGCTAACATTTTATTTTAATGATTTTTTCGAAAATCGCTCTGTGAAAGTTAGTTATGTCCCTTGAATAGCTTATTCAAATAATCTCCCTAGTCATCAACATTTCAGGATTCATATTATATGCATGCATAAATTCTCGACAAAAAAAACCATCGTTAAGTGCATATCCGAAAACTTCGTTGCTTGTGATGATTTTTCTGGGTACATATTTCAGGGAAATGACATCATGCAACTAGGACTCCAACCTGTTTACCTCAACAAATTAATATCACCTTTAGATGCACCCCTCGATCAATTCTACTCAATGCATGTGTCATCTCCTAAATTTCTACTTAATTGTGGATTAACAGTGAAGAGTTAATGAAATAATCAAAACTAAATGCGCTTAATTAATATTAATTACTAACATAAAGTTTTAAGAATTTTTCAGCAATGATTTCATTAACACAATCACTAATAAAATTTTCAGTCGTTTAATTCATCCACTAACGACATCATTGAACGCTTCGTCGGTTTCATTAGCTGCTTTCCCGAAAGATGCCGATTCAAGTCCGGTTACAGTCGTCTTTCCGACGCCAACTCTAGCAATTGCCGGATCGAGACGTTCCAGCAAACGTTTCTCGTATATTAGTATTTATGAGAGTCCCCACGATGAATCACAACTAACACGAAGCATACGGTCTGTAGCAATGCTACTACGTGATGAGAGCACCGGCATGTTACGATTGCATGATAGCGCGTATGCATTCCTATATTTTCGGATTCTTTTTTCCTCACTTCTTTCTTTTTCTCTCTCTTTTTTTCCCTCTGTTTTTGTAAACGAACTCTATGAACGCAAATCAGTCAGTGGGTTCGTCGAATTTGAATGCTGTCAAAGTATCAGCTTGCTATATGCACTTCAAGTTCTGAAATGTAAAGCTTTTGACAGATGGTATTTAGCTGACAGCTGATGGTATTTATAGGTGTGTAACAAAATTATGCGCTCATAGACTTTACATCTATAAGAGATCAGTCGATTTCTCGATATGTAAGATAGAATCTCTCGATATCAGACCAATAAGTGCATTCAAATCTGTAAACGATCTCCATGCGTTGTTACCCTTTGAGTAAGGCTTAGTCATAGGACGGCGTTGAATAATAGGGTTACTTTGCTGGTAGTGTTAGCGATCCTTGCCAACTTACTGACTATGTCACATTGAGGACCCGCACGGAGACGGATTTCATATTAGAAGTTTTAGGACTTCAAAAGACTCAAAAAGTCTGAATAAAGCATGATGCTTATCCAAGTCATAGCCATCACTAGAATCCAGTGCGCGGCATAAGTTCAACCATGATCATATGCAAGTAGGGAAACTCGGACTTCTTATTTGACAGGACCGGAGTGAGTTTCAAGTTTCTCTCTGTTTTGCCGTTCTTTTTCGAGTTTAAATTATTCATCTGTTAGGCATTCAGGTCCTCTTACCTATTATTGGATCGAGTGTCGATTTACATTTTCATTCGAATTTTTCCAAATTGAAAATAATGATAATGGTGGCTCATTCAGTGAAAAAATGGAAGTGTTCTGATTTGCTGTTGATAGTATATCAATGAGGTGAATTCTCGACAGTGAGATATATCTCCATATACATGTAGCATGGAAATCCTTGTATCCTCAATTTATTTGAACATAATCTTTAGCGTTTTTCACCTTCTGCTGAAACAAAGAACAAAGGTAAATCGGAGATGATGTGTGCAAAATTTTAACCTTTTTTGCCTGTTCTTTGATGCTCTATCGTGGTATGGCTTCATTTTTGGCGTGTTGTCTCCTTTTTTTTTCTTTCTATTTTCTGGAAATGCTTATGGAAAATTCTATTCATTCCTATCCACTGACTTTGTTATCTTGCATCATACGCAAGAGGAGAAGAGAAAATCCACTTTTGCACATTAGTTTTTAGATTTGATCGTGCGTTTTTTTAAGTGAAATTTTGCATTATGAGGCGCTGCGTCTTGTAACGATTCATCGAACTTATATTGATTGTTCCATCTATAAGTATTTCTGAATTTGAATTCACTCGAACCAATGTAGTGTTGATGAACGCTTTCTTTGCAGTGATATTTCAGAACTCATCTTTACATTACTGCTGAACAATGCCAAGATTTGTGCTAATATGCAGTTAGGAAAACAACGTCGTTTGCAGACGGAACTCCAAAAAAAAAACTCGACGTTTTATAAAAGACGACATAATATGAGCGTGATTTTACACTCATGTGCCTTGTTCATAAAGAAGTGTTAGTTTGTGAAACTAAGGAAGAGATGGTTTTTTTCTAGCATAAACGGCACATCGAAACAACGACGTTTTAGTGCTTATCAGCAACCTTCTGTGCATCATTCTCTGGATCCGATCATTGCTGCTGATAGGGAGAAAGAAATCGAGGAAGAATGCGCCAACGTTGAGGATAATGAATCGCAACAACCATCTAAGCCAACTGAGGTGCCATCTCAGCCATCTGTGAGCTCTGGGAAAAAGTAAGTGACTATTCGAAGCCGCACCTAAACTTCACTTAGCATGCGAAAATACCGAGATAACATTTCAGCTGGGCAAATATCGTACGTAGTACTAATAGTTGCATCCCTTTTCTTTCGTAGTCAATCTCTAAAACCCCATAATAACCTGCGGTGTTTTGAATTTCTTTCGCTATGAGCACGCCTTCAAATCATTCAACACGGTTATAAAGTTTTGTCACTTTTCTTTTATTACTTCTTACTAAATAATACTAGTATTCTTATTTAGAAATTATAAGTTCTCTATCAGTTTCATAACACCTTCGCACAAGAAGTCATTTATTTCAGTGCCAAAATCCTCCTCATGTATTTGCATCAATTGTTTTCGTATATTTTGTTCGTTCTTTCTCTTAAATATTTATTTAAACTTTCTTTGCAAAATTTCTTTTTCATTTACTAGCGGAAATTTTCTTTTCTAAAAAATTACACCCAATATTTTCATCATAGTGTTGTTGAAAAGATGCCATCGCAAGGCTTCACATTGTAACGCTCAAAAATTTTTTATTAGATGACCAGTTCTAATACATGGTCAGAACAATTCATTTGAGCCCTCATCCTCCCCTCCTCTCTTCTTCCACCTTCTTTCCCCTCTCTTCCCACTTTTGATAGCGCCAGTCTTTTAAACTGTCGGATGGGATTCATTTCGTAAAAGTCTAGTGTGATGGTCTATCAAGCGAAAAAAATCAGAACTGAAATGCACAAGTGCAGAGAATGTGTAACATATGCATACTTTCAAGATTCGAGCCAAAAGTAACAGCCACAGAATTCCTTCCTTGGCCTTCCATTGATGAAATGAGAGAGCGACGATCGAAACTACAACCACTGCTTCCACAAACATCCTCCACTAGCTCACGTCCTTCAAGGAGGACATCGCCACCAAAACGAATAAGAACAATCGAAGGTTCGCCAACAAAGGACGTAAGTTGCTATTCGCGATTATAGAATCATTGTTACATACCTATATGTACTATTAATTGTTTTGTGAAGCGCTTTTAAATGATAACGACAGTGGTAGTAACATACAAAAATAATTCCAATTTTTTTATAGCTGCTGATATTGTTTTACAGCTGCACTGTTTATTTGGATGGAAATTGAAAGGAAATTTTCTTTTTCCTTGGAATTATCTTACTTTTAAAAGTTTCTAAGCAATTTTTTTTCGAACTTGGCAAATGTTTTCAATTTTTCTTTCACTTTTTTCTCTTCTGTTAAAATGTTTTTTTCTGAAATATAATTAGCGCATGTTGCACTTGTTCACGTATTACACTTCTCCACATTTTGCGCAAAGTATTTTGCAAAAAATCGGATCATAGTCCGTCGATCTGGGGTTAAGTTATGACATAGGAGAAATCAGGGACTCGCACAACAACCGATGCGCCGCTGCGCAACGCACCCGCATCTTTTTCTCACAGACCACATCACTCACCAAGTCACAGAAAGACAGTAGGCCAACTAACACACAGACTCGCGCCTTCGCGCTCGGAAACACAGGAGACGAAGATATCGATAACATTCTCACTCCTTGGCGCCCGGAAGGATAGAAGACGAGGACGTGGATAAAAGACTCTCCTCTTCGGCGAAAGACGAGGAATTGGATAACAGATTCGCAGCTTCGGCGCTTGGAAAGACAGGAGAGGAAGATATGAATAAAAGACTCGCTTCTTCGGCGCTCGGAAGCGCAGAAGCCGAAGATATGAATAACAGACTTGCGCCTTCGGCGCACGGAAAGACAATTCGCGCCTTTGGCGCGATAACGTGAACGAAAGGGTAAAATAGTTCACGATCTTCTGTATTAAATACATTCCTGTAACCTATCTAAACGTTCATAAGAAAGTGAACATCATTGAAAGAAGGATTGATGCACAAGGGGGCTGTTGCCCCCTTGAACTCCTTGCTTTCTCCCGCGTGCACTCGGGGTTATGGGAAGAGAGAAAAATCGTTTCTGTGACTCCCCCACATTTGTTTCTATTTAGTTGCGCAGTGTTATTTCCAAAAATTACGGAAAAACTGACCTTCAGCACGTTGTGGATCCTTCCCAACCATTTGCCTGCGGGTCGAATGCTACAATGGCATAGTGCATATGCGAGGAGTTAAACACTACCCTAAGAAAGAGACACAAAAAGAACACCAACAAATTCGTTAGGGAAAGAAGGGTGCGTAGAAAACAAGGAAAAATTTGCGCAGAAGTGGGGAGCATATTTCATGGTGGTTTCATCGGGTGTAGCTGATGTTACGGACAAAGTAATTCTCCATTATATTGCACGAATAATTTTAATTGCAGTTTTTTCCGAGCACCCTTCTATACATCTAGCACTTATTTTCTCAATAATCGGGCGAAAATCCTGGAAAAATAGTTTAAACGAAGAAATTGCAATAGTAGAACACCAAGCGGTGTTGAACCACAAAAGCCGCACGTCGGACCTGATTGATCTACCATCACAATTTGGCCGTCTTTGATCTATCTTCATATTCTGATCTACTTCGATCTATTTTCATGTTTCGATCCACTTCTATCTACCTTCACAATTTCTTCTACTTTGATCTACCTTCATATTTTGATCTACTTTGATCTAACTGCATATTTTGATCTACTTCAACACTTTGAACTATCTTTACATTTTGGTCTAGTCTGATCTACCTTCACATTGTCGTCTACTTTGATCTAATTTCACTTTTCATCTACTTTGACCTAAAAGCATATTTTCATCCGCTTTCATTTTTCGATCTACATTCACATTTTGATCGAATTTGATCTGCCTTCATATTTTGGTCTGCCTTGATTACATTGATCTACCTTCATAATTTGGTCTACTCTCATCTATCTTCACATCTTGATATACTTTTATCTACGTTCACGTTATGATCTACTCAGATATTTTCTCTACGCTGATGTCTGATCTACTTTGATCTGCCATTGCACTTTGATCTATCTTGATCTACTTTCACACTTTGGTCTACTTTGATCGAGCTTAATATTTTGATCTGCTTTATCTACCTTCATATTTTGTTCTGCATTCAGGCTTTGATCTGTCTTCATATTTTCACCTACTTTGATACTTTTGCCTACCCTTTATATTTTGATCTACTTTGATCTTCCTTCATACTCTCATCTACTTCGATCTACCTTCGCATTTTCGTCTGCTTTGATGTACCTTCGTATTTTGATCTAACTGCATATTTTGTACCTTTGATATTTTGTACCTTTGATACCTTTGATTTAACTGCATATTTTGATCTACTTTCATATTTCGATCTACACGCATTTTGATCTAATTTGACCTACCTTCATATTTTGTTCTCTTGATGTACATGACCTACCTTCATATTTTAGTCTCTGACATAGATCTACATAGATCTACCTTCACATTCTGCTCTTCTTTGATCTACCTTAATATTTTGATCTACTTTATCTTCCTTGACATCTTGATCTGGTTTGAGACTTGGTCTGTCCCAATATTCTGATCTACTTTGATCTACCTTCATACTTTGGTCCACTCTGATCTACCTTCACATTTTCATGTATTTTGATCTACCTTCACGTTTTGATCTATTCTGATGTTTTCATCTACATTGATGTTTTCATCTGCTTTGTTCTCATTTCACGTTTTGCTCTACTTTGATCTACCTTCACATTTTGATGTACTTTGATTTACTTTCACATTTTCGTCTATCTGATATCTTCATTTACATTGACATCTTGATCTACTTTGATCTACTTCACATTTTGGTCTACTTTGATACCTCGATCGTCTCCACATTTTATCTATTTTGATACTGTCACCTATCTTCGCGTTTTGATCTACTCTGATACTTTCATTTACATTCATATTTTGATTTATTTTGATCTTCCCACGTATTCTCATCTGCTTTCATTCTCTGATCTACCTTTATATTTGATCTACCTTCACATCTTGATCTACTTTGGTACTTTTCCATGAATTTTTCTTTCGGATTGGTAATATGACCCCGTGTGCTGGCAAGGTTTTTTGGTGGTCCAGAACAAAGGTAATATCATTCGAAAAAAAATTATTAAGTTGGTGATCTTGGTGCCCATTAATACGGCAAGGTTTCAACAAGTTGGTGCTGCCTCCCTTGCTCTTCCTGCTTTCTTACCCGTGTCGTTTGGGGTTATGGAAAAATAATTCGTTAATTTATTGCTCGAAAACTGCAGGGAGCCACAGTATCAACTGTGGTTCTTAACTATCGGAAAACAATATTTCAAGAAGTTTCCAGGTTCCCTTCCCCGAGTCCTGCCCATCAACAAGTCTTGCCCGCGGACTGGGCCATGTTACCTAACCAAAAGAAAAATTCATGGAAACTGGAAGGAAAAAAATTTTCAAGAAAGTTGAAGCTTGAAGAAGCTTAGAGCGTCTACAAGCCCAGTTGTCATTGGTGATCCTCTGTATACTACTGTATGTACATAAAATATGAGTGGAATCAAAAATTTTTGTCATTTTTAGAGAGCAACAAAGGGTGAAACATTGCAAAATAAATTGTATGCTTCATCTTCAAAGTCTTTGTCCATTCAAGGATTTTATTTTATTTTTCAACATTATAGGCCGTGTTTACTAAATAATTTATATGGAAATTTCCTCCTCTATTGGACAGTTTAAATATCAATTATCGCGTCAATGTCGCTTGGAATTTGAAATCTTTTCTTGATGAATTTAATTTAGGAGACACCAGTAGCGCCTACGCAACAGAGAAAGTTTAGGATCTCAGTATCGCCGACAAGGCGATTACAAACCGATCTTTCGGGCAGTGACACAGATACCAGGTAAAGTTTCAAATCATCATCACCTGTTAATAAAATACCGTCCATCATCACCTGTACTGAGGTGCTGGCGCCTAGGCCACTTCCAAATGTTATCGACTAATAAGTGGTCGGCAAATTTTTCAAATGCATCCTTTTTGATAGCTAATAAACATTTTCACTTGGCTGCTAATTGAATATTAGTTAAATTGACTACTGAGGCTAGGTGAATTCGAATGCTACCTTATGCGAGGTATATAAAAGGATGTTGTTAGGTGCAATGAGATTTATTCCATCGAAAGGTAGACAGTGTGCAGGCGAATTCCACCGCTGCAAATATTTAAAGCAATATTAACGTATCCTCTATTAACTAATGGAGCTTCAATTTGTAGTACCGGCAAGCGACGCTTTCTGATTAAGCAAGAGCTTTTACCTGGCTCAATGGCAAGCGTCGCGACCACTGATACCACACGTACCGCGGCCACCAATAACAATAATGGCATCCCTTCTTCACCGCGGGCGCCTCGTGTTCAATTCGGCGACGATGATTCACCACGTATCGAAACCGGCACTGACACTGACGTGGAGCCTAAGGGATCTTGTAGCCCACGTGAAAAATGATCAATTCTCCGCAATACTGCCACGTTGTTGATTGCTTTAATGAATTTTTCTCATTTCATCTCATTATATTACTATTTTGAAAAAAAAAATGAAATGGAATATGGCTAGGGTTGAGCGTAATATTCGGCAAGATTTCATCCATGCAAAGATTACACATCACATATACATGAAACGTATTCGCCGGCTTTATTTTGTAAATTTGATCACTTTGTCAGCTTAATAGACGGAAAATTGATGATATAGCAGTAATATTGTTGACGATGTTGAGCATTAATTTCCTCTCTCAAGTTAGTAGTATTTAATATGTAAATCGGCGCAATCTTACACTAAGATATTAAATTGAACGCATCAAAACGATGTCTATAACAGTTAAATGTCTGTAACTGCTATTGCGCTGCATCGAGTCAGTGGTGTTAAAATTTCTTCAGGTGCAAATTTCGATATACCTTCTGCTAGGTGAAGTGTATCAATACGGAAATACATTCATAGGCAGATATGAAAATTTTATGAGAACGATACGTGACAGGCAGCAGATGTGAGAATTGCAATGATGTAGCGACGATCCTTTCAACATATGAGTTACTTATAGGACTTCACTTCCAGCACAAAACTACATCGCTGCATATTATTTACAAAACAATACAACTCCACGTTTCAAATTATTATTTCTTCCTAGAAAATAACGATAAATATTTACATTTATTATACTCAGCATTACGTTAAATGAAGAGCAGATCGTTTTATTGATAAAATCATAGTAAACGTTTTAAGAAAATTTGCAAACATTTGCCTATAAATATTATTTTTGAGGCAATGGGCAAAATAAGCTTTAAAGGCATTTGGGGGGCGCAATTATTTCGACTTTTTTAAATAACGCATGTGGCGAAATGGAGAATTTATTAATGCTATTCCCAGTATTATTATTATTAATTTGTTAATGCTGCTCCTAGTATTACTTACTTCTATGTTCTGTCGGGTGAGATGAACTGTCAGAATTATTTCTGACGTGATAAGTTGTCACGTTATTACAATCTCTAAGTCGGCACAAAACTGTCAACGTCAGTATCCACGAATCCATATAAAAGCCAACTACGTCATTCAATAGCGATAAGAGATAGCATCAGATGATCCGTTACCTCAAGTCCTAATCTTCCTGTGTGGACACGATCCTTGCACAAATGAATGCATTCACTTCGCATCTTCCACGTACGTCGTCAGCTGTATTTCCCTATCACTTACGCAAATAGGCTTTTCACTCATACTATTCGATACCTGCGGAGATGTACTATGCTATCGTCAGTTGCAGAATTGCATGGAAATTTGTAATTTTAACTCAAGCTTCGACTGTCGATAAGAGATGTCAACTTCCTAATCCTAGCTCCTCCTGAGGAAAGGAGCCCACTCTTAGAGTGCATAAACCAAAGCTACATCGATGTTCTCGCTCCATTCTCAGAGTCCCGTAAGATCGTTGCATTTTGGAGTTGCCAATTTTTCTATTTGGACAAAATGCCCAAGTGAAAGTCGGAACGTACTCGTCGGCTTTGCTGTTTTGTCGTTTTGCGTGATATATAATACCGCAGGAAAGAGCATTTCATGAAATATTTTTATTTCATTAACCAATAAATGATAATAAAACCCGCATAATAGCGCATTCATATTTAGAGAACCGACCGCTTGTGGCACTCTTCTATAAATGAATCCGCTACGCAAGCATAAATGATTGCAAAATTCAGTCCACCATCTCGCAAATAACAATAAAAAGCCTCTTTATTTTACAATAAACAAAACCTAGAAGATGCATTCGACAAAATAACTATGCAAAGGAAAAGCAAAAACATCTCCGTTTGAAATCCAAGAAAAGAGAATAAGAACAGCAGAAATCATAAAGAATGAAGATATGCGTAAATGCAAACATAAAGATATGAAAATAATATCAGTATAAATGTAGTTACGATCATCGAGCAGCGAACATCGCAGCTAGATTGCACTGCTCTAAATGCCACATAAAACATAACAAGTTGCCGGCCATAATCTCATGAATGACAGCGATTTCTAAGCAAGAATGATATGGAAAACAAATGAATTGAGCAAAAGAAATCACTTCACTCACTTCCTTTAATTTTGTAGATGTGTAGCCTGGAGTGTTACGCAAATTTTGTAAAGGAAAGGAAATCACTCAAACGAAATCATAGGAAAATGGTGAAAAATTTTAAAGCATAAATATAAATCTCACTGAGCTCTGTAATGGTACAAAGGTTTTCAACGAAGAATATGAAGCCGTTCCTCACAATTAGGCTAGAACGATACATGAAATGCTCTTCTGAAAGCCACGTTAGTGAAGCGTTATCGAACATTCTCAATTTCCTTCATATTTCTTTCCGTAGAAAGCGACCAGGCTCGAGTACAGTTTTCCAAAATGGGGCTGTAGCGAACAACGACAGCTCACCAATAATTTTCCACGCAACTCTATGGCAAGACGCGGAGAATATAGCTCGTAACCTGAAGTGCTCTCCGCGAAATTTGAACACAATGATAAACATCACATTTCATCACATTTTTATAGGAAGATCAAGATCACAACAACACAGAGAACATTCGAACAAGATGTTTTCTTGCATGACAAAACATTTTTAAGCGGATATATTGAGCTGCTGCCATAACTGTGACTATTCTTTCAATGAAACCACACCTTCGCTTAATACTCTGTAATCAAATTGTGACTCAACAATAGATGGATATATCTTCCCGTCATAACCATAAAACTTTCACTGGCATAGCTAATTCTCACTAGAAGGTCATTTTTATAAAGTAGAAATAAAAATCCTAGAACACAACCTGCGGTATCTCAGTTAGTATAGGATGAAGCGAGGATAAGGCATTTCCAACTTTCATGCTGAAACTTCACCCACACAAAAAAAAACTTCCCACGAGACCAAGAAAGCCACATCTATCTTATAAGATTCCAACTTTAGCAGTAGTTTCGGATGCGCCATCGACTCGCTTAGGCTTAGGCATTTTCAAAGTGCTGCCATTTTATTCGCTTTTGCTTTCCGTACAAAATTTTTTCGTGCAAAGTTTTCAAGTATTCTGCATATTTTATTTTAGCAATTGGTGAATGGTACTTATGATGGTGAGATGATATCTATAAATTTCGTCATTCTATTTTCACTACTTTTCAAGTAACTCTAGTTGCAACGGCAACTTTCATTTATCTCTGTCCAGGTAAACGAATGGATAAACACACACATAGACGCATGCATACGCTATACGTGGATGCTATTTCGCATATGCCATTTTACCGAAGCTTTCTCTGATCAACAAAACTTCGTTAGCAATGAAGCCAAGCTAACTATTAGATCTTGCGAATTTTTTTTTGTATTTTTCATTTAATTGCTTGCTTATTTTGTTAAATTAATCATTACGACTGTAATATATAGCTTGAAAATGTGGAGAATTTTATAAAATTGAGGGAATTAAAATCATCATGGATGAAATTTTTTTTTTAATGAAAATAAATTTAAATGAGCGATAAATTATGCCAAATACGATTACTGCTATAGTGTATATGTATAATCATCTTCAACAATTTTACATATGTGTTAGTTTCGATTTTCGATTGTTTCAATTTTGGTTCCAACATTCCAAATTCCTCCCCAATCTCTGCGTTCGAAAAACTATTTTTAATGCAACAGCGGCTTCAAATGAAGACGGTGCTTCATGCATACTGATATAACTCTGTTATCATAGATGCACTCCTCTTTGGTTTTCAAATCTTCATTCCATCGAAGTTGAGAGAATCAGTAGCTCTTACACGCTGTCATATGGAAGTTGCCTTATATAAATCCAGATACTCGTGCTAGCATTGAATGCAGTCGATTTGGATCATGTATCAAACTAGAAAGAATGTCTACAACGTCATTGGAGTTGACTACAAGGCTTCAGTCCCTGTGCCACTGCTGAAATGAACTAGGAGGACTCAGCACCAGTCTTTAAGGGCTCACTGAGAGGCTGTGAAGTTTCACTACAAAATGCCGGGATTCTCTACAAGATTGGAACGAGTTCCTGTCAAACTAAAAGGACGTCTTGCAAAGCTCCGTGGATTCCCGGTTCTAAAGAATGAAGAAACGTCACTAAAGATTGTAAGGATTCCTGTAAACTTGAGGAATTCCCTGTAAAACTATTCAAGCGTGTGAAAGCCCACTCGAATTCTTAAAAACAGAACCGTTTCCCTAAAATATTAGAGATTCCAAAGAACAAGAATGGGGATTCTGTTCAGAGAGCTCTGGGAATTGACAGGGAGAGATTATATAGGTTCCATGCAAGGCTCGAATTGTCTTCAAACGTTTAAGAGATGCAGAAAGAATCATTAACGGATCGCCAGAATGTAGCGATTCCCGACATGATCTGAATTCGAGCGCATCACCAACTTCTTGAGTCACATCTACATCAATTTGACAAGTGTAAAACTCGAACTTGACACATGAAAACAATCCCACTCAAAATAATAATTTCGATTGTTGTATATGAACATCTTCATTGATTTAATTTATTTATTATAAGTGCTTAAAGAAAAATAATCACGTTACCTTTACAGAAGAATAAATTATATTATTTATTCTGTGCACCAACCTGGATGAAAAAAAAAAAGCTCAACAGTAGTACTGATAGCATACAGCCAATTTAATGGATAGAAATTCAAGAGCAAGTTGGGTTATAGATCATCACCTGGTAATTTATGCCACTTATATTATTTTACGTTTCGCGTTAGTTTTCGTGAACCACCTCCCCCTTTCGCTTCCTCTCTTTCATTTCAAACATTTGTATTTCGAAATTGTGTTCATTATTTAGAGGCAAATGCAACAAGATTTTGTTAATATCAAATGCATGGCAAAAATATTTTGCTCAAGAACCTCTCACATTTAAATAACCTTGTATAGATATGCATATGATATAAGACAGATAAATTGCCACATTTAAATATTATCATTTATTTAGAGCCATTGGAAATCATGAGTTCAAGAAGTGCAAGAAGTTCAGGAAATTATGAATAAATCAATATTCCACCCAATTGCATTATATAGGAAATTAGATCGTACTAATTTATTTCTCACCAATAACAATATTAACTGCATGATTTTTGCAGCAAGATATGACAAATAAATTAGCAGAACAATAAAGATAGCCCATGAAAATATTCTGGAAATATTCATTCAGCTTAAACTACACCTTAGAAAATGTGTGTAGCTTGATATGAAATTATCTCAGTGCTAAATCTATGCTTTGCAAGTCAAACATACCTTTCTTTCTAGTACAGCCGACAATAAAATGAAGCCGATATTATGTAAATTTCTCACTGAAGAGAATTCTCTGTGATCGCAAAAGAAGTATTTCAATAGGAAGTTAGCTACTAAAAGAGACATCAGCTTGAATTTCGAATTTTTATTAATTCATAACTTGAAAAAAGTGTATCAAGCGCTTATTATTATTTCAATATGCCATTTTTCTTTTGAAAGCATTTTTCAACATGCTGCGAAAAAATGTCAACTCTTGATGTTAAAGCAAACTTTATTCTAACCGACAATTCAGTGGTAATCATTATATGAGCATCGATAACAACGTTCTATGCAAATAGCCCCGAAAATGCGACATTTCACTTTCCGGATTGATGCTTCCCCACTGGGCTATCCTGAGCTATCCGGAACACCTTAATCGGGCAATCTGTTTTCGTTGATCACAAATTATGCTATAATTCAACTAACTATTTTAGACAATTACACTCTTCTAAATGCTTGAAGTTGAAAGTGCCCTCAACAAATTTTTTTTCACCTGAACTTTTCATGGATCGTTCCTCTAGATGGGTGCACTCAATTTGATTGTAATAAAATTTAAAAATTTATATCAGCAATTCGGTATGCGGTGTCATCCTAGTGATGTGTGGAGTACCATTAGTGACCTTTGTGGTGATATGAACAGGGGATGAATGTAGCAGTGCGCTAATATACTGCTTTAATGTACGTCGAAATCTACTACCAAACGCATAATAAATGAGAAAATTGCATGACGAATTGACGACCACCATTAAATTCGATAAATCTATCAAATACGAATTGACGATACCGAAGAGTAACTCCAAAAAATTCACCGTCAATGGCTGTAAACGAATCGATATTGGAAAAAAAAGCATTATTCAAAACATGTCGAAATGTCCAATACCTAAGATTGGCACAATATGCACTTTTGCATTTTCCTCATTTCATCATTTAGCTATTAAGAGATTAATAAACTCTCAAAACAAATAAATACTTCATAATTTAGTTAACTTGATCGCACGAAAGAACTAAGAAAATATTCGTACTTTTGTAACGTGACCGAAAAAAAAAAACCTTCTGTAAAATGCATTCAATTTTTTCCACCCTTTAAACATTTCAACCTTTTTTTTTTTAAAAATCCATCGGTGAACGTGAATTAGAGATACCGAACATGATTCGATCGTCTATGTTACGTGCATCGAATTTCGTAACGCGGAATATACCGCAGTCAATCAAAGATATCCAAGCATATGCATAATACGCAGACATTCTATGGACTTTTCCGTAAAAAGTGTTTGCAATCTTTTCTCACTGCATGATATAATGATTGAAATCCGACTATCTTAGTGCCTATTGTTGTTTTATTACTATAATTTTCGTTCTATGTGTTTTTATTAGAACTAATTTAGTAAAATATATATAGTATAAGCATAACTAATAGAACTATATTAAGTATTTTATAATCATCGATAGTATCAGTTATAAATAAAATTTATCAATTGTAAATAAAATTTTTCAAAAACAACTAACAAGTATATTGCAGGAAATGAAAAGGCAAACGACGAGCACAAGTGTGATAATATCTGAATCACTATCCACTTGTGGTGGACTACGACGCATGCAGATGACAATCGCCGAATTGAGCACAATTAAAAGAATTACGGGTCCAACAGCCATCACTAGTGTATACATCCATGCATAATATATCGTAAAGTACATCTGCAACATATAGTTTGTCGACGTTAGGTTGAAGTAAAATTGCTATCTTGGGTGAGGGGGAAGGGGGGGGGGGGACGAAGACAAAGAAGGCGATAAAGGGGAGATAAGATAATTTGTTGAGTAGGAATTTTCGTTAGTATGAGAGTCGATAAAATGCACAAGCGGATTCGCAATGGCGAGGAAGAAAAATTATCATCTGAAATTGTCCACAAAAACGAATCCTTCAATGATACCATTCACCGAAAAAAAAAAAATCAACAAGGCTTTCGATTAGCGGCCAAGGCCTAATCTATTACATATACAATTGAAAATAACTTGTAAGATACAATCGATAGTCTATTTTCAGCGCATTCATCGAATCTATAAAGTTTTATCGTCTAAGCTTATCGTATGAGTAATAAATTAACACTTTGAACGAATGCGTGCAAAAGCACAACTTTGTAAAATATTCAAGAATCATGTAATTGAGATGATTCTCTCATATTTTTTTTCCTCGTAAATATTGGTGAGATTATTAATTGATGCATGCATTAAAAAAAAAAAAAAGTGCCATTTATTGTGAAACAAAAACGAAGTCTTTATATGCGTTAATATTTTCTAATCTACAGTTAATTCCACTTAAATATGAGCATAATTTGCATATACATTTCAAAAATTCAAATTGCAGAAGTGACCTGATTTTGCCTTAAATCGGTGGGACATACATCGAGACTCTGTTGTGAATAAGGTACACTCCAACAGTCAATAACAAATATTTCAAACATATGTGGTGAGTTGTAAAGAGCGGCCATGAAAACGATACCCACAAGTGCCTATAAGTTTTATAAATTACTTCATCGAGAAATAACAAGCAATATTTGATATATTTTTGCTATATACGTACTCAACATGACTTAACCGCTTGGTACTCATTATATGTACTCAATATATCTACTCATTTACAAATATAAGCGAAAATTTTTATTACGCTCATTTCCTAATATCTGAAATACAACAATCCAACAGAGAGTATGTGTGTGAACGAAATGGGTTTTTTATTCTAAATGAATAATAAATACACTTTGCATTCAATATTAAAATAAAGTTTTCTTGCTGATGAACATATCGACAATGATAACTTTCGACGGCGTTTCATCCATTAATATCGTGCCAATTAAATTCCTATATAAGAAATTTAATTTAATTTTTAAAAAATTTCTTCCATAAATTAGGAAGCATGAATATCTTGCAGCCATTAGCGAGCGAAAGGTGATCATAAATAAGGCAACGATCTCTTAATTTATATTATTTTTTTTTCAGTACTTATTTCTCGATAATATGAACAGCTGTTGTTATTAGTCGACACAAATTGAGTAACTGAATTCTTAGACAATTGAATAATAGAAATTTAATATGAAAATAAATACAACTCATTCATTATTCAATTGCTAATCGATGAATACTAGATTAGAGTCATATAGGCATGAAATATCATTACTTCAAGGATCAATACGATCATTCGTTAATGATTCATAGAAGTACGTATTGAATTAAATGCAATTAGAATTTCGAATATTTCAAAGCCTTCATTCAACAGCGTGCTTGTTAAAAAACTAGTTCAATACCATTTAACTTTTAGTGTTTCTCTTACGATCATTGAGTCATTTTCCACAATAATTTGTTCATTTGCATATGCGCATCTTTAGGTTTCTTATAAAAAATAACTTTCGTTAGCAATTTTCAATTCTCTTTTCTGCTACTATTTCTTCGTCAATATTGTTGATTGCTTAGATGTTAAAAGATAATCGATAAACTTCAAGATAAACTTATCACTGATAAACTTCAAGATAATATACATTCAAGATGAGCGCAATACTTCTTCAATCCTAACGTTATCTCTCCGGTATTGTCTAGCATATGTTTGCAATAATTTTAGAAAACATTCGAGTGTTGCATTTGGAATTTGTGCGCGACCGAATATTATACGCAAAGAGGATTGTAAAGAAAAAATGATGCAATCACTCAGCTATGAATGTGGAGTGCAACGTAAAATTGCGCTATTAGCAAAAAGCTATTCAAAAATGCTATTCACAACGTGATATTCGTAAAATTTCGCATTCATTGAATCCCTTATTCTTTCTTTTTTTTTTTCTATTTCAATGAATTTTATTTCAATAGTGCGTAAGAAAATGGCCAGCATTTCGTTATTGGATGGTGGAAAAACCTTTCATCTTCATAAGATCAAAGATTATTGCTGTAAACTTTTTCATTACTTCAATTAAATGCAATAGTCAACATAAGAAAGTTGTAGTAACATGAGCGCAAAAAAAAAAAGAAATTAGAGCCAGACAGGCTTTATCTCGTCTATACTGCTACTATATTTCAATATGCCCTCCAGTTGTTTCAATGCTAAAATATAGGAGATTCGTGTAATCCATCAAAAATGCATAAATTATTTTGCACTTATATGTGTACTTCAACAAAATACAAGGGAACTGTCTATTAGTGTGTTGGAAATGGGCATTCTGATGAAGTGATTTTCAACGAGAATTCTCTTTTTCTTGATATCGAAATTTGTTCTGTCGACAAATAGCGTAAATAGTAATCGTTGGGGTTGCAATTGCAAAATTGCTCATCGACTATTCCTCTCTTAAGCGAAATTAAATTAAAGCTTTAAATGGCCAATTACAGTGCGTATCCACTTATTTTTGGTTTGCAAGAGGATAACATGCTCATTTTGCAATCAGAACGACTATCACAGCTATTCTCTTATACGCATTCGTCTTATAGCCGAAAATAGAATTAATTGCAGCGAAATGAATTGCAAATGCTGTAAACAATACAGCAACAATATAGGTATAAGAAAATATATTAACATCAAACCCTAATAGATAGTAGTGTATCATTGTAAATTTTAAAATAGTTGTAATAAAATTCTAATTGTAAAATAGCAAGGCTTTAATTGTGAATCAGAGTAACAGAAAGCGTTTTAAACGTATGGATGATATTATAAGATATCGATATATGGCATTTGAAACATAAAGTTATATTGCTGCAATATAAAGCATACTGATTGCAGAATGGCGACACGTTCGTTGCAGGATGTTGAATAGCGATCAATTACCTAATCGTGTTGATTTACATATTGATGCCTATTTAGTGGATGATATTTCCCGATAAATAAGTTGAATGAAAGAAAAGATGTTTTCGATATGCATCATTTATGAAGACTTTCTTTCAATTTCTGTTAGAATTTTTAGGGAGAAATATGGAATTTACTGGAAAAGATGAAGAATATTTTTTGACCAATTTGACCAATTGTTCGTCTGAAGTGGCCAATGTATACCAACATAAAATATTTATTGATTGCATTTCCGATCATTTTTCATTGAGATATGCTTGCGTTTTACATTACTATCGACTCATGTAAATTTTTGACCAGTCATTTCTTCCTTCCTTTTTTCCTCCTCTTTTTTCAATTTTACAACCTTTTGCTCCTATTGAATACAATATCTTTCAGTAATAAAAATGTAAGAGCGCTAAATTGAGGCGTTCGATTTCGACCTTCATATTACAATACTCATTTCTTAAGAAGGTTAGATGCAAATATTATTGTTGCAATGAGCTGTCCAATGAATACCCTTTTATCCATTTTATCCTTTATGTGCGTTTGTTTCTTTATCTCAAAGTGAGGATTCACTTCTATATCTGAAGATAAACAACTTTATAGCGAATGATATGAGCAATTACTGATTAACTGATACAATGATTGTTACTGCATTTTTGTCCAAAATATTGGCCAAAATGTACTGCATTTTTGGCATACAAAAATATCAAAATATTACATGATGGAAAATTCATCGACTGTACGAATGAAAGTTGTGATGCTATACGGTTTAAGTGAAATACTCGTAGCAATTTTTGCAGCGAAACGTTGCTGTCAATAGTTTTCATGATGGGCACTCTAGTAGTGATTAATTAAATTTAGAAGCGAAGCACATTTCCTTGCTCTTCGCTAAAGACCAGATAAGTCCTCACCGAGCAAACAAACATTGCGCACTTGGATCGCACTAGAGGAAATTTTCTGGAAAAAAAAAGAAGAGAATTGAACGGTAAGAAAATGGAACTGTCGAAACTGGCACCGAAACCGGAACCGGAACCGGAACAATTATCTCATCGTACACAAATATTTCAATGAAATCTCGCTTTTTGCTTTATGTTTAATTTTGATTGTTCTAGTTCCGTTGTTCTTTTTTTGCTTAAGACGAATTCTTGCTCTTTTTAGGCGCAAATTACATTCATAAATAAATAAATAAATAGCC
Source organism: Ascaris suum (assembly GCA_013433145.1). Lineage (NCBI taxonomy): Eukaryota > Metazoa > Nematoda > Chromadorea > Rhabditida > Ascarididae > Ascaris > Ascaris suum. The sequence goes on from CM024177.1 coordinate 1,860,780, forward strand.
TATTATAAAAGTACATAAGCATCCAAACACTTTCACTTCATTCAGTTTAAAGATAACAGAGAAGTGAATTTTTTTTGAGAGAGAGAGAGAAAAAAAAACCATTTTTCAAAGAGAGTGCAAAAATTTTTCCTCAATACTTCACCGTTTTAGCGCTAGAAATCAATTCCTCAATCACATCTTCGTTGTCGACGACTAGTTTTTTCTTTTTCTTGTCAAAAAGAGCCCAACGACTATTTATATAATAAATTACATCGCAGAAATAATCATTCAACGTTGAGGATTTTTGTTACACTTTTATTTGTTTTTGACAAACGTACTAAATGATGAGATAAAAATCCTGAGGCGCTATTATCTAAACCTATGACTTAGATAAACATTCATTTATTTCCTTTTGCTCCGAATATTTCTAAGGTCAATAAGTATTCTTCTTTCTTTTGAGCTTTTTGTAGAAATTTGAGTAAAATTTCGAACGATAATTTAAATATCATTAATTTGAAGCAATAAATTTCTCACCAGAATAACTTCAAAGAATTGAAACCGAAATTTTGATTTTAAAAAAATTTTGCTCAGTGAAAATTATACAAAATTATACAAGCAAAAATAATTTCGAAATGAATTTCATTTGCAATGACGCTAAATGTGAAATCGAAAAAAAATTTTTTTTGAATATAATGCAAAGAGTATGAAATTTGTCAAATGCGAGGAAAAAAATAGAAAACTATTTACATATTCATAATGAAGATTATAGATATTTCAATAGTTAAACAAACTATAGATAAGAATGCAAAAAAAAAAAAAATTATTGAAAAAAATTATCGACAGCCATCTGTAAATTGCAATAAATAAATAATCTTATAGCTAACCTGAAGTGACACATTAACGGAGCAAAAACGTTGTTTGCAAGATTGTGACGATGCGACGAGAATAAAGCAATCGACAGCCGCTGTCACCGTAAGAAAGACGGAGAGTGATTGTGCGGTAAGTCCGAGTGGAAATGTGACAGGTGCAAGCATAGCGAAAAATTTCGAAATTAATACCGAACGTGCACGCATATTCTCGAGAAAAAATAGAAAAAATGCCGTTATTATGATTGTCATATCCGAAATCGCTAATGCACATAAGTAAACATTCATTGAACTGCAATTCAAACAATATTATTTCATCTATTTTTTTTTTGCTTTGATAGGTATTTGATGTACTTATCGTATAAACAGATCTGCGATGGTGAAAATTACTGGTTATACTTCAGTGAAGAACACCTTATAATACACAATAAATTTAGCTCTACTTTTATTTTTTTTTTAAATACAAAGCACTAAAATTGTATAATCCGGTTATATTACCGCATTGACTATCTGCACGAATTTTTCTATATGCAGTGACCTTCGAAATGAACATAGAAGCACCTTAAAAATTCTATTCATCTTGTGAATCGATTTAGTTGTATTTTACGTTAGACGTCACAGAGAAAAAAAAAAAGAACAACGAATATTTTGTAGATGATTTACATGAGCAATCGGCAATAAAATATGAACGTAGAATTACGCTAATGTGATGTGATTAATGGAGACGATTATGAAGTGCATATGATGTCAACATTTTCGACATCTCTCCTCATTTGTTTCGAAGATGAAATGTCTAGAGATTTCTAATAGGAGAATATTTGAATTCGGGCTTTGATTTTCCATTGAAAATAATTTATAATAGAGAAATTGATTATAATTTTAGAAAAGGTTATAATATAATAGAAGCGTTTAGGTCTACTCATATCACCTATGTGAATGATCACTCTAATGAGTTGCAGTAGAAAATGTGAGAATTGTAAGTGAACTTCAATATATGGTACAAGAATGTTTCGTCCTCTTATAATTTCTTCTTTTTAAAGTTCCTCTATTTCGAATTTCTTCTACCAATCTCATAATCATTTCCTCTCTTAATAGTGAAATTTATGTATACTTGAAAGTAAAATTAGATGAATTCTAGAATTTTTGAACTAATTAAATGTTGTAAAGCCAAAAAGATTGCATAGTTGATCACTAGTTGAAAATCTCGAATAAAGATAGTATCTATATGCCAATTTCAGTTAAACTCACTTATGCAATGAACTAAAACAACAATAAATTTGGAAGTAAAGAAGATGCAACAATAGGTTTATTAGCAGATGGAAAAAAAAAACGATTAAAAAAAAAGATCGATCATATTAATTTTACTATTAGAAAATAGATAAACATATAATAACCGAAAATAAATACAAAAGAAATTCTCAACATTTCATATGAGAAAATAATCAAATAAATAATTTTTTTTTGAAACAAACCTTAGCATTGTCCGTCGACTATAGATAAACGCTGAGATCGAATTACCCAATAGACCACATGTACCAATTAATGGCAATATGATACCAATAACAATCTAAAATAATAAATATATCCTCGATAGAGAGTAAATCCATAGATTATAATTGTATTACTCTTAGAATTTTTGTTTGTTTGTTTGTTTGTTTGTTTATAATCGCTCGTTTTCAATATGTTTTCCAATTGATGCGTTTAGGAGTTAATCTAATTTCTATGTGAATTTTGAATTCAACTACTTTTTTTCCATTATAAATAAACAGAAATAAGCAAATTATGGAAAATATTTTCATTAAAATAGTGCAGTCTAAAACGATAGACGATAAGCGATAAATAATAAAATAAGCAATGTTTTACTCAATGAAAATTATAATTTTTGAAAATTATTAAAAATATTTTTGAAGATATGATTAGATAATTATTCAATTTTTATTTGCTATACGATATATTTCATATTACGAAATATTCGGAGCTATATATTCATATGAATGTCTATTTGCAGTACTTTCAATCTTTTTTTTTATGAGATGTAAATATCAACGAGAATATTGACGGTAGGAGAAGAAAAATCTACGTATACCTGAGTACATAGAAGTCAAACATTGAAATGTGCTTTCCTAAAAAGGTGTTGCTTGAGATATTACTATAACTCTTTTAACACTGAATATCAATGAAGAAGATGGCTAGGCGGCTTTCTTCAGAATCGACGCATCTCATTATTCACTCATCAGTTTTGTAAGAGAAACATCATAGTCTCCATCATCTCCTTTGTTTTTGTTTATATTTTGGAAAAAAAAAGTGTCACAGAAAAGAATTTAATGATATTATGTTTAGAGTTATTCACGTAAACGATAATCACAGGTGAGAAAAATTCTAATTGTCTTGTATTTTCTGCTAGCGGTGAGATGTATTTCCTTCTTAAGTTCTCTTATCTATAATAAATGACGAAGAATTCACAATAATAATTTCTAACTTATCTTATTCCATAATGAGCATATTTTGAAACGGCTCAATTTTCACTAAATGAACTAAATAGAATTTCGTAAAGATAAAGAAAATATTTAAGCATTTATTATGGCCAATAAAATAGAATCATAAGGAGTAATTTCAACTATTAAATGCAAATAATCTCAATTCAGTTTTCTAGAAATAATTCAAGAGCGATAATTCATATAGAATGCTCTTCAATCTTTATCAAAATTCTTTGCGATACTTCATAATCGAGAATAAATTTGTTTAGAAGGGAGACGAAAATATTAGAGGCGTATCATAGCCGCATACAACTTACATGAATTATTTATAAGAGGAAAATGATTAAATGATGAATTAGCATTCGATATCCGATATAGTAAACGAGATAGTTATTTTGGGTCATTATAGAAAATTTTTACGAAAAAAGCATTCCTTAAGTATGGAAAAAAAAATTTTGTTGATGCTATGATTCAAGCGAATTTTTTTTTTCAAATTCAATGTTTTTACTTTTATATTTATTAATTTATGCTTTCATGAAATTCCTCTAATCAATGAGATCGAAAATGATTTTTTAAAAAACACATACACATTAACTTTATCAATTTTTCACTACTCTTCAAAAATCGTCTTTGCCTTCAGAATGCTTTGATTGATGGATTTATCTCGAAATGATATGATATATGTCTGAGAACGTGTTGGTGACCTCTTATTCAGACATATGGTGATACTCGAAAATTATGAGGAAAAGTTATTCACCTCTGAATTGTGTCAATCCAGAAGCAAATGTTTACTAAAGTTTTATGGATGACCTTAAACTAATAGACCGCGTGTATGACGGTGTGTGGATATTCTCTCTTCGAGAAGATTCTTCACTTAGAGGTAATCCGGAAAGAATCCAGAAAAGTTGCTTACGTTGTCGATATGAAAGTAGTTGCATGCCTTCTGGATATAAAATTTTTTCGCATTGTTGGATTGAAATGAATTTAACAGATATAAAAGTCGGTAAAGAGGTGCTGATTTGTATGTGTGAAGATTTTTATGAGATGAAAATTTTTATTACTAGATTAGCTGGTGCTAAGGTTTGCTTTGAGCTTTAATAACTCTGTTCTGATTTCATTGTGAGTATTTTTCCATGTCATCATTCGATTTAATTCGACGAGATAAATCAAGCCATTTATAGTATGGATACATGAGATCACAATTTTGCACTTAGGCAACGTTTCATTTTTCGCTTAACTATGTGGATTCCGCTAACGCTGAAAAAAAAAAACGGCATTCGTAGCACAGTAATTACACGCTCAGACCTCGCCCTCCTGGTAATAGTTAGATTCCGGAGGTGGGACTGGACGTCTCGCTATCAAGGGATACATGAATTGCTTTGATGAAATGCCAGCATGAGGTTGCCACTGGTATTGGATGAGAACAAGGCGGGACTTTTGTTCCATGACGAAGAGACAATTTCGAGTCAAAAAACTTAATATTTTATTTACACAGCACGCAATCGAGCATTGCTAACCAAATGGCTGAGAAACTAGAGTTAGAAGGCCAACACATCGCCGATAATGGTTAGACCTCGAGCAACAACGGTGCTTTTCATGAACGTCTCGGTGATGTGTAACGGAAATCGACGAGAATGTTGTGTGCGGTTAACTGGACGATGATTTGCACAGGCGAGATGTTGTTGCATTATTCTTACGTAAGATGTACCCACCAGTGGAGTAAATAATCCACATCTTCAACTGTACATCTTCAGCTTTGCAAGGAGTGATCTAAGGGAGGAGGCAGAACCCCTTGCAGAGTGCACAGACGGTGGAGGCATCCTCATGCTAATACTAGGACTGGAATAAAACTGTACCAGTCAGTACTCTCATGTGGAGGATGTAAAGTGGTGGGGGACGGGGTGGTGGGGGGGGGGGGGAGGAGGAGAGAAAGACGGGGTGCCACGGGCACTGCCTTTCATTACTGGCGAAAATTTTGGGCGCTTCCAAACGGCAAGTGCTTTCGGGTACGGGCGACATTTCTGAAACGCCGAAAGTGCGAGGAAGTTCGATAGTTTCATTTAACGCTTGCTGCGGCCGCTTGTGTCAACTACTGAGCATTCTATCTTGTCCATGATAGTCGAATTTCAATCAAGGTTGATGCATTTGAGAACGCATGAAAAGTGCAAAAATATATTTGAAAGTGGTGCTACTGACAAATACTAAAACAAATATAAATCGTGTATCGTGTAATATCTAAAGAAATATTAATCTTTGAAAAAGAGATCGAAAAATCAGAAAATATTTTTCTACGATGGAATCTGATTTTATGGCTAGATTGATCATTTTAGAAAGCCTATACTTGAATAATGTAGTCTTCATTCATATCGTTAATTATGAAAAAATGGTAAACATCTCGAAAAAGGTTGCGCTTTTCGACACACCCTTTCCGTCCTCCATCCCCCCCCCCCCGCCTCCCTGCTAAGAAATTCATATTATTTTCTTGTTACATTTTCTAAACAAATAATCAGAGTATAGCGATTTTGTGAGAAAGCATAAAACTCTAGTTTAAAGTCATTTAATCAACAATACATCAGTTAAAAAGGATGCATCCATTGTTACCGATATGCAATTCAAGAAAATGTGATGCAAATTGCGAGTGAGTTGCATTTTTTGCTGTTTCAGAAAGGAAACACATGAGCTTACACATATGACGATAACCAATGGAATGAATATTTACCTCATTGCAAACAATGTCCATCGTTGCAGCAGTATGGGATGTTGATCTCTTCGAAAGGACGGCTTATCAAAAGCCTCTTCACCGTCTAATGCCATTAAGCAACTGTCATATATGGACAAAAATAGTCAAAATAATTCACTCAGAAGAAGATTGTTCCATGCGAACGTGGAGAGTGGGAGTGGTGAATGAGGGTGGGGGGGGGGGGGGGGGAAGGAAATAGGCCGATAGAATTTAAAAGGAAATTTTCCATGTTTAGCGGAAACTTGTCATGGTCATAGAATTTTAGAAAAAGAAAAATATAAGAATTAAATTGAAAAAATATTGAATAGTTTAATTAATAAATAACAAGAAAAAAAAAATTCCTTACCAAATTATATTGTTGATATTCTTTTGTTGGTTTTATTGATTCACCAAAATCATAGCAATAACCACAAACTGCTAATCCATAGCAAAATCCATTACGAATTGTTTCATTTGAGCATAACGTTTCACTTGTATTCTCCATTGTTTTGTTGAATTATATATTCAAAATTGTTGCCGTATAAATAAATAATGAAGCATTCATCGAATTGTTCAACACGTTGACTTCATTGAAATAATCACCACAATAGTTGATTTGATGCGTTTTTTTATTTGTTCTCTCACTTGAATGCCTTAAAATTGATAAATTCTTCGAACGTTAACGTTTCATTCAAATATTCTTTGCGTTATATTGCCATTTTCAAGAATTATTTAATATCGTTTAATATATAATCACATCGAATATTTTCAAATCTATGCTTTAAAAAGAAAATGAAAAAAAAAAATGAGCGAAATGCTAAACTTTTTACCTCAATTTATAATCTTTAAAAAATTTTGAGGCATTTTAGCGCATAAAATTTCAATAAACTTTATGTGAGATCATTTTATATATTTTTATAAAAATATAGCAAATTTTTTTTTGAATAATTTTTTTCTTCGGAAATTTTTTTCAAAAATTAAATTTGGTTAAAATATTACAAAAGATGTTTTGTAAAAGATGAGATGAAAAATACTTTTAAAATAAAAATTAATTGATTAGAACTTATCGCATTTTATTGGCAATTAGCATCGGTGATTGTTTCGCTCAGCACTAGAATCTTAAGGAATTGAATAATTTTTAATTCTATAGAAAAAGATTTTCAACGTTACTAGTAAATTTTGCAATTCTTAGCTAGTGAATCGTCCGCATCGAAAAGAAGGTATACGTTCATGTTGGTTTAATGAAAGCGATAAAGATGACATAGTTAAGTATGTACAAATATAAGGAGGTGAATCTGTTGGTTGAATAATTCAACACTGAAGGGAATCGCATTAGGAGGAAATGCAACGAAGAGGGTTGCAACAATCGATGCTACAATTGTTCGAGATACTTGAAGCATCGCTCACTTTCGTCGTGCCATCGTCGACCAATAGCCAATTACCTCAAGTTTCATTAGGCATCTAGCCGTCAGCAGTACGAAGGACATAAGCCTTAAGCGCAATCACTTTTCAACGCTTGGCAACCAACTCATCAAACCTCACTTTTTTTCTTCCGACTTACGAGTCTTCTCCCAACAGGACGAAGTGCAAGTGAGTGCAAAAGCGCCTTGTTTGGCATTCGATTAGACACTTTCGAAGGAATGATCAGGCAAAGTTCGCCGAGTTGCTCTTTCCTTTAAACATATTGATAATCGAATATATAAAACTTTTCAAAATTTTTCTGCACAATAAGAGGCATTTTAGTCATAGAAAAAAGTGGCATAGCAATAATAGGTCATTAAATCCTTCTCCTCTCAAGAAATACCCTAACGACATCAAACACCAAATCGATTTCTTGTTGTAAAGAAACATTCCAGGAGTGATCCTGAAAATTGAAATATTCAAGTGTTGCTTCTCGACATTCATCATATGTGCTTTCCAGTATATAAACATTATTTAATCACTCAAATATTAAGCATTAATTAGACACTAAAAGAAATGAATAATTCAATAGTCGCTTAGTTTTATATTAAGTCAATGATTTCAATAATAAACTTAAAGAAGCCTACAAATATTTGACGAGAAAACAGCTCAGTCGATAATTGTACAAAATTTTGCACTAATAGGATATTTGCAATTGTAATATTCATAAATTTGCAAAAATTAGCACTTATGCAACACTTTGTTAACATGATGCACTAAAATTGAATCTTGTATATTGCATATGATTGCAATTTCTAATGCTGTTCTTCAGTATAAACTTTTTACTTCCGTTTTCATAACTTCGTATAAAATTTACTAATTCGTTTAATAAAAACAAAATATCTAATTTGCATATAAGTGGCACTAGCGAATGATTAATTTCGGGATCAGAAAGAAACAAATGCCTGCAGGCTATTGTAACTCATCATTAATAACAATCATTCATAATTGAGAGATGCAAGAAAATTTGCATTTATTAATTGAATAGTGGGAGAGAGAGAGAGAGTGATGTTATAGCAGCGTTATTCCTATTATAATTCTAATACGCAGTTTGTATTTGTCTTGAAATATATACAATTGTGAAATATGACAATCACTTATAAGCGTTAGAATTCTACTCTCATAGCTGCCGTTAAAATTTCTGAATTATTAATCCCATAATAGGATATTTTTGAACGATAAGCTTATACCGTTTTTAATGCAAAAGCAAAAGTATGCATTTATTCATCGAGAAAAATTCCACGAGAAAATAGATCATCTGACGACCAAATTCAACGTTCTTGATAAATTCAATAAAATTGGTTTTATTGGAAATAAACGCAAAACATAAATTCATTTATCTAAAACGACATACAAAAAATAGAGACAACGAATACTAATTGGATTTAATATTATGCAAAAGACATATATTACTTAGAAAAAATGAAAGATAGAGGTCAATATTATTACAAATTATGAAAGGTAAATCGGACTATTTGGAGTGGAGAAAAAGTAAAATTTACTGATAACGAGTAACTGATAGCGAGATCGTAGCAGCTGTTGATGATATATTTTATGCAAATAAATATGCATCATTGCGATTGCATTCATCCACTCAAATTCACTTATCAGTTAACTTATATTTAAATCAGCACAAATGTTCATCAGATGATTTATCCACGAAATCAATCCCTGTTTAAAGATGTTGCCGAAAGATTTGTGCAATTATTTTTTCAATATTATTAACTATATTTTACTGATTTTAAAAACAATATGAAGCTAATAATATTTTCTATTCGTATGTTTCATTTAATATTTCAATTATGCAAATATCGCGAGATGATTTCACTAAACTAGACGATGGTTTCTGAGTTGAACGAAGAGAAAAATTGCATTTTTGTTTTGAATATTGCTGAAACAATTTTGAGTGCAACGAAAAATTGCAAAATATTTTTTAAATTTCAATACGAAAAAATTCTTTGCAATCATAACATCGCCTAACGAAAATGCAACATCACTGTCGTTTCCACTCATTATCAGTTATCAGTTAAAAGACAAGAAGTGTATTCAAGTTGAGTCTTTATGCATTAAAATATTTTTCTTTTTTGCATATGATATATACGAAATGCAAAAAGATTGCCTAATTGACATCATTGAATATCAAATTTTTAAGCAATAATAAATGAGACGAGTTTTTTTTTGGCATAAGAACATTGTTTCGAGTTGAATATTTCTTTGATTTAAAAAAGGAGTAAAGTAGTCAGAAACGCAGAAAAAATGTTCAAATAAAGACTTGAAAAAAAATTGCAAGGTGAAATTTTTTTGAGACAATATTCGCCCATGAAAGTCATAAAAATTTTTGCAAAAATTTTGCAATATCATATGTAAAGTATTGCATTAAATTTTTTTTTGCAAAAAAAAAAGAGGAATTCAATAGGAATTCAAAATGCAAAGATGATCACAAGTTAACGCCTCAGCGAGGAAACTAATCACCACCTAATTAAGAAGTGGGAAGGCATTCGAAGAGGCGGCGCTATATATATTCGTTGCATTTTTCGTAGATGACGCATCAATATAATAAGGAAATTAAAAATGACATATAGAAACAAAACAAAAAGATCGCTTCAGTAGATTATTCTTTTAAATCTCAATCTTCTTTTGTGAAAAAAAACTGGAAAATTTAGTGAAAAAAATCTATGAAAGAGCACCCTTATGAGTATCATTGTGCAATTCAACATTCTTTGTTGTTGATCTTGATATATTTATTCGATTCACTCAATAATATATTTTATACTACGAAAATTTCAAATTAAAGTTGATGTGTTGAAGTGCACCCCATATGCATCTATAAAACATTCAATCATGCCGACACAAATAGGCACAGACATACACTCAGACACATACACTCATACAAACATGTGAATATACGCACAATTTAGTGTCTTTTTGCTGAATTTAGTGTTCTAAATATACGCAGAAATCGTCTTTTTTTTGCTTGAAGCAGTAGCGAAATTTGATTGCTTCAAATAGTCGATTCAATGCCTTCTGTCGCTCGTTTTAACACTTCAACATTTCTAAAGCATTCGCCATAAAAAATCAATAAAGAACAATTAAAAATGATCAAGTTAGTAATTCATATCTTCTACCTCTCTATACGTATATGCAAATGAGTTTATTCTAGTTAATCATGTTGCACATAGGAATTAGTTAGCGACTGATCGATTTTACACTGAGCTAGGCAATGTCCGAAGAAATATGCAAATTTTGAAGTGATGATCGTTGATTGATGTAACACTTCGTAAACACTAAACAAATGTGCAAATAAGTGGGTGATGAACGTATAAATACATAATTGAGCATCGCAAATTTTAGAATTAAAGCTTATGAGCAAATTCAAATCTTGACCCCCCTTTCTAGTTGTCGCCAATTCTGAAATCCGCACTGAGTTTAGTTGGCGTCTTGTGAACAAATGTTTCTACGAAATTGTATTCTCTATGACGAGATCGTGCGTTATGGCGGTCATATACTTGAGCAGACTATCCATCCAATACTTTCAATTCAAGTTTAATTAAAGCTAAAGTGACAAAAATTTTCTAAGTGTAATCTAAACGGTTGTGCTGTTCCATCAGCTTTAAAATGAGTGTTGGTTAATTAAGTTTGCATTTAACCGGTCGGTCGCTAAGACTACAGAAGAAGAATAAATTACTCGTGAAGGGTTTATTAGAGCGGTCGGTTTAGCTAAAAGCTGAATACATCATTGTATATGCTATATTAATTATGGGCACTTCACAACATCAACTGGTAGTAAAAGCGGATCGACCAAATTCAACCCTCATAGCATGCTTTGCGCTTCTTTTATTTTTTTATTTTTTTGTATTATAAAACACCATTTTTTTGTTGGATTGGGAACAGATGATAGAGTTGACAAAACGACAATTTCGAGACCGAAGCACGAAAGTTCATGAGCACTCACCTTACCTGGTCATTTCGTCCAATATACCTTCGTGTCAAAGTAGGTAGCGAGAAAAGCTTTTTCATGCGGTGACAGAAGAGGGGATTCGGCTGAACGAATACATAATTATATGCTCGTTGACGAGACTGCAATGAAGAGATCTCTATTTGATTTCATTACCCATACGAAAATACAAGCAACTCCAACGTTTTATGAGTGGAAATGCCGGAGGGCGTCTAACGCATTAAACGGATGCGAAAGGCGAAATATTTGGAAAGGTTTGTGAGAACATTCAATGACATATCGTAAAAATGAATGAGCTAGACAATCTCAATGAAAAATTGCAAGAATATCAGATGCAAAAAAAAAGGAAAGAAAGAGAGAAATGGTATTAAAAACTTATCTCGATTTAACTAATATCAAATTTCTACTAAAATCGAAATAAAATTTTCATTTAGTTTAACGAAGAAATTTGATTTGGGGAATTCAATTCGATTTTAACATTTGAAGTATATATGAGATGAAAGTATTATTTTTGATGAAATTGGAAAAAAATGGAACTGCTTAAGCATTGTTGAAAGAGAATCATTATGAAATATACATTAAAGCTAAAGTCTATATATATATATATATATATATATATATATATATATATATATATATATATATATATATATATATATATATATATATATATATATATATATATATATATATATATATATATATATATATATATATATATATATATATATATATATATTATATATATATATATATATATATATATATATATATATATATATATAAAGCTTGCAATGTGAACATTACAAACGATGAACGAAACCAACACAATTAAAATACGAATGAAAATTTGCGAATAATGATAAATTTTTTAGGTGAATAAGAGAAAATTTTCCATATAAGCGTTTAAAAAAAAACTATTTGAACTTAAGCATTACAGATTAATACGAATACTATTAGAGTATAAAAATGAAAAAGTGAGATTTTACTTAATAAGATTGTTATGGGTATATTTCCTCTTCAACAATACTGAAATGTTGAGTGATCGAATTGGCTTGTAATGAATTAAATTTCTTCATAGTAAAAAGCAAGACGCTGACATTGTAGATTAATTTTGAAATTCCCTAGAAAATTTCTAGTTTGGAGGAGGGAAAATTGCAACAAAAGACTATTTTACCAATCTTACTGCCTCTAGTTAAACATCGTCGATTGAATGATCAAAGAGGAAGGTTTAAGTGAAAAATTTTACTGATGAATGAAATACGTCTGAAATTCCTAAAAATTTTCAGGTTTACATATATATATATATATATATATATATATATATATATATATTTATATTTATATTATATTTACAGCGGTATTCGTGCATGTATTGCACCGAACGATTTTTACGAATATTTATTTGTATGACATTTTTTTTTACCTTTAAGATGGGGTATGGCGTATTATTAACTGAGACTGCACGAGCATATATTTTTCTCTAAACCTTTGGGGAGGGGGCAGTTTTGAGGCGGGTTTTATGGTTTTACTTCAGCATGGTGACTATTTTTGCACTGAAAAAATTCTATATGAAGTTCTCGAGGTTTTTGAGAAAAAAAAAGGAGCAAAAAGATGAGAATTTTTGGATAAACTTTTATGGCACATTCGTAATATTTGAAAATTTTGCACCTTCTAAAAGGTGGATGCAAAGAAATGAAAAAAAAAATGCACAGAGGAAATTTGAGTGTATTTTTATTGAGGCTAATGTGGCGGCGCAACATAAACATACTCTGACGTTAGTCGAAATGAAAGCGAACGTTGCTCATCTCACAAGTACCGCCCATCGTGTTGATCCTCGCTCTGATAGATATCCGAAAAAAAAATTGCCTCAAAGGCATCTTTGCTTTTTCGATGATATTGAGATACTGTCATTGAATACTGAATGTTGAAGATGTTAGCCATTGAAATGAAGCACAAGAAAAGGGAAATGCTATAGCGTTATATCGATGAGGTGTTCTTTATGCATTTTGCTGATCCGTTAGCGCAAATATGCTGAGATGACTGCCCTCATTAGCACATCCATATAAGCATACTTGTATAAGGTTGTACAATTCTTGAATTCATCTACTAAAATAGAAAATAAATAAACGGAAGGATCAATGCAAAGAGATTATGATGTCTAACTTACCTAAGCAATATTCAAAAAACATTTTGAAATTATTGAAAATTGACATGAAATTATCACTTAACTTTGAGTTGCAATTTTAGCATCAAATGTGGCATATCTTTATATCACTTAACTTTATGTTATTAATCAACTGTATTTTACTTTTTTTTCACTTTTAGAAATGAATAAAGCTTCAAAATAATCGTTGCTGATCACTTGTTGTTTTAATTTCTGCTGTTCCTTTCGAAGGGGTAATTTGTTGCTCATCAACTTTCCATTAATCCTTCTAATAGTATCTAAACTCTGACTTTTAAATATGATCTCTTTGTGATGCGCTTTCATGCGTATTCGTGAGAATTATGAATAATAAAGAAAGATTTTATTGTCACTGTGCTAGAATTATGAATAATAAAGTGCTATTGTCACTGACGACAGATAGACGACAGATAGGGTAAGATACTGGTGATTGGTGATTGGTCATTAGGCGATTTATCATTTAATTAGACAAATTTACAAAATTATTGACAACTTATCTGAAGGTGTCGGCTTAAAAATCAACTTCAAGTGAATGCATCTAAAGTGAAAGAGAAAGTTACATTATCGGCTATTATCACCAATGGGAATGAGATTATCAATGTGAGCTTCACGAGCGAGAAGAAGCAAACGTGCGATTATAAACTTAAGGTTGAAAAATATTTCTAAACTTCTAAATGAATTTAGCAATTTAGTTTTTTTTAGTGCAATTTCAATCACTGACCTCTATCACTTACAGGCAATTAAATAGTCTCGTTTAATTGTCTTTTCGAAAAGAATCGGCTAATAAATAAATTCTTTTTTTATTTCCAAATTAACATAAAACTCTAAGGTGTTGAAAAAATTCATAATTAATTTGCATATTTCTATCGAAGATAGATAAAAATGTTTAATTGATATAAGTACATAAAAAGAAAGAGCTTTTTTATTTCATAAAGCAATCTCAATCCATAGAGACGGACTCTACAAGTATGCTTTATTCAATCATTGCTTTACGCATTCCCTTCCAATATGATTCTTCAAAGTTCAGCAATCTAACAACAATATGATATTACAATTCTTCAATATTTTGGAAGATTCCAATATAGAATGAAATAAAAAAAAATCATTATGCCATCGTACTTATCTTCAATTCTTATTCCTAAATTTCGATTTCAATTTAGAACTAAACAATAATCTTCCACTATAAAATTTCAATGAAATTAATTTTATTTTCTTTTTCTCTAATGTGTTTCTTCTTTCTTCGCATAGTATTATAAGTAAGAAATGCGTTTTATTCAATCAAATAAAAATGCAACACTATCATTTTCTTTAATCATATTATATTTGATCTTCAAGAAAAACCCCCCCCCCTCCCCTATTTAAATACCTATCTTTAATAGTTTCAAATCAATATTCGATGAGATAAAATTTAATAAGTGGTTTTTTTTTAAATAAATTTATTATATTTTCACATAGAAAGTTTGATGAAAAATATTTGAGAATTTTTTTTTTTTTTTGGAAAATTTTTCATTTGGAATCAATCAACTAGAAAATTTCATTGTTCATATTGAATTCTAAATTATTCCTCAATTATTCTTATTTGAGAAAATAATTCTTTAATTTGAAATCTTTCATTTCAATAATACTAATATTATTCTAATTTATGCATATAATTTACTCATTGCTAATCATTTACATTTATAATGCTATTGTTTATTGCGAACTATTGAAGCGCTGAGCATTATTCCAACATCAATGAGATATTTTATTGAGTAGGCGCAATAGATTTGCAGTGAAAGTTTCATGAAGATGGTTGAAATTAAGTTTGCGATATATCAATGCAGAATTAACTAATTACTATGGAGATATATATCCATCAAAATTGATCTTGATATATTTACTCAATCCACTCTATATACGATTACAATTCCATTGCATTACAACCGGATGAAATTATATAATAAATTTAAATTATTAGACGAATGGAAATATTTTAGAGCAATAAAGTTGGAAATACTTAAATGTGCTCAATATTTGATAGAAGATAGAGATGTGGAAATGGTTTCGCTAAGAATATTGCAAGATTTTCGAAAATTAATATGCTCAAATTTGCAGCATTTTTAGCGATTAATTAGCATCGATTAGACAGGTATTTCATTGGTTTTACTCTTAGCACCTGAGGTGTTTTACATCTGTTTTATGCATCTACTTATGCCCGAATTAAACATCTACCAAACGATGTCTCTCTAAACTTGCTCATGTTCAGCGAATAGATCAATTTTAGAACTTGTTTCTTAATTGAAATTTATAAAATAGAGTTTTGCGATTTACGCTTTCAGCTCTTTTTTTTTCACGCTGTATAAATGAGCAAAGATAAACGACGAGCAATATAATTCTGCATATTTGATGGAGCATTTTTTTCTTAATGATATCGAATCAAGAGAGCATAAAAGAAATGAAACATATAGAATAATTTAGAGAAAATTTTTGTTTCAAAAATTGCTAATCAAAATTAATTTGAAAATGATCTCGTGGAAATCGTTAATAAAAATCGCTAAATATTCTTTAGATATCTGTGAACATTATGAATTTTCATCACTAAAATGGATAATAAAATCATCAAAATGATAAAAACTATTTTTATTGATTTATAATTATTTATTAAAATTTCAAACATTTTATTTATTGTTTATTTGATTTTCTAAGTTTTCCAAAAAACAATAATAATAATAATGAGTGAAGAAGAAAAAATTTTCGTTTGCATATAGATGACATTAATTTCGGGCTTACTAGAGTGTGAAATACAACAAGCAAATAAGGTGTAAATGACGCTTGCAGATGTTTCTGCTTACTAATCAACCGATCTGCGTTTGACACTTTATCACAACGTGTTATGGCAAATCAATTCGTCGAGCGATTCAAATATTTGTAACTAGTCGAAGAAGTTCACCTATCCAATTAAATTTACTATACTCAGATCAAGCATTTAATTTCAATGGGGAGAATTTATGACTTTTAAGATGGGATGGGATGGAATAGGGAGGGAGATGGGTAAGGAGAGGGGGAGATGAGACAGCACTACTATAATAGGCAACAAACGTGGCGATCATCCATATATGTGGGAAAACATTATTGAAAGTGGAAAAATGGAAAATAAATTTCAACTAATGCGAAAATTCACCTTATCAAAGAAAAAACAAGTACTATGATTTAAATATCACAGATAAAGTAATAATGCGCGTGCCTTTTGATGCTTAATGGCATAGCAAATATCGTAATGTAAGTATATTTCGCTCTTATTTAATTCTTTTTAAAACAAAAGTAAAGAAATCGCTTCATCAAATAGATCTTGTTTGTGCAATAATCTACCAGCATAATGGTTCGGATAATCATTAATATTTCATAATGATTGAGTCTGAATGATCGAGTAAATAAATCTACGAACTTAGTTTAATTTATAATTTATTTACTAATCAAAGAAGGAATGAGAACGGGTAGAATGATGCGAATGCAATACGTATCTAAACATAACAACATTATAACCAAAGAAATGTGGATGAATGTTCTAATTTTTTAAAGCTGAAGTCAAGTTTTGAAGGTATTTTCAAAATTTTTCTTCACAATATGATTCTACTCTAATTCCTCCACTTTTGAAGCCTCTAAGCCTATATATATATATATATATATATATATATATATATATATATATATATATATATATATATATATATATATATATATATATATATATATATATATATATATATATATATATATATATATATATATATATATATATATATATATATATATATATATATATATATATATATATATATATATATATATATATATATATATATATATATATATATATATATATATATATATATATATATATATATATATATATATATATATATATATATATATATATATATATATATATATATATATATATATATATATATATATATATATATATATATATATATATATATATATATATATATATATATATATATATATATATATATATATATATATATATATCCACGCTACTAATGTCTAAAGAAAGCTCTTCAAATTTTGCTCTATTTGTATGACAAGTAAACTTCAACAAAATTTGCACCACATCCAGAAAAAGGCGCTATTGCTGTCAAAAAGATATCAGCATATAACCTGTACATCTAAGAAGGAAATCGAGGTTGGAGAGAAGATAGTGCGGAGATCATGTGATTACATTCAATGAACTTAACAGTTGCACATTTTTAATGCAACGAATATTTGCATTTGCAATTGCAATAATGCAATAAATTTGCAACTGCAGCAATGAATTTGCAAA
The DNA here is from genome assembly GCA_013433145.1 of Ascaris suum. Taxonomy (NCBI): domain Eukaryota; kingdom Metazoa; phylum Nematoda; class Chromadorea; order Rhabditida; family Ascarididae; genus Ascaris; species Ascaris suum. The sequence goes on from CM024177.1 coordinate 1,878,746, forward strand.
TTCTATAGTACATTTCAGTGCAAATTTGCAGAATGAGGTTAATCCAAAGTCAGTCTATCTTGAATAATCTTCAGGATATAAGACTGCACACGCTCAGCCGTGCATCGGTCTCCTATCGGTCTCTTTTTTGTGTCTCATCCATATTAGCAATCCCAACGAGTTAGGCGTCCAGAATTGTTTCCTCTGTGTTTAAAAGCCTTCCTTAGATAACAGATACGATCCGATCAAAATATGGATTTCAAATGAGGAATAAATTAGCATCTCATTAAAAGGAGCTGATATGATCGCGAATAAGTGTCTTAATAAACAAAGAGTTATACTTGTGAGAATATATGAGTAAACATGCAGAAAAAGATGTCGTTAGATGCAAATTTTCATGCAAGCATTTTTTTTTTGGTCATTTGGTCATGAACTTAGCGCGTTTATTGCATCTAGAAACCCCAACAAATTTTCTACTTGCCAACTTTATGGCAAACCATACTACCTGATTTCTGCAGTTTCAGGCAGTTACATGGAATGGCTATAATCGCTTTATGTATTTATTTTTTTCATAGCGAATCGTACAAAAATAATTGAATGTCGAGTGAAAAAAATTGGAAGGTTATTTTCATGCAAATTTATCAAAGTTATTCAATTGTAAAAATGCAATGTGCATTTTAAAAAAATCATTTCCTTTTGGTGTATTTTTCCTGGAATGTTGCAGTGGCACAATTCACCATTTTAAAGCTATCTATTAGAAAATAATTACACGTCAATTGAAACAAATATGATGGTTTATACCGTGCACTATTTTCGAACTATGATATTACTATTATCCTAAGTACTATCTCTAACATAGTCTAGAATATGATATTACTATTATCCTAAGTAAGAAGAAGCGCGTCTCGATTTATTGCACGCAATGGTTACATTCTGATTCTCTGGAATTGTGCGCTCTGGAATTGTGCCATGGAATTGTGCTCAGATATGCAGCAGAAAATCGATTCTTATAAGAAATTTATTATTTGAAAATAGGTAAGTGCACAATGATTGTCCCCACTTTTTTTGCATTTCATTGTTAAACCTATCGAAGCGATTAGAACTGCATAAATTTAGTGTCTATATTTGGAAAATGATAATGCAAATTTATTATATCCAACGAGCAGATATTCCCCTCTTTTTATGAGCTATTAACATCCACTAATGATCACAATTCATTTATTCGTAAGCAATATAGATAACCAGAGCTCTCTCTATTGAAGGAAAAAAAAGTTTTTTTTTTGCCATATGCATTACACTTACAATGGTTAACAAAGATGAGAAGTGAAAATTGATCAATCTTATTCTTATTGCATTCGACACAATGAGCTAGCTATTGTAAACGAAAGGAAAGGCACAATACATCTCACACCCACACCAACCTCACCCCTCCTCCACCCTTCCCCCCCCCCCCCCCCACACCCAAATAAAAAATTAAATATTTGACAGTCACTGATGCGAACGCATCTAAATTTTTTTGCTTTCTTTTCCGCATGCTATCGAAATTTTCTTGTGGAAAAACGAAACTTTCAAGTCATAAATTTTCGAATTTTTAAACGCCATTGAGCTATGACCATTGATAATCGAATTGCTTTGCTATTTCGATGCCAAACTAATGAAGAAATATTCGAATTATGTTGTTTGACGATTATTATCTGATGAAAATAATGGCACTATAATAAATGTTTTTAAAAAATTGCATCGTTGTTTCGATTAGTGCTTATTGCTTTTGATCGGAATTTATGTTCGATGTTGATGTTTGATTGGTCTTTCGCGAGGATAATTCCACATCCACTGAGTCATTATCGTCTCGTGAAGATGGTGATGACCTGCTCATACCTGCTTCTGGCTCCGCCTATATTCTTGTATACTTATAACTTTTTGCAAAAATTAAGACAGGTAGATGAATTCAGCAAAACTGAGTCCTATCTCGCCGAATTATCATGAGGCCTGTTAAGCCAGACTCTAAGTTGAGGTTTATGTCAATATCTCTTTTTTAGCTCTTAATATGTATCATTTATAAATTGTCTCATTACTATTTGTTCAGCTATTAAAAGCACATTACCAATGAAAACCTTTCAGATGGATGACCAATCGGCCGGTTTTAATCCTTACAATTAATGTTCGAAATAGTGATATAATACGTGGAAGGGCTAGGGGGGGGGGGGGGGTCATAGGTTCCCTCGACTCTTCTCACCCCTCTCTTTCAAAACTGCAACGCCCTATTCCTCAATCACTCCTCTAGATCTATCCTCATCCCAGAAAAAAAAATTCAGGACAATAGTTTGCATACAACTGTGGAAGCCAGCGAATAGGAAGGAAACTGGAGATGAATGCAAAATAAGCGCAGGCATTTTTTAAAGCCATAAAATACTAGTATAATTCTCCTCAACACCAGTTTCCACCTCAATCCTTAATGTGTACAGTTAGAAATGAAACATCTGTCATTTGTTTTTATGTTTAGCACGTCGCAGTCGAACAGTCCGCTCGTCAATACAGACAAGTTTTGGCCTATATAGAATCTTTGCATCATTTCATCGATCTGTCTTTGCTTAAGTGTTTCATTTTTGATTATTAGCGATAACTTCATAGAATAATCTAATAAGATGACTAATGATATGTTGATTTCGAATGAAGAGTATCCCCTCAAGATTTTAGGTTGTTGTAGAAGTTAACTGGATGGTCATTTGTGTGTGCGTGTGTGTGTGTGTGTTTTGATTTATTAATCTCTGTTGTGTACTTATTACAATTAAATAGATATTCTTATAATTAATATGATGAAAACAATCGTCCTAATTCCTGAACGGAAGCTATTATGTAAAAAGGAAAAATTACCTTTCTTCGCTGAACGAGGTGAAGTACAACAGAGACGATTATAACGAGGAGTAAAAGAATACCACATGCTATAGCGAATCCTATAAGGAAGTTTTAATTATTTCCTTCATAAATGATGAAATATTCCACGCTTTCTATAATAATTCACCTCCGAGCTTCTTGCGTTCAAACAAGAAGAAAATCAGCTGAATTATTTTGCGACACGGATGATTGCTGTAATCGTTCACATATAAGAATTGACTTTTATCTCTGGGAATTTTGTCTCTTTAAGGGATCCGCAAACCAAATTTAACCATTCTATTCGAAGATAATGATTCATTTCGTAGGACGCAAGCGCGCACATCGGCGACGGCGGATAAGGCGCCAATCGTCCACTCCTTCCTTCGCATTGTTAGCCGCTTGGCTGGCGAAATCACCAATGGAATGGTATAAAAAGTCTTTTGCACGTTTACCTTTCCGTTCTCCATAAATTTTCTAGGTTTCTGGGCACTACTGCTTCGAAACTAGTATCGGAACGACCTCAAATTTCGTTGGCGATGACAACCGAATACACTTTAATTTTTGAAGCCCGGTTAGCGGTCTACAAGTAAAATAAAGTGTCATCGATGTTGAGCAATAGAGCGATTCGATACATTTGAATATTATGCATTAAAAAGCCACATATGTTTCCACAAGCTTTTTAAATCATCTTCGTATATGGAAAAGCAGCCCTCATCGGGGAAAAAAACAAAGGAAAACCGCGAATTGAAAAAGAAAGCATCTGCACAAAGCTTGACTCAAGGCGATCAAACTTTCGCTCAATCTCAATTTTTTGGAATCGGTGATTTAATTTCAGGATCAGCTATACAGGCGGCCTATAAAATGCAGTCAGCAACGGCAGTCCCTTCCGCCGATTGATTATCTTGACGGACTCCTCCTGATCTAAGACTGCATCATTGGAATCGCGCAGGTGTAAGAAGTAAGTCCCAACAATATTTGACGGTCAAATATAAGGAATCATGAATTGCTCGTATAGGTCACATTTTAAACAGCGCCACTATTGAACAGTTCATACGCAAGCAATAAAGCGGGACAAAGAAAGAGATTGGACATCGTAAACACAGTGAAATATAAAAACGTGGCGCACAAAACATAGTATATAAAATGAAATGCCCACGAGCGTTCAGAGGGAAAACTCGCTGATATCTTCGCTGCTAGTCAGGTGAGATGTTTTAGAACAAATACTACTTCATTCAGGAAAAGCTCTTCCTCATATCTAATCTCTTCTTCATAATATCTAGCTTCAGGTCGCCGGTCCGGGCATTACGGAAGCTATGAACTGGAGAAACTCGGAAACTTCATGATCGTAGCAACTGCAGGTAATTCTGAATGTCTCAACTGAAGCTCTTCTTAGCAAAAATTTTGTAAGCCTGCGCCAACAGTCCTGTCCTTTCCTTACAAGCCATAAGGTTTCTGCGGGAGTCAAAGAGACGTTGAGCGACCTTACCGTTTGAAATAAACAAGCAAAAGAAGCATAACAAAGAACTCACATCTAAGAAATTTTGATAAGTGCTCATGAAAAAGTCTGATTCCACCGCTTAACAAATAAAGCTTATGATAATATTAATTCTTGCCTCTATCGATATGATAGAAAATAAATTTTAGCTTATCAATTATATTAATGATTAGCATATTTATTAAAATGCCATAAACGTTAAATATCAGCGAAGCGTAATAAAATTACCTCTATATTTTATGCGTTAGTGGTCAAATAGAACGATGAGAATAGCTAAAAACTAATTACGTGAATTATGATTTTTGGATAAATCGACTAAAATGATTTTCAACAACAACAACAAAAAAAAAATTCCTCTCTCATTTAGCGATGAAAAAAATTCAAAATCTATTTGAGAAGCACATTTATTAAGTTCGAAATGTAAGCAGTTGAAAGATATGTATGTGGAAAATTGCAGATTAAAAAAAAAAAAACTAACCATAGAAACGATTAGCGAACATAGTTTTCATTCATTACTATAGAAGATTATCGATGAGATTTGTGTTATACTAAACTTTATTACATCAAAAGTATCGCTCATTGACATGAGTATAACATAAAAGATTATTGGCATACCAATCCACTGATCGCCAGAATTACCAAGTAGACTCCATCCACGACCATAATATCCACCTTCGCATGGACCTCGAAGGCAAACTGTTCCTTGAGCACTATTTGCATAAACAGCTTCCGCTTCCACCCCTTTCACCATTTCAGGACCGCATTCGACCACAAAGGTAATCGTATTTCCAATTATCATCGCATCAGTGAGCTTACCAATGCAATATGTGGGCATCTATCGATATATGATAATGATGAATAATATTTTACAATCGAATGATCAACCTAATCGTATATTGATCTCAAGAAATTTCTTTCATACATCGTTTCACCCTAGTTAGTGCGCGGTCGAATTTAAGTGGGCTTCTAACCAGAATCTCCAGCTTCATTCTACTGAGCCGCTCCGACCAGCAGCCTCATCTAGGCGAGGGTGGTGGAGCAACTCGGGACTCTGCTTTTAAATGAAACAACGGTGAATCGTCTTGTCAGCATCCGATGGGCAGGAGATGAGCCTAGATCTAACCTGCACGCGACTTTACAACTTCACTAAGCGGAAGTGAAAGCTTTATGAAGAGATAATTACTCGTGATTAATGCTCCATTGATTAGAACAAAATAACTAAATTAATTTTCTTTCTCTAAAATGTTCTAGCAATTTTCTAATCAGCAAATCTTTTATACGAGATTACATGGACGTTGAATGTTAAATATTCAAATTTTTGAATATAAATATCTAAATATTCAAAAAAAAAGATAAATACATTTGAAAGAGTATTTCCGATCCGCAAATAAGCCATAAATCACCTTAGTATTATTAAAACTTATTAAAATTGTCTTTCTTTTTTCAAATAAATTTCTCGTGAACTTTGAAAGGAAAAGATAAACGCTTAATAAAGCTTATCGTTTTTAGGAATAGATTTTCTTATACCATTTACTATTATGATTGAAGTAAAATTCTTGAAAGATAAAGTAAAAGTAAAAGTAAAAGTAAAAGAGTCTTAAGAATTGATTATGCAAATTTATTAGTATTATTAGACAATAAGAAACGCTCTAATAAAAAAAAAATTTTTTTTAAATTCATGTTTCCTTTTTAAAAAATAAGAATGCTTTAAAATTTTTTAGTTTCTTTTTATTTATTTTTATTCCCTCACCAGCCCCCCCCTCCCCCCCTCCCGCCCCACCTTCTTAACTTTAGGAACTAAATGCTCCAGAGAATTGAATACGAATGGCAACATTTTAATAAAGCAAAAAAGTATATCTATCGAAACGATTTACCGATTTGCTATCATAGTCGATTGGAATTTTTGTACCTTTTGGTACACGCCGCGCAGCAGATGTACGATGTATACATCGTTCTCTAATATCAACTATATTTCCTTTGATGATTGCGCTCACTTCACCATATTTGCATTGCCCTACTGCGTTTATAAATGCTGACAGATGTGGTCTCTTAAAATTAAATTCAATTATTTACTTTTAATCGTTGTATAATATTCATTAAGCAATGACAATAAATCACTCTGAGCGTATAGCGAATGAATAAAAGATACTTTCATATAGATACATTCATATCTATGCATGTGGCATATGCATCTGAACGTCCTTAATAAATATGCAGTAATATAGTGGAAAGAACGAATTCTTAGGAAAGGTAGCAGAGGACTGCCTTTAAATTACAATTTGCTATAGGCAATGAATTCGGTAACTAATAAAGTCTTCTTTGGGGGTCCCGTAAGTGAGGTGGCGAAGCGATGGATGGGAGGAGCGATGGAGGAGATAGAAGAATGAAGCCAACTTTCTGCGTGCAATTGCTAAGCGGTTTATTGCTTCCTAGTAGAAAATGATTTTCTCTTGCGATTGGAAAAACTTTCAGTCGCATCACGGAATCGCTTCACAGCGACACAGCAAACGTTTCTGTTCAGAAGTTTGTTTCGTAAGCAACAAGAATATTTCAGTGATGAGACACTCATAATCATACTGTTGACGCACGAATAATCTACGAAAATAATGTCCTACGGCGGCAACCGAACTTGCACGATAGCGAGAAGTGAGTGAGGAGTGGGATGCTCCCAATGATCATAGCTGAAACTCATGAGGAAATCATATTTGTTGCATTGATACGCCACAACAAACGATTGTAGAATAATGTCGAAGTTTGAAGGAAAAACAATGCATACTTTATATTAAACTCATAATAAAAGCGCACAATTTCTTGGAGTGGTAGTGCGGCTATATAGAATCTTTTTTTAAAAAATTCTACAGGAAGTTAGGCTTTAAGATGAAGTATTTTTGCAGTTCATCTCTTTCTGCACTTCTATTCCCTCTCTTAGCACGCCAACGAACGAAGAAAAACTACTTTGAAGGCTAGTGGAATTTTCAGGACTTACATATGACCAATCCAACAGACGACCGGTGATGAGCAGCATCTCGCACGGAAATATGAAGGAAAGAAGTACCAGAAATGGTAGATGCAAGCGCACAACACTCAACATGACCACAAATGAAATATTGGTCGTCGTCGGTGTGTAAACTCGGTTTACTTGATACTTACATTCAAATATATAAGAAAATGAGAATTTTACTTCATCTAAAAAGATTTCTTAGGTGAGAAATTTAAATAAATAAACAAATAAATAAATATTTGACGAGTTATAATTGAGATTTGTCGAACCATTTTGCAAAAAATTTTTTGGGGTTTTTATGCAAATGACACGAGATAATTACCGTAACATATGCTTACCATAATCCTAAAACGCAAATTATCGCGGCCCGAGAAACTTCAAAAGCGGAGCAGTATACTCGGAGCTTATACTAAAAACCGAATAAGCAGCACCACTTTTTTCTAGTAGAATGTCCACCGACACAGCTCCAAAACATTGCGAAGCTCGCGAAAAGAGACGAAACGTTTCGCGGCCTTGCGCTTCTACAACTTCTCGAACGGCTTTGCCTCAATCGCGATCATGAACCGTTTCAACATTGTCGATCCTATCGCGATCAACCTCAATCGCTCAACTTGTAGTAGGCGCCGGGAGCATAGAGGACGTAGTGAGGGAGATGGGCATCACTTACATCCAGGTGCCCCAGTCGTTCGGCGACGCGGCGTCGGCAGTGAAGTTTGCCAACACGTTACCGCTCATTGCTAACGGGCGGAGTTGCCCGAATTGCGGTGGCCGGACGAAAATCTGGATGCGCAAGTGCTCAGATTCCATCGAAGTGAGAATTACAGTCCATTCTGTTAAAACTGTGCTGATCCTCTGTGCTGGATGATGATCTCATTGTCGTTGCAGTGGCGCTTCCTGAAGACCGCGCTCCACAACGATGGCGATGGAGGCCGCGTGTAGAAAAAGAGGGAAGTTTCGTGCGGGATCGTGTCATTTCGCCCTGGAAGTGTTTTCGAGAGGTCGCGTTTGGCAATAGCGACAATACTATCAGTGATATTCATGTGGTCGCAGAGCGCGCCACAAAACAGCGTCCGCTACACCACCGGCATCGCTGAGCACACTGCAGTGGAATGGGAGACGTTCGTGCGGGAAATCTGCGCTGATTACGCGCATAGGAGACAGGCATATCACAGTTTCGTATCCTTGGCGATGTCACTTGTACGTTTATTGTTGTTGCTAGTGATAGCATCCCCTGCTAATGTCGTGCAACGTCTGTGCACATTTTCAGACACTTCCGTTTCGAATGTCGAAACGGCAGCTGCACTACATAAGGCATCTGAAGTATTCGCTCTTGCAGGCATCACTTGGTGGTTCCGGTAAGGTGGTGGAAGTGGACGAAGCAGTGTTATGCGGGCTAAGTACAATCGCGGCGCTGTATGCCTTACATCCACCTCTTTTGCAACGATAACCTTTATTTTCCTCGAGGCATAAATTCACCAGATTTGCAGAAGTTCGTCTATATGTTTCGGTGTTATCGCCTCCATTAAGCGCACGCGCATGTAATGTACGTTTCATGTAGGTGCTAAAAGACACGTGGATGATTACAGCTGTCGAAAGAGGGACCGTCAATGCAGTTCTCTTCAAAGCTCCGGACAGGACGATAGCGACCCTCGAGGCGTTGATCGCTCAGTGGATTTGGCCAGGCAACGTCGTCATATCGCATACGTGGGCCACGTATAACGGATTATCAGTGCTTGGGTACCGCCACTGTGCGGTAAATCCTTTCGTCGCTATCGCTGATTGTGCTTAACATGAGTAATTAGTATTATGCGGCAACATCGAAAACGGCTTTCATGTAGAAACTGGCAAACGAACCAAAGAACAGGCGAAGCTGTAGTGGGAATGAGTTGGGTCTGTAGTTATACTTTAGGCAGTGTTTCTCCAGCAGCAACGTATCATGGCATACGTTGTGCAATAGAAACGTTCACTGCAATACTCCTCACTTTTCACACCGTAAAACCATTACTGCTATTATCCTTTAGGCAGCATATGTGCAATGTTTGACGACTTGTACCTGCTGACACTCACCTTTGAGCACTTCACCGTACTAACTCATTTATGATACCGCTGGAGGCATCGGATGCACCGTTGGATGTTCTCGTTTGAATGTAGCTGGGCCTATTGAGTCGGGATGTTTCCAAGCCCGTCATCCATATAATATGTGCAAGAATATATACTAAGTGCATTGTCGCAGGTGAGCTACAGTAGAAGTTTCACCCACATGGTCATGCATAACAGTGAGACCCTCCACGTCCACACGAACACCATCGAAAGGCTATGGAGCCACGCCAAGAGGATATTCAAGGCGATGCTAGGGACGTCGAAAGCGAATTTCGGGTCCTTCACCTCTGAGTTCTTCTTCTGCCGCATGACCAAAAAGGACGCATCCCCTTACCGGATTGACGACGCCGGCGGCCTTTAGAATCCTCATTAGTGCCGCGTGTTTGTTATGGCTATTATTGTTGTTGATAGTGTTGATGTTACTACTATTGTTATCACTGTTAATATGGATTTCACTTTTCTCGCACAATACATCCAATCACCTCATTGCAAACAATACGACGCAGTGGGTGGGCATCTTTATATTCGGATCCTTCTGTCGACTCTCAGCTGCCCGTAAATTATACGCACCTCTTCACCCCCTCTCTCCATAATTTGACATTCTGAGTTGAATAATGAAAAAAAAAATGTTGCATACTTCTATTTCAAGTTTTCGAGTTTCTATGATGGGCGTTACTAGTCGCTGGCTCGCTTGCACACATGAAGAATACGGTAGCGATGCGTACGCAATGTGATGCACAAGCTGAGATTCGTTTGCGGTTCGCAACGAGTATGAATGGCATCGGTTCTTTGCAATTGTGCCGCTTAAATATGCTTATTGCTTCGCCCAGTTTATTTATGCTCTATTCTGATTTTCTCTATAGGCAGTAAGACGATTTTTATTGCTGCATGTATGCTTTAATTCTTTGTTGTTGAAAAATATTTTCGGTTTTAATATTTCGCTCGTTGCACTTTCATAAAGGTGTCAATTAATTCCTTAATGCTTTATCTCTTTTGAAGGAACTCTTTAAAATATGATGGAAGACAATTCATCGCTCTTTAGTCACTTCCGGTCAATTTTATGAACATAATCGTTGAATGCGATTATAAAAAGATGAATTCGATAATATAATGCGTTTGCATATCTGATTTTAGATGGTCAACACTGATCTCTATTGTTCTCCTCGTTCGAGTTCGATGAAGAAGGTAAATACACATTGAATATTGTCAATTTTTCCATTATTGATAATATTTTTGTTGATTTTTTTTTTCATTATTCAACATAATCGATACGACCAATTTGCGATATATTCGCTTGTGAATGTTGTTGAGTATTTTCTTTGATTGTCTTCGATATCGATATGCTTCACTTATGTCGTTAACTTTTACCTATACGCCATCTTGACAGCGTTGATGGAATATTTCTCTGGATTGCATAAATAGGAAGGCTTAAACAATTTCATAATAAAAGTGGAGAGAAGGAGGGGAGAGGGGGTGGGAACGACATAACAAAAGGAGGAGGGGAGAGGGGAGGGAATGGGAGGGGGGAACCTATTTCGTCTGAACCGCTCATTTGTGCAGTTTTTTTAATGCTCTCAACAATGGAAGTCTACATTTATGAGCGTGTATATGATTACGCATATTAATCGTCCATGTCGTTTAGTGGGTCAGGACCTGTAGAACCTCTCCTGATGATGGCAGTTGAGTTTTGCATTTCGCATTTCGTAATCCGTAAGACTATAGCATGGGGAAGCTTCTGCTCGGATTTCACAACTGAGATTGCTCTTTCTTTTTTTTTTTTTTTTTTTTGTAAATACTTCGAATTCAACACAAACAGGTAATATGTGAAAGAATTAAGCTTTTATGTTACGATATGTTTATAAGAGTTCATCCAATGATTTTCATTTTTTTTTTCAATCATATAAGGCAATAATTAATGATATATTTATAGGGTAAATTGTCGACAAATATGTTACGTGAAGTGGAAGAAGAGGCGAATAAATTAGTCTCGAAAAATTTTTCGGATTCACTTTGGTTAATGAAAGCACTCGATGAACTTGATGTAGGTTTACAAATTTTCATTTCTAAACTTCACTAATCACTAACAGTCTAATAATTTCTCTAACTCTCATTAATTCATCTAATAGAGGAAAGAATAAACTATTGTTATACAAAGTAAGAAATTAGAGAAATAACTACTATTACCTTTATGAAGTAAATATTATTCGGATGGAATTCTTTCATGCAAACAGTATAACTAATCGTTGAAATAATTAATGCAACAAAAATTCTTATGAAAATTAACGATTGCAGAAACGATAGCATAAAATCAATTAAGTTTGATTTTCTTTTCCACATATTGTTTATTGTTCATTCGTTGTGAAACTATTTTCCGCTTAGTTGTATCAATTTTATAGTTCAGAGATATTGAACATTTGTAATATCTATGCAATAATTCGATTTCTATAATGAATCTGAAATAATTAATGCAATTGCAAATATATTTAATACTTTAATATTCACTATATAAATGCACTTGTCAAGAAATATTGATATGCATTGAAAAGCTATAAGAAAAATTAATCGACGAAAAAATTTTGATGGGAATTCGAAAAAGGGTTATGTTGAGAGAGAGAGAGAGAGAGAGGGAAAAAAAACGAAAGCAAATTCATTCTTCGAATCGAAAAGTTATGCGCAATCGAATTGTTTCGTTCGTTCGCGCAAAATTAGAATACGATTTGCATTAGTGAATTTTTAGAGAATATCCGTTTGTAAAATTTCAAAGAAATGCTTATATTGCAAAATAAAAACTTAATGAATATTTGATCAAACCAAAAATGAGAGATGTTTTATATGCAAAAATATTTTTGCTCTGGATCGAATGCAGAGGTCATTAATTTTTCTTAATGCATATAGACGATGAAGGAGCGGATTTAATGGTGATTGATGTGTCTTTCGTTATGCTCATACATATGACAAGGTGAAATTTGTTGAATTTTAGAGCGTGAAAGTACAATTAACAGAATCAATTTACAAGGCTCGCGTACTCGTGCTGAACGCTATGATTGTGGAACGTTTGAGTTGCCTTAATGGATGCATATATGAGGATAAAATATTCACAACAATTATCAAGTAAGTTTTTTATTTAATATCACATAAGTCTTCATTTATTAGTTTGAGAAGAGGGGTGCAAGAGGCTGCTGGTAAAGGGGGGGGGGGTACTCAGTTAATGCTGAATTTTTGGGGTTGATGTTCGTTAATACAGAATTAAATTAAATATAAAATCACGCTTAAAAAGTTCAGAGTAGAAAGTATATGAGATAGTTGTGCATTTTTCAAGAAAGTTATTTAATTGTTAACCCGCTGAAGTGGAATCGAGGTTTGCAGTCATCAGACTTCTATCTGTGCAATTTGGTCGACTTACCTACAAATTCGATTGACGTATAATTACTGTGGTTGCGCTGAAATACTACATTGTACTTTACTTTGAAATACTGAATTCATCTTTGGTAAATCAATCCGATTGAATAATTTAATTTATCAGTTAACTCTCGTTGCTATTGTTATATGGCTTAATCACCTACTTCGTTTAAATTTATTGTTCTGAAATTTCAATTTTTCTCTAATCATTGTTGGCTACTGTTTACTAACTAATGATTTTTGCAGATTGGACTTTGCAATAAAAGAAAGTGAAAGAATTGCGCGTACACCGACTTTGGATCATTTCCAAGCTTATGCGAGATGTCTGCTTCTGGAGCGTATCGGTGATTACCTACTTTTTCGTCATTGCCGGGTAAGTTTATTTACGTTCAACACTGTTGAGAATACTTTCTTTGGAGACAATGCAACGTACCTTACTGTGTGGTTCAGTCAGTCATTTAGACTATTCTAGGTTCAGCCTGACAAAAAAAAAGAGGATTTTTACTCATAGACGTTATTCCTTTGTTCATGAGCTGCATATAGCTTCCCGGATTGATCGATATACCAACTAGTTGGAGGGAATTGTTGATGCTTTTCATGGCAGATCTGAGCTATATTTGGCCAGCCCAGCTGAGGTACATATTTTTGATGGGGCTTGAGACGAGTCGTTCAGAAAGAAAACGTTTGCATTGAAAACTGTGCCATCCGAATGGAATTACTATTTTCCTTGTTTATTTTACTCCCTTTTGGTGGGGAAAGCAGCGAAGATTGAGTTGAATGGTCGGAATGAATATTGAAAAGAGTGGAGCTTACAAGATGGAACCGACTTGATAAACGAGTGCCGTAAATTGATGCGCTGCATTACATATGACCGGATACGTTTTCCTTCGGATATTTTAGAAAACATTGTTGCTTATTGTTTTTGGGGAACGGTCTTTTTAATGGCTTACAGCAGATGCGGTGAGCGGCCAATTTGATTGAAAAAAGCCTTCTGAAAATTTTAAATTTTGTATTGCTCGTTAGCAAAATTTTTAGTTCCTTTTGTGCTTGTTCACAGTATGTTTGGTTACTTACTTCTTAGTGTTTTTTGTTTGAGGAGGCAGGGGGGGGGGGGAGGAAGGATGAGATCTCAACGTGTGATGGAAGTGTTAAATTGTGTTAAGATGCCTATAAGTGCATGACCGAACCTTTCGCTATCGTGAACTGAGAGCATTGTTCACTCGATTTCCTAAGCAATTGTTTCGAGTCAGCTTAATGAAATGTGCATTTTAAATTGTGGTAGTTTAGTTTTTTTTTGTTGGAAAAGGGAATGGTTGAGGTTTTTTTTAGCAATTTGGTGCAAATTGGAAGGGAGGAACGAACATGGAGACAGAGAAAAAACGATAAGACGTTGGCTGTGGTGAGCTATATATTAGCGTTGGATGCGTTACGTCGTGCATCTCCGGTCACTCAAAGGCTAGCGGCTGTATGCGCATTGGAGACGATCACACTTTGCACTATGCTTGAAAACATTACGGATCTCGACGCCGCTAAGAAATTGGCCACCGATAAGCATGTTTGTAATCACCTGTAATTATCTCATTGATTGTCCTTTGAGAGTATCTGTTTCATTGATTTATTTTAACTCGGCAGATGTTAGTTAAAAGTTCTCTTCATTTTTATACTTTAAATTCAACCAGAGGAAAGATATTCACTATGAGCGTTGCAGATTGAGCCAAATAATTTATTATTCTATCTGCGATGTAGTTTTTTTGAGATGTCTCTATCACTGATAGGATTGTAAGATAATACAGAATGTCGAATCATCGCTTATAGAAGCTAATAGTTCATAATCTACGAGACGGCACATAGCAGAACTGCGAGAGGTGATGGTAAAGAAGGTGAAATTACGGCCATATAGAGGCATTTTTGCTATTCCTTCATTCCCCGTCCTCCCGTCCCCCCCCCCCCCCCCCCTTCCCTCATTCCTCAATCGTCACATACCTAGTGCTATCGATGACTGTGTGAACTCTAGCGTCATCGGTTGCTTATCGCATCTCATCGATAATCGGGATTTGAGTGTGATTAATGGTTTTTTCAGATTGGCGAAAGACTTTTTGGGGCACTTCAGCGAGGACCTTCACACAACAATGCATTATCATACGTGTGCTCGATCACACCACGAGGATATGTTAAAGCACAAGAGAACTCAATCGAGCACGATGCATCAAGTGAGTTCTTATACATTTTCCTTTATAACAGAAGCATTATATTGCTTGTTTGATGTGTGAGGTGGACATTGGACGGGAGCGGTACTGAAGTTGAATCAATGTTCGGCTTATTAGAGGATCATGCTGTGACCTCTAGTTGCATAATCAAATCGGCTGTTGATGTTGGTAGCATTTTTGTGAGGGTTATGCTAGAGTGTTCGGAACATCTGTTTTCAGAGATTTGGGCAGTGGTCGATGGCCCGAGGTTCTTCCAGACGCTCATTTGGTTGCTGGCCTTTAACAAAGACCTCCGTTGCTCATCTTGTACGTACTTTTTTTTGGCATAGAATATTTCCATTTTCTTCATTGTTACAGTGAGTTAATGTTTGCTGCAAAAAAAAAAAGATTCATGCAAACAAATTTAATTTATGAAGGTGATAGAGTTACATGTAAACGATTAGAAGTATTCCGAATCTCAACGATTCACCTTGTAAAGTGTGGTGTCTCTTGAGAAGAGCTATTGAGCTGAATTAACTCAATAATAGAGCCGAACTATTATTGACTCTTATTGTCAGAAATTTTGATGATCTTTTCACATTGTATTGAGAAATAAGGATTTCTTCTTTATTTGAATTCTTTGCATGTGGAAAGTAATTTATAGAACAATATGTTTTATTGTAGTGGAAGATTTTATCATATTTTATGATGAAGTTGGTTTTTCTTCTATTTTTTAATGATGAAGAGTTCTGAGTTGTATGTGAAGTGTTCGTTTTCATTGTTCGTTGTTTTCGAAGGATTCGTTTCAAATTTTGAGGATGCGAGAAGTCACTGACTAAAATACCTTTACTAATTAATTTTAGGTTATGAAGTGATGTCATTCGTTTAAAATTAGAGCCGAAGTTTTTTTTTCAGCATGATAATGTACGTATTCTCTGGAGTATTGATAGCAGATATATAGTTATTTACAAAGAGAGAAGTTGGGCGGAGATGGCGCAAGCATGGGGGCATCGCGGTTTGTTGGTAGACCAAAGTTTGTTGGCAGACCAAAAGCTAAAAAATCGGCTTAAAGGCTGCAGATATTGAGGGGAATTTGGTAGACAGTTGGTAGACTAAAGTTATCGGTTATAGTATCTTATAAAATCGTTCGTTGTATGATATTATCCCTGATTTTTTTTAAACCGAAATGTTTCTAATAATTTACGATGCTTTTTGTATAATTATAAAGTTATTTTTTTCAGTGTCATTTATGGATGCTTTCCTGAGTGCATTACCGGATGAGCCGATGTGTGACAAATTGCACTCGATTGAAGAGGCATCACTTTCGCGCAAAGATGTCAAGGTTTCGTTTATTAGCTCGTAATTATATCATTTTTATTTGAAAGAAATTCAATGGAATCAATTAAAAACATTCGATATTATGAAGATTTCAGTACACAATGACTTTCAATATCTGTTAATTACAAAATCGCCTATAAGAGTTACTCGGGTGCTAATTAGAGGAAATCACCTCTGACTTTTTTCGCTCGTAAATTTTGTTGGAGATTGATGATGAAGCATGTTGAAAGTAGGTTGGATTGAAGGCATGAGGCTATAAACAGTTCTTTTGAGAATTATTTGACTCATATGAGATGGGCGGAAAGATTGCTGGCATGAGGCTATAAACACAATTTGACTCAACGCCAAGAAGATTGCTTGAGTTTCACTGCGTTTAGCGAGGGGGGGGGGGGGGGGGAGAGAAGAAATCGAAATGTAAACTAAATGACCGAAAACCGTTTTCGACAAACTTTCCGAATGAGGATCACTTTCGAGTCGATCTCTTAATATAAAAGATCGCTAGGTACCAATACTTTATTTGTGGAAGGACCTCGCATCAACATGATCTCTTCTTTTAATAAACCATACCTCTTTGGCTTTAAAAGTCCCGAGAAAAATTTTTTTCACGTGTTTGGAATGTTGCAAATTATTGTTCTTAACGAGGATTTAAAAGCAAAATTACCTTCTCATGCCTCAGTAACTTCCATTTTCCCCCTCTCCCGTCTAAACAGGGAGTCCTTGATAACCTCGCATTGGGCTTTTCTTTCAGGTTATAAGATGCTATTAAAGTGTTTTGTAGGTGTTGCTGATAGCATGCGCACAATGGTCGCTTTTGAATTGGAAGCAAACGAACACACCTCACAATCTGTTAGTGGCTCCCACACCAGTGCTGTTCATTCGTCCACCCCATGGGGTGAACAAGTTCTGGAATGCAGTCTTAGTTGCAGTCGATAGCAAAAGAAAGTAAGTTGAAGTATTAGATGGACTGACGTCTTCCTCATCTTGAGCCAGTTTAATCTAAGGATATAGCTAAGGAGGAGTATCTTCTACTTTTTATGTTCTCATATTCTTTTCGCTTGAAATTATATCGCCCATATGATCGAGTCAACATTTCTGAGAATTGAAAACTTTTAGAGATATATTGCGGACGTTCGATTTGAAAGTCTAAAATGCCGATAATTCATTCATCTATCTGTGAGGTGATTCCGTTTTGTGAGTGTTTGTATGTTTGCGATATGCGAATGATTAAAATTTTATTTATTTGAGGTTGAACACGGCATCGATTATGGCGATAAGTACTGGTCTAGAGTTGACTCGCCTACGAGGTGAGATACCCGATGTGCGTATTGTTGATGCAATGCGACGATGGTTGGTTGATCACGGTGATGCGTTAGGCAAATGGGCTTACCTCGCAAGTACTGTTGTCGTATCGCTAATCAAAGGGTATTCGTTTTGCAGTTTTCTTTCTTCATTTGAGGGAAGACATTAGAAATGATTACTTGTTTATGCACTTAATTTGAATTGTTTATGTTTTCAGTACGATGCATGCGACGCGTGAAGGATTGGGATCATCACAGAGGGTGCTACCTCTATTGGGCGAAAAAGGTATTCCAACAATGCTCGAAGAGGAAATATACATGGATGCAGAGCGCTATTTGAATGAACATATGAACAACAGTGAAGTGTCCAACGGGTTTCACACTACCTTTGAGTTGGGTGCAGAAGCTTCAGAATCGACCGCGCTTGAGGAGGTTTACTTATTACCTTTGTTTTATTGGTTTGTTTTCATCACATCATCTGATACGCATGTTAAGCAAGACCTCACCTTGTCTGAATAAGGTGTGGGGCCTATTCGCCTATTCTCTTTTTTATTACGTCGCTTTGAGTGTTTGATGATGTGAAATAGTGCTGTATTCTTCACCTTGTTAGAGGTGACAAATATTCGTCGGTGCTAAGTTTCCAGCACTACATCTCGAGACGATCTTCTGCGAAGTGTGCCGAATATTGATCTCTTGCGAGTGCTAATAAATCCGTTTACCATTCATCTGAAACTAAATATCGGCTTGAACTTTTATGATTTGGCGTTACAGGTTGATACAACAGATATCGGACAGCTCAATGGAGTGAAAGTGGAGACAGTTGGGAATTCGCATAAAAAGGGCTCCAGTTCGGGCTTTGCATCTCAACCTTCGTTAATGGCACAGCTCGAGGTTGCAGCGAAACTTCTCGGTGTCGTGGGTAATAAGAAATCATGCGAGCCAAACCGAGATTTTTCCACTTTGGATTACCGTCGTAATGTTCTTAGTCGTCGTGATTTTCTGAATCTGCATCAGGTTAGTATATCCGCGTGTAGGTTTATTTGTGTTTAAATTGTTGATTTTTGCAGGGGAAAAGGGGAAGTGATGCTTGGAAAAACATTTATCAATAAAACAAAAGTTTTACAAGACTTCTGTTTCACTAACCAAACCTAATTTCTTTGTTTACTCACCCGAAATTGTTGTGAATATTGCGAATGAAAGTCCGAGATTGATTTTTATGAGATAGATGATTGGATGATAGCCACTTCTGGCTCTAATATTCCACCATCTTCTTGGCAGTATCATTCGTTTGTTTTTTCTTCGTCTTTTTTTTTTTTGCGATTCAATACATACTAGAAATGAAATAACCAAATGTGCAAGATTTTGGTTTCTCACTGAATAACACTTTGAGTATCGAGGAAGTACTTTATTTTGGTGGTCATTGGAGATCAACTTCTACAGATTAACGGTCAACAAAAAGCGTTGCTAACAATGAGCAAGAAGCATTCAAAGGTCGGCTCATCGTCGAACGGCGACGGGGGATCTGCTAAGGGTTACCAGGACGAATCAGTGGATGCGCTATGCACTGCTGAAAGTTGTTTCCAACAGAAATTGGACAAGTAAGTGTGAACTATGTTTATGTGACGTTATTCATCTGGAGCGAAACTAGCCCATCCTCATAGAGCGTTTCATCGAATCTTGTTTGAAAGAATTTTTAATTTTTTATAAGAGCAATTTTAAGGAAATGGTGGAGAATTAATTACGATCATCTGCATAATCTGTTTTATTTTCGTTTTTTTATTTCATAGTGAAGAAAATAAATCTCTTTGCTCGGAGTTTACCACGTGATTGATTATTCATTATTTTCTTTTGAGTTGTTGTTTTTCTCGATGGGTCTTTATTTCCTTTAGCGAAGGCAAAGTACTATGTGGATTGTTCTCAAAAAATTGGTGCAATTTTGGTAAATATTTATGCATAAATAGATCGGATGCGATAAGGTTTAATTTATCATTATTGCAATAAGTTGATAATTGTTCGATATTGCATTGCAAATTTATTTACGAAAAAAAAAGCTTCGAAGTTTGCATTTCGAACGTTTTCACGGTGAATTCGTTGAGAGGGAGAGGTTTACAAAGATAAAGATAGAACGCTTTATTAGCGCAATTTATTACGCAAAACAAATATCTTCTATAGTCTCTGATCTCCTCGAAAAGGAATTAAGTGTATTTATGAGAAGTGCTTCTGTATTCGACATATTGTTATGATGTATTTCGATTAGGTTCGTATGTAATGCAATGATTGATTGTTTAAGGTTAGTGGATAGTATGTTATGTACACTTAATACGACCGCGGAGGTATCATCTATCGATCGATCGCATCAGGAGGATATGCAGTCGTTTGCTACGGTTAATTGCGTTTTTACGTTGTTCTTTAAGGTATAGAATAAATCGAGAAACGAGTCATTACTCGACAAACGAATCCCGTGTTTGTTTGCTTGATAAATGCTTACAGGATCACGCGAATGTTTGAATTGAAATACTAACCAACTAGAATTGATAAAATTTGTTTGATGTAAATTGGTATTGCAAAAAGTTTTCTTATAGAAAGTTGGGATGACAGGTATGGAAGGTGTAACGATTATAAATTTATGATTGACAGCAGTTAGTACTACAAGGAAGTTGTGACTTATGAAGAGGATTATAGAAATTTGTATTGCAAGACACTTCTAGCAATTTTAGTTTAGTATTAGAACATTTCTGCTATTAATGTTAATTTTCAAAAAAAAAAAATGGAGGTTAAGGTTTTGTTCTGTAAAATTTTAGAAAATTAGGGGGCGTTTCAGTTCGAATGAAAGCATAATTAACATTTTTTTTCTGGCATTTTCAATAATGAGATAAATGAGATCTATATGCACGATAAGAGGAACGAGACCAGCTTAGAAGCAAACTATATTTCTTGAAATCATCATTACTTTCTGAGTTGCTGTTTCCTTTGTATTTCCATTTCGCCTCCGTTTTTTTCGAAAGAACGTTTTAATATATATCAACTTTAACTTTTCTTGATAGTGCGATAACCTATAGAATGAGATGTTTTTAGCATGCATACGCGGATGGCGTATATGCGGGTTGGTCACTTCACGACCGGAATCCAGCGGCTTTTCATCAACAATCGGTTGGTGTTGGGCAGCCGGCTGCCCCACTGATGGGGTCACAATGTTTGATGACTTCTCAGAGAGTTGCTCCTTTATTATCCGGATGGACGCCGACTGTAAATTATGGCATTTCTGTGCCAACTTCGGTAATCGTTTAATTGTCGTCGATTTAAATAACACTTTTTGGTATGTTCTCATATCTTATTTACTGCATCTTTCGTGAGGGAATTTGTAGCTTACTTCATGGGAAAGTTGGTTGGCAAAGAGGGGAGAATTATCCGCATTCTTTAATTTGCTATCAGCATTGTTTTTAATAACCTTTAATAACGTATTTTTTTAGCAGGATTTCTTGCGTAATGCTAATCCGAGTTTGTCTTCGACCGCCGTATCACAGAACGTAGCCAGCATGAATCAAGCTTCGTCATCGCCAACAACTAGTAAGTTTTTATTTGTGATCAAAATGGGGTATTTCTTATTGTATGGGGAGGAGTGAAGATGCTGGTAAGCGTTACTTAACACTTTGAAAGAATGAGATAAATGCAGGAAGATTGCGATCCAATTTCGGAATGCTATCTAATATTGCTTAAGGTAAAACATGAGGGGCGAGAGGTTTTCAAGATAACCATTGAGTTTCCCAAATGCGTATTGACTCCTCTCAGTTTATGGATAAAGAGGTCAATACGAAGATAAGCGGTATTAATCATATGTAAATATAGCTTCACATCTGCATTCACTTTTCATTTCGGTTTCTCTTTAGGTGTCAACGATCTGCCTCATGATCCACGGAAATGCATCGGATGCGCTGATGATGATGGTTAGTAAATTTTATATTTATTGATTACTAGGTATGATTTGAATTGATTGATCGATGTTTGTTGATCGTTTGGTTAATATTTCATAAGGCGTAGGTTTTTGAGGAATTAGGAAGTGTAAACGCTAGAGGGGAATATGCTAAGCGTTTTGATCGAAATACAAGTATAGTAAAAGATTAATTATACGTCAAAGGTTTTCGAAACAGAACGTGAAGTAGAATATTATAATGACTTGTTCAACTATTCGAGGAATATAGAAGTATTTTAATGTACAGAGTTAAGAGTAGCCCCATATTCGACGTTTGTTTTGCTTTTTTTTTTCTTTTTAGTTTTTATGTGGTAATTAGGATTGTTTAATTTAATTTGAATTAGCGAATTTCTCGAAATCTTTTTTTTTTTCAGTACAAGAAAAGGCGTTTCGCACTATCGACTTTCTAGCCGACAATTTCGAGCCGTAAATATTTTATGGAATGCAAGAAAAGTTCTTATTTGTTGTCGAGATTTAATTGCTTCATCGATATTTGCCTCTCATTTTTCTACGCTTCTACGTTTTCATTGCATTCATTAATATTTTAGTGCCTCTTTCTCATTTATTTCTTTGTTCATTGTCGTTCTATTCGCATTGCATCTCCTTGTTTCGAACTGTTTTTTTTTTTTTTTAATTCAAACCGTTGCAAGTTGTTACACCTCAAATTTATTTCAATGGAATTGAAAGTCGTCTAAAGGGATATTGAGATAAGCAGTTGCGGCTTTCATAGATATGGCTTAGATATAGTTGGCATAGGTTAAGTTGTGAATTTTATGCATTTCCTCATGGCTGTTACTTTCTCTTATATTTCCGTTTATCGATGATTGAAACAAGGCTAAAGAGAGGGGGCTGGAGTCATGGTGGAATCGAAAGGGATAAGATGGAGTCGAAATAGGCGGAATATTTGAGATTGATGTTTATAAACATGCTTTAAGAAAGGAAAAGCGCTAAGTTTGAACTGCCATTTCATCGCCTCAAACTTTATTCTCATTTATTCCGCTTTATCGTTCATCGTTTTTTTTTTAAAATCTTCTACTCCTCTTTGATGGTGAATCATTTCGTATTATCATATGCAAATTTCCAGGATAAGTTCTCTATGATATATCAGTTGTGTTTTATACTCTTCAATACAATGATGTAGTTTTTGAAATTTTTCTTATACTCATATGTATGCAATTTCACTTTATTCATTAAAATCTGATATGAGTGTCATAATGAAATGACCTTTATTAGCCAATTTTATTTAATTGCTGATGCAAATTAGATTGTGGTGTGATTAAGTGGAATAGGAGGAATAAATAATTAAGGGAATGGAAAACGCCTCCTGAAGTGATATTTTTTTTTAATGCAAATTATTTGATGATAAATTAGCTGCTGTTTGTCGTATGAGCTAAAATTGAAATCCGACGCTATGTGCAATTTTTTTTTTTTTTTTCAATGTGGAAATAAATCTCTACGGTTATTATCTTTCCTTAGAGGAATTCTATAATCTATCGAAGCGATTGCACTTTAAGCTATGCTGTTTATAGTTTCATCGTTCGAAGTTTCTATTTGCGTTGTCGAATTCCCATAGGAAAAGATTTAAATAATCAGATGGGTAAATTTCAATATCGATGTTGATTTATATTTTGGAATTTCTCGTTGAGGATATTATTTGAATATACAATACTTATGAAACGGGCTCCATTATTGTGGAGTAATGATCTTATGTTTTTTGCGTTGCTCATTGCGTCTTGATATTATTTGTTCTTTAAACTTGGAAAAAATTCACTAATTCAGTAAATATATGATATGTAATTACTTCTTCGAACTCAACTCAATAGCGGTAAATACTCCACAAGTATATCAACGATTATCATAGGTGTTCATCAGTGGCTTGGCGCATTCCGAAGGTGTAAACAAATGGAATGATGGGATTTTATGATGCTAACAAAGTGAAAACATATTCGTTCTGCGATAGAAATCTCCTAGTCGGATATAGTTTACCAATCGTGCAAATATTTTTCAATATATTAGATTATACTTGCAAGCGTCAAATGAGGATAGGGACTTCGATGTTTATAAGTGCGTGGTACGTAGATGGTTGCATAGGTATGGAGCTGTACGAGATTTACCTAAAGGAACCTTTCAGGGAATATCACATATTGCCTCTCCTATGATAGAGAACCTATTCATCAATAAAAACTATTTGCCAGGGTGTCATAAAGTTGGCGAATTCGGGTTCAGTGCTCATTGAATGGATCACCCAGGCTATTGTTCTACATGAAAAGGTCTTGATAGGCGACTAGGCACTTTTGTAACTCAAATAGAAGCGTATAGATGCTGACCTTATAATAAATGAGTGACGTTGTGATTGATTGAAAGTGAATATTCGTATTCAAGTCGAACTCGATTACACAATTTTGTCATTTTAGTTTGCAGTTCTGGTTTTGCGTCACTTACCTGTCTTTAGTCGGTATGGTCCAATCCTTTTTTACCTGTTCAGTTAGTTATTGGCCAGTTCATTACATAAGCCTTCTTATTAAATCAATCTCTCCATCGCTGTGTGATTTCCTTCTTCCTTTTGCAAGAAGGAAATCTAGTGTCTATGTAAAATTAAATGCAAGAAGGCAAGCGAGGAGAAGGAACGAAATCAATCCCTCAACTGCCAGTCTTGGCATAAATTGGAAGGGCTTATTTATAGACAAATATTTCAATCGCCTTTTTTCTTTCCAACAAAATGCTTTTTTTTTTAAAGTGCGATCATTTGCATATTCTTTATTCGGTCTGCACTTCAGTTGATTGTAGTATTCATCGGGTTCTTATATTTATTGACGTTGGTTTCTACAGGAATCGATTATCTCATATATTTAATAAGAAATCGTTTATGCATTAGTAAATCTATTTGAACTTTTAAGAGAAGCATATTATGCGTAAGTTGTTTTATTGAAAACTTAACACCTTAAAGGTTTAATAGTTATTAATAGATGCTAATTATGATTGCACCGGAAAAGGTTTTTTTTTTAAACAAATCAATGCTGGATTTCTAAAAATAGAGTTCCGGTGTAATATCAGTATCGATGCTTTCCTGGACTTGCAACTCCATAATCTTGCTCTGCTACCGCCATCCCCGTTCTTTCTACAATCCAGTCACCGTATAATTGACTCATTATAGAGTGCTTCTAATTGACATATAAATGGCAATAGAAAGTATTATTTTCAGGTGGCGATGAATGCTTTGACGAGAAGAAATGATAACGATAGTAATGTTACATCGCAGGTTTGTTTACATTTGGAAATCGAGAAGATCAAGAAGGTTTAAATTAAATTAAGGAAATAAAATTGCAATATTTATTAATTGATGAGAAAAATGAGAAGATAGATAAAATAAATCTTCATGAAGAGATCGTGAATAATTTGTGGAATTTTCTTCTGCAAAATTGTTTTAGAGATTTGTCTTCCCTTTTATTATTCGATTTGCTTCATAGCTTTCATAACGAAAAAGGGTTTTAAAAAAATATTGAAATTACAGATTAATAAAGGTGCACATATAATTGTGCCCAATTTTGATGATTCGCATAATTCGCTGTCGGAGGATCTATATGAGGATTGGTTGTGCATCTTAGCCTCAGAAAATATGCAAAGGATTCATGATGCGGTTTGTTGTTTCTTTTTTTTTTTTAAATCTCGACATCCATATTCATTATTTTTCTATTTTAATCCCTCATAATATAGTGCCACTTAAATATTAGATCGTTTGAAAATCCCAAAAAATATCGGATGTCAAAGAATTTCAAAAATTTTGTCGTTCTCTAGCGAAAACAGAAAATAATCGGATTCACTCATCGCTTCAACGGATGATGGATTCCAACGATTTCCTGTCATTACAACTAGGATTGTAAATAGTGGACAGTGGACCCCTCCCGATTCGGCTTTTTTGTTTCTTCTTGACATCCGTCACCCGTTTTCTTCGGAGTAGTGCCATATTACCCCAAAAAGAGATTTAAATTTCCTCTGATAATTTTTGAAGCTTTAGCGATAGTGGTTGCCCTCCTTAGCTTGCATCGACCTTGATCCCTCGTATGGCTGGCTCCTCGTAGGTTTTTGGCGTACTCGAATGATGGTTTTGATGTTGTGATCTGGTTAGCTGTTCTCCGCACATCCACATACAGTCGCCTCTCGCTTGCCTTCTTCCTCCCTCCTCTTGGCAATAAGGATTTCAGGGAATGAATAAAACATCCGACTATCTGTTTTTTTTTTGTCTTTTGGACTAGGAGGTAACAATGGACGATCGTTTGATAGGTTTTCATCTCCACATAGAACCACTGGATTTGTTTACAGTTTACTTCTCATCTGCTATAAGAGGTTTAATGCTTTTCCGCTAATATTTAGTGGGAGAACTCTTTTCAGGCAGAATGGGATCATGCTTTCTTGACATCGGCTACTGTCCAGTATATATTCACAGTTTGTGTTCGTCTCCGTCTTCCACATGAAGTGAAATATTTGGCGGCACTCATCTACAATGAGTTTTTTTTTACTCACTTCTTATTATAATTCTATGATTACCTTAACATATATACTTCCATTTTAATTATATCCTTCTAAATAATAAATAATCGTCTATTGACTACAGTGACTCTCTGAAATTGTATGTATTTCCGGAAAATTCTTTAATTTGACTATTTAAATATGAAAAATGACTATAAATAATAAGGTTCAATCATATTCTATGTGTAAATATTCGTGTAAATATATTAAATAAATTTACACGATGCTATATATTTTTCAGTTTCATGTTAACACATGTGGACGATTTATATAAAGTTGTTTATGAATCGAGTGGATCGAATGAACAGAAAATGAGAGAATGGAAACAAATCGAGGCGAATCTTTCACGACAAACAACGCTTCGTATGCTATCGGCCATTCAGATTGCTTCTAAACTTCATAGTTTTCAT
Organism: Ascaris suum; assembly: GCA_013433145.1. Lineage (NCBI taxonomy): Eukaryota > Metazoa > Nematoda > Chromadorea > Rhabditida > Ascarididae > Ascaris > Ascaris suum. The sequence continues at coordinate 1,905,323 of CM024177.1, forward strand.
GATGTTAGCATATTTATATATTTGCATTTTTAATTTATCGCTATCGCATCGATTTTTTAATGGGATATCTAAGTTAAGTGGGAAAATATATGCAAGTATTGGTATCAATGAAAAATTTATAGATATGAAAAGATATCGTTTCTTTTTTGTAAATGATCAAAATGGATAGAAGAAAGCTCGTGAAGAAAAAAATAATCGCAACGCTTTGAGGATTATAAAATTAGAGCAATTGATTATAGGTTAGAGATCAAGCGTACTAGTTGGTTTTGAATTTTTAATGCTCATCCCACCGTTCAGCATCTCTGAATGGAGTGAAGGGTTCATAGATCATTTTATATATTCATTTGCACATTCAAACGAATCAAAGTGAAGAAATCATAGATTTTCTTCATGAGATCATAATTCTAGTGATCATAGATAGGTAAAGGTAATATGAGAGGCAACTTATTCTTGCCCTGTGTTGTCACATTTTTCTCAACAATAGCAGCAAAAATCGATGTGCTCGTCAATCCAACATCGCTGAAAGCATTATTTCTCCTTGGTGAATCTCTTTATTTGGAATTGCATGAACGGTGGATAGAAACTTATGAGAGCGGTATATCTCGACTATTACATTTATCGTAGTTATTTTGCATCATAAGATACCTCTCAAAGATTACAGATATTTATGTTTCATACTCCCAATCATATTTCTCATCTTTTCCATTCGCCGCATCGATTGAATACACTATAGCAAAAGTCAAAAAAAAAAATTTACTTGTCCAGACTTTATTGTTTCAGATTATATGCAATAAATGCATTTCCTTTTCACAATGCTTAACAAATAGACGATAGCATAAGAACGAATGCGTAAAAAACGGAGGAAGGGACGAGTTGCTTATCGTTTCATTTTACCTGTCTACGACATAATTATGATCTTATCCGAGGAAATTATTCAGATAGGTGAAAGATGAATTGAAAGTCCGGAAGATATTCAAAAATGGCATTATTGCCTAGTATTGCTTCAATGATCTTGGCTTAATGATTGTAGAAGAGGCTTATTTTGGCTTTGGGAATCCAATGCTTGAATTAAAGAAATCTCGAAAATCGACGAAGTAAAAAGAGCCCATTATTTTCATCTGTCGATTTGACAACGTTTACTTATTTATGACTAGCAAAGGTGTAATATTAGTGAATTCATTCTTTGCCTCTCATAGTCAGCTTAGCTTAATTTAATCTGTGTTTTTCACGAATACACAAACTTTAGACTTTAGCGAGTTCGACAATCATGCAACGAATCATTACTGCCTGGAAAAATTTTATTAGGAGACGGAGATGAACGCAAAAATAATATTTGGATGGGGAGGGGGGGGGGGGGGGAGGAGGAAGAGGTAATTTTCATCCTGAAACAAAGTCTTAAGTCATTTTTCTTCTGTCATAAAATTTCATTGAATTTTGCTTTATGAGGAAAATAATTTCCATAATTATAAATGAAAAAAAAAAAATCTTTAGAGTTTATCACGTAAGTTGGTGCGATTTTGTTTGAAAACGCTTGGTTATGCCTATACAGAGGATTCAATAATGCATTCGGAAATACGAGTGCTGACGTCAATCGATTGGAAGATATCATATCGTCAAACACCGCTCGTTTATGCGGAAACGTTGCTTAAAATGCTTGGTTAGTGCTTACTTTTAAACGAAATAATTTCACATCTATAAGCTTTTAATTTATAACTAAAATACTCTCAAGATAATATCATATATTTTCGTGAATAAAATCATAAATTATCGAGCTGCTTTTATTGAGTTTTATGATTTTTTTTTGGGGGGTATCACTTAAAATGTTGCTATTTTCTATTATATGAGAAGGATCTTCGGTCGAAAGCTAGAAGCAATTTTTGAGCTTCGATTTTGAATCGGTGGATTCTCGATCCAGTTTCAACTATGACCACTTAGTATCTCTCCACCATTTAATTCTAGGGATGAGACTATTGAAGAAAGGAATAATGACTATGAGGAGTTCGATTTGTGATGTATACATTTCCGGAGCGCATATTGAGAGGGCACTCAAAATTGTAAACTCGAGCAAAAGAGGGGGGAGGGGATTTCAAAGTAATAGTTCGTTATTGCTGTTTTATTTTTATTCTAGTACATGATGTTCATAAATATTTTTAACGAATCATTCAGTATATGATTCGTTCTTTCTCTACCATCCTTAATGATTATGCTTGTGGGAATTGCTTCCCCCTAATCCCCGTTCGTTTCTCCCCTTAGATACTCTCTTTCTGCCCAGATCTGGAAGATCGAAGGCGCAAAGTATCTCTGACCACGTATCGTTTTCCCAATATTTTTTACTGTGAAGTCGTAACTTTACTTTAGCAACACATGTGTTGAAGATGATCTTGGACTATCTTCAAATGAATGAGAGCAGTACGCTTTTATTTAGAAAATAACGATCCGATCATCTCATTCATAGATAATATGATCAGAAATGATGTTTGATCGAATGGAAACTGATAAAGAGATTTGCAGAAAGGCGTTCTTTGATGCAATTCGATGCGGCTACATACTGGCAATTCATTCTTCTCTGCATGGATTGTGTTTTTATGTTTTGGGATGATATCTTGAAGAGGTTATTGATGAACATACTTGGATCGGCTGGTTATAACTTCCCCAGGTGTCTCATTCATATTGACACATCGATGTTTTGTGCGGTATTCAAGAGATTGCTTCATAAGGGTGAGGTGAATTTCAAGCGATAAATCTTATGCGGAAAGATAAGGGAGGAAGAAAATATGCATGAGAAAAACCCGAGTAGAATATTTGTGGGCGAAAATGACTGAGCGCTCTATAGGCATTTCGTTCGTTCTTTTTATTTTTATGAAGAAGTCATTTGCGCATATAGGAAGTCACAGGTATTTATGGATCGGCGGCGGTGTTGCCTGAATTCTGCAGCATTCTAAAATCGAAGGAAAAGAGGCACTTTCTTTTCTCAAAATATGTTGAAATGATATATAAGGAACTTTCTCACCCCTTCTAGTCGGAAATAGGCGTCAAATTTCAAAAAAAAAAATCCCACCTCACTCGCTATATCTTACGGAATAGATACTATAAGTTCTAGCACTTAAAACTTTAAAAGCCGCGCAGAATATTTTGAAAAGAATTTTTCCGTATGTTTTATACGCATTGCTTTCAAAAACGTTTCTTTTATTTCATCGATTCTACATGAAAAATTTTAGATTCATTTCATTTGCTATACTTGAAAACATTTTTTGAATCGCATCATATTTCGAAAAATATGTAATTCAATGGTAAAGGTTAATACCTTTCCGCTGATTTACTGAGAGAATGTAGAATAAAATTTTCCTCAGTTATCGAGAGGGATATACTGAATGCAGCTTGCTTTCAAACCTTAAATTTGCGTTTGTTTTTTCTCGATGATTTTTAATTCACGATTTCAGAAATTTTTGTAATTTTTTTTCCTTGTAGAGTATCGAACCCAAAGACAAATTTACCCATTTGCATTTGAAGAACGGCGGTTGCTACACATTATGCAAATATCGGTGAGTTTTTATTTTCGTCTAGGATGTACGCATTCGTTCAAATGTATTATCGCTAATATTTGAAAAGAGAGAGGATTTCTTTGCAGATATCAATTGTGTCGGGTACGTGCTGATTGGATGCTTTTGGGTGCGAGTATAGTTGCGGCAGCGGCGGGTTGTGCTGATGGTGCTGTGGTTGCTGATCAGGTTCGAGTTTATATTCTATTGAGGACACACTTAAATGACGAATAGAGGTAATTATTTAAGAAAATCTTGGAAAAGAGGCAGCGCAATTCGAAGATAACCATGAAATCTATACAAACTTAGTCGGTAAGAATCATAAAGCATTTCTTCGAAGAGGTCTAGCCTAAGTATATGCCTATACCTGAAGAGTGTGGAATGAAGGCAAGTATGAATAAATAATCACAATTTATACGTCTTTATTAGCGTATTGATTGGTTACTCAGTAAAATTTATAAGGGATGATTGCATTGAAAACAGCAGATGAAGAAATATTCAATTTGCACAGTTTTTACTTCAATAACTCTGAAGAAAGGAAGAAAATGAGGGAGCGAGGAAGAGAGAGAATGAACGAGAAAGAGAGTTATTGAAACAAAGTGTGCCTCAATATTAGTGAAGATAAGTGAAGAACGAAGCCGTAGAAGAAAAAAAAAAAAAAACAAAAATAATAAGCAAGGATTTTATATACAAGGCCTCAACAATATTGGATTGGTCAGCAGTAATATAGAGATGGAAATGATTTAATCGATACTTGAAGAATAATATGATTGGAGCATTTATGATAATATATGGAAGTATATTCGATTTGTTTGCAATAAAGAAGTGCAAACTGTATAGCACATTGTTTATGGCATAGTGGTATTGATGAGCTCTTGTCTATGGAGAGTTATCAAGTGAAACATTTTTGAGAACGGAATTAAGTGCACCGTTTGAAGCAAAGACTTGAATAAAGTTTAAGTCTGCGACATCTCAGTGACTTCAAATCGAAGATTTGTACTCTTGTGGCTGGCTGGTCTAGCTTGTGTGGGTGGTGGTGAATTTTGATTGTAAATTTCTCTCTCTCTTTTTTTCTCTCCCCTCTCTCTCTTTCTCTACATATATTCCACGCTCGTTCGGGCTATTTGTACTATAATTCCATAGTGATTATACCCTTGCTATCACTTAGATCAGCGTTTTTAGGTAATTCAAGAACTGCACGAGATCGGCGGAACACCTCTGGATGACATCACGGATATGTGTGTGGCTATCGTCGAGTGTATTGTGGAAAAACATCGATGTGAGACAATGACAACAAACTCGCATAGTCCAAGCACACCGTATTCGTCATCTCGCAGCTGGAGTTAATGATATATGCAATATTACTTAGTTTCTTGTATTTTTCGATGTTTGAATTTCCTTCTCTCCTTACCTTGCTCAATCTTCCTTCTTCTCTTACCTGTGAAGTTTTCTAGTCATTTTTGAGTTGATTGTTGAAAATATAGAGCAAAAGAGAACCTCAGATTTCTAGATCGAGCTGAACTCCATTCGCAGGACGTTGTCTAATGAAGGAAGTTACACTCATTTAACGATTTTATTGTAATATTGACAGATAAAACGATTCATTGAATTTTATTTTCATTGTTATCCTTATAAGAAATAAAACTGAAGAATTTTCCTCTTTGAATTAAGGAAATAAATTTTCGAACCTGTTCTGTTAAATTTTTTCTATGCATCTTTGCTTGCATAGTTGAGGTATTTAGTGCGGAATTTGGAATGAGGTAGAAAATGAGACGATAGTTTATTGTGCAAAAAAAATGACGGAAACTATTGCAATAATTCGATGTCACCTTTACAGGTATGAGTGATGGTTATAGCTTTTATGTTGAGCTTCTTTTGTTATATTTGATTAGCGTATTTTGAATCGCCTTTTATAAGCGAAATTCTTGTTGATTTATTATTGTTCATTAATATTCTCATAAATGCATAATCTCTCATTTCTGATGCTTTTGATCTCATCGTTTATTAAATTATATAAAGTTTATTTTTTTTATTTATATTATTGAATTCAATAATATTAAATTATATATGAAATATACTGTGAATAATTGTAAATGAGACTGTATTCTTTTATTTTATTTTATACGCTTAACGTTGTGGAATGTGTACATGCGAATTTTGCATTTATCATCGCATTGATTCGATTATTACGAATATCTTATATGATTGTTTTTTTAAGTCTTTCTTCGATTATTATTGTGGAATGGAACTTGTAACTTAAAAGTTGTTAATTGAAACATGTCAATCATTTTATTTACTATCGATGCAATAAAATAACTCAAATTGTTATATTATTGTTGGACATCATGATCGTATATATCTCACCATAAGATAGGGAAGATTTGCATAAATTATATATATATATATATATATATATATATATATATATATATATATATATATATATATATATATATATATATATATATATATATATATATATATATATATATATATATATATATATATATATATATATATATATATATATATATATATATATATATATATATATATATATATATATATATATATATATATATATATATCAAGGCGGATCGTTCCTAGGACTTTAAAAAAAAGTTGCTACAAAACTTTCATAAAAATTTGAAATTTAAAAAATTATTTCAAGTGAAGAGTTAGTATGAAAGTCTCGCAATGGCAAAATTTTTGTGCAGGTGACCATTATTTGACTAATTTTAGCTTCACAAGAGGGTTGATGATCTTGTTGAATGTATCGTATCCTTCATGAGGAAGTAATCTGTGAGCATACTTTGCTTGACCACCAATATGAACAATATTAGTGGTCACCGCCGAATTTCGTTCGGCAGAATATCACCAGGTATAGCTGTCGAAAAAGTCGGATCACAGAGGTGTACGAAGATGTACAGAGAAGAGCAATGAGGAGGCTGAGTAGCACTATGCCAGAGTCATTTTATTGTTGTATCTGTGGAAGTTTTGCTCGGTATGTGGAAATCTTTCATGTTTATTACCTATACTGCTTAGGAGTCTTTTTTCTACTTGTTAGTCCTTTCTGGTGACTTCTTTAATCGCCGTCTACCTACTTTCTTTTGCAGGATGTTTTGCGAATTAGAAATTTTTGAGTAGTTTTGAAATTTAATGTGGATTCTTTTTAAATTGAGGATACTTTTAAATGCAAAGAATATTTTCCCCATCAGAAAATGTAGAACATGTTATTTAATAGTACAAGTGGAAGATTCAGGTAATAAATTCCTTGGGAAAACTTGGGAAAACGGTTGAAGCGACAGTGTTTTCCTTGGGAAAACGGTCATTTTGAAGGTACTAAGTGAGCGTCAGATCAAGCGACAGTGTTTCCCATTGAACGTCGAAAATGCGATAGGCCATAATTCTTATGGGAAACTAATTAAAAAGTACTATTACAATTGCATTTGTGAAGGTACATGCGACGGGTTACGATTGGCAGATTTTTCTCATCGATCGGTTTCGAAATGATTGCTTGCAGCATTTGGAATGTTGCCAAATGTGGTGATTTACGAAATAAATATATCGTTGGCGTTCTTTGCGTGGGTGGTGTTTTTCTGCGACTACGTTTTTGCAAGGTTCGTATTTTTTCGGCGTCAATGCTTCTTTTTTTTTTTCGCTCGCAGTTGTCTATTTTTTTGTGATTTTGCAGTTGTTTAGTTGTAAAGGTATGGACGTTGACATATTTGCATATTGAGGTTGCTGAGTTGAATAAGTTCTAAATAATTTGATTTGAATTTAACGCAAAAAGTGCGGAAAAGTTTTGAGATTTTTGACAGTTCTTCTCTTAGAATATCGGGAAACTTTCATTTGTTTTTAGTGTTTGTTTATTGTCTGGTCGATTGCTGCTCACTTTCAGGCGGTCACGAAAGTTGCGGCTAGGCCCTCTTCTCGTTCCTTCGCTTTCCTCCTCATGGCTTAGGTTTGAAGTAGCACAAGTTGTCTTTTCTTGAGCTTGACAACGTATGCACAGATAACGTTAAAAGTCTAAATGAGAAAATGCGACCTATGCCCCGTAGTTGTAAAGACGAGTAAAATGTGGTCCTTGTTCGGGGCATTCGATTTTAAAGTAATCAAGTTTCACTCATAAAAGACCGACACTTTCATGGCGTCACTTCTACCACCGCACAATACTTGATGAGCAGTGAGATTGTCTTTGCAATTGCGATATTTGCAACGAGGTTATTTCAGTGGATATTATCGTTCAAAGCAGTCAGCTAAAAATTTTCATGCTGATTCACTTCAAAACAAATAAATCGCCTTGTTCTTCGAAACGAATTAATTCTTTGATAGCTGAGTAAGTAAATGTTCGCTTGACCAGGTGTTATCTTTCTAGCGATACAGTATATCTATATTGTTTTTTTTTTAAATAGTAATTCTATCGATCAAACTCACATTACCTCTATTTATTTATTAAAAAAAAAGGAGGTATAGAAAACAATTTGTTGAATTATTTCAGGTTGTGGGAGTAAGCTTGAGTTTCAATCCCTATATATTACTGCTGAAATTTTATTTATCGTTTCATTATTGGATTATTCATCATTTCGGGTCTTTTTTTTTGCTCGAAACAGTGACTAAATTTATCGTTTTTTTTTCGCATATGTAGTGCTTTCATCATTATCGAATTGGACTTTGACGATATCTGTTCGAAAAGGGGTGGCGAAATTTCGTATCTTCGGCTTCAGAAAAAAAAATGCATAATATGCATAAAGTTCTCCAATCGTTTGTTTATGCAAATGATTTGGGAAAGGGGAGGGCGGTTTTGACATACCCGCAAGTATATTCAGATGCATTGTTACCTTCGATTTTTGATCGTCTCTTTTCTCTTATTGAGGTTCATATTTAGTATTTGAAGTGATATCGATGTGTTTGATTATTACTGGAGAAGGTTCACATATTGCCAATTTGCATTCGTCAATGTGGAAGGTATTGACTATGCGTTGAGTAACATAATTCGTATTGTATTCACTGTTTACAACTATGAGGCCACTTCCTCTTGGGGGGGGGGGGGATAGTTTTGCTTCTCTCAGAGTTTTTTTTTTTCGTACAGAAGGGCCGTGTTTTATAGGTTGTATATTTTGTCCAATAATGGTCGTGCAGGACACTCAGATCCCATCTGAATAGCATTACGTCCATGCCTATGAGGTCGCCAGTGCTTTGCGCTATCGCTTAGGGGAGCGTAACTCAAGTGATCTGAAGTTGTTTTCAAAAAAACTGTGGTTAGTAGTCTCGAGCGCTAGTATGACGGCAATTATTTTCATTGCTTCCCATCGCTTGATTATGCTTTAATATAACGTTTTGTACAACTCTGGGGGGGGGGGGGTCGCATCACCCTGGTTTCCAGACATTTAATTTTATATTATGAATGTTTTCGCAATCAGATTGTGGAAAAAATATACGTTTTGCAAAAAGAAAAAGCTGTAAAACAACACAAATATAAGTTTATTGGATTGGAATCTGTTTATCCTCAGAAGTATTGAAATATGCGTAGTACTTTCCTCGATCGTGAGAATTTCTATTTCGACCAATTACACTGCATAAACAGCTTGGATTTTAGTAAAATCCATCTTTCTCTTCCGTTGTTATATTCGAAAAAAATTTCTCCTATATTTGAAGCGTTATATACCATTTGTCCCATTAAAGTGTGGTAAAAATTAATCCCTTCATAATGAAGTCATTTTTTTTATTCCAGATTTTATAAGCGCAAGGTATTTCGAGATTTTACGATGTTTGTCGTTGTGCAGATGTTCAAGTCCTTTTAATAAAGTGGCTTTAATTGGTGATATTTGCAGGTGAAAATGGCAACACGAAGTCGGAGAAGTGGTGCGGGATCGGAGACCTTGAATCCAGCAATGATTCATTTGTTAGATACTGGTAGATTGAAGAGGGAACTTGAACAAAGAGGACTTGATACTTCCGGCAATAAAAATATGCTCGCTGATCGGTTACAGGTTGCGTTTTAAGTATCGTTTAATGTATTTCCGGCTTTTCTTGCATTCTTTTCTGCATTGTAGTTTAGTTCCTTCAAAAAATGTTACATAATTCGTTAGCGAAATTGAGGAGAAGGATGTGGTTTTTTGCAACAAAGCATAGTATATGATGTGACCGTCGGTTGGTGCTGTTGTTAGCGTTTGATTGTTTGTGCAAACGTTGAGAAAGATTTGGGTGGTATGTTTGGTTGCGGGGAGCGCATAAATGCGCTAATCATGGAATCATTGTGGACTAGAAGGCAAAGAGGGAGGGGGAGGGAGGATCAGTATTAATGAGGATGCGGCAGACAGCACATAGAGGTGCCCTATTTATGTTATCTTCGGTTTCCCCATCCTGGCATTCTTCCACCACAGAAGAGACGTGTTTATATTCGATACTCAAGTTCAGAAGTGTGTACCTGTTTTGCAAAATTAGACTGAGAATGGCAATCGGGTACGCTAAGCAGAGTGCGATATGATACTGTAATGGGATTTTTTTGTGATATACCGTATAAAGTCGTATTATGCCCATTACTTGTATGAGTTTCATACCACATAACGTTTCATGAGGAGCCGTCCAGATTTGATTTGTTTTCAGGAGGCAGTGGACCTTGAGCGAATGGGGCATCATTCATACTCGCCACCGCCATTTTCGGAGAAACCGACAAGGAGGGCACCTTTAAAAAGGGCTGCAAAAATGGTCAATTTTATTGGGTGTTGATACATAAGTTTAATTTTTGTTAGCAAAATACTTAGAAGCCTCATATGTAGTCTATAACTGTTTGAATCAAGAGGTCACTGAAAAATGCTGGAGCTAAACGATCGTATTCATAGGTGCCTAGTGAATGATTATCTGATGTTTGCGTCCTGCTTAGATTATTCGCAGGTGTGTCGCAAGCGGGGGAAACGTCAAGAATCGGAATCGATGCTATCCTAAGCGTTTCGATTCTCGGTTGGTGGAAGTGCGCTAGCCGTCGTCACGATTCTCAAGGGTTGATTTTTTCACTGTGATCCTCGCGTCAAAAAAAGGTTGTAGCAAAAATAAAAGGTTTACGGATGGGACTCTTTAACAGAGCGTAGATGTAAGCAATACGTATTTAGTGCAGTTATCATTCCTCATTTCACGTCAACTTCCGGTTGCGCCAAATTACGATCGTCGTTTTCAATTGTTTTCGTTATTTTATTTTTATTGCTACTTACTTTCAATCCTTATGAAATAGATTTTAGAAAGAGGAGGTTGAAAGCGACCAAAATCAACAACCAGATGAACGATTAGCATCACCACCATCTAAAAAAGCGAAACATATCAATGATGCGTCTCAAGTTGACGAAGTCGAAATCGTCGAAGAATCATTTTCAATCGAATTTTCGGTGAGTTTTTCATATGTTTTGAGGTTGATTCAGAGAATTATCCTTATGCGTTCAAAGATGAATCAATCTCTTATTATGAAGCCTATGAAGCGGATTTCGATACAAGAGTTTTAGTCAAGCCGAGATAATCTATTGAAGGGGTGAGAGAAGAGAAGAAAAGAATGAAAATTCTATCCTCATTTTTATATCGTTATCTGTATTGCAGCAGGTGATTATTATGTGAGTATTTTTTTAAATGCACTCGTTTATGCTGTCTCCTCTTTGTGTTTTTAGTAGTGCTTGCCGTAAGTGATTCAGGATGAGATAGAAATAAAGAGAGAAATTTTTAGAAGATATATGACAGATAAGAAATGCTGGAGAGCGTCTATGAAGCCATATGAAAGGATTTCTCGTTCGAAGGTTTATAGTAATTGCAACCCAACCATCTGTCTCATATCCTGTTCATTGCTTTTGCATTTTGTTTGCGTTATTCGATGTGGGCATGCTGGTTGCAGAATGACGTTTCGTCCGACTTAGCCGCAATAACTGGAGTGGCACAGTCCAGGGTCTATGACACGCTTCCTGAAATAGAAAACAAACCGGATCTGGCGAAAGGTAAGAGGGCTTCGAGTTGCAGTGCTGCCGCCATGAAGCTGCCATGTCACACGACATCTTCAGAAAGCAATCGTACAACAATTACACGTGTACCTGTATGTTTTGCTTTTCTCTTTCAGCTTCGGCTTTATTTGGTTATTACTGACTGAAGCAAAATTAGTACAGCGCATAGGTGTATTAGTACCCAGTAAATTTGATTGCAGTTTCAAAGACCCAAATCCCGTAATGAGAGCATGAGTAAGAGAAGTGAAGATCACCGAATCAGATCTGTTTTGCGAATGAAATTTTCAATCCCCACTTTATGCATCCAGTCGTAGTGACGAATGATGATACTTCTTGAGGGGTGGAGGTCGTAGAGCGCTTTTTGCTTGCCAAGTTTCTGCTCTGCTTTTCTTTTTATGACTCTGCTCTTATTCATCTGAATTGAGCAATCATGCTTTGAGTATACGTTATTGAGGCTTTTAATGTTTTCATGGTGGTGAGGTTATGGGACAGTTGACTTAGCGCATTTCAAGATATGTAATGAATCGTTTTCTATTGCAATAAAGTTACACAACTCATCTATGCGACTGAAAGCTGATCGTGCCGAACTAGGAGTCAGCTGTTCTTCAACGCGAGATCTCTTCGTTTTCGTTAATAATTTATGTACTGTTTGGTGTGGACATTTTTTTTTTCAGCGGAAGAAAAGGAAAGGAAATGAGCAGCAGACAACGAGGACGAAAAGGAACTCGCGCAACCGGCTTGCGAAAATACTTACGAAAAAGAGACGGGCGTGGAATTGAGGTTGAAGATGGATCTAAAGGCCAAGAAGCCAGAGAAGGTCACAAAGGAAGTAGAAAAGCATCAACACAACGACGAGGCAAAAATAGTCATTAAGGACGAAAGTGAGGTAGCAGAGGTCGTGACAAGAGAAAAGTCAGTGGATAAAGTGCGCCTTGAGAAAGATTTGGAAAAGCGTACGACCGGGGACGGAACTGAACCAAAACATAAGAAGAGTCTTATTCTAAAGCTGAAACTTGATTCGATAGGATTTCTCGAAAAGACGAGGTAGAGGTGAAGAATGTTATCACAAGCGCAGAAAAAACGGTCCGGAAGGAAGGAATGGAGGTAAAGAAAGCGCCTATAAACTCCGAAAAAGGTGCTCAAAAGGATGAATCAGAATTGAAGAGGTTTCTTATAAAAGTGCCAAGCGATGCAGCCAAAGATCAAGCGTCAGGACCAGTATCACCGTCCGTACAAACCAGTTCATCGACTGTAAGTTGATCATTTTTTAAAAGTTTTTAAAGTTTATGCATTAACGTGGAGTACTGGGAGGCGATATAACCATCTCGCGGTGTTGTAAATCCAGAGTTTAGTCAGTTCTACTTCGATGGACCGGAGGTAGCAATAATGCTAGAGGCCATTCCGGATATAGTTTTGTGAAATTTATCTTGTAACTCATAAAAATTTTCAGATCTGAGTTAGCCAGTATAGACCCAATTCTTTGCCTACTTCTTCGTCGTATTTCTTTAATTTCCTAAGTATGCGACGGCCATCAACCCGAGCCGCAGTCAGCATTTACTATCAATGTTGAACAGTTGTCTTTGCCTCGACAGCACTTAGAGGCTTTGCAGCCATTGGATGTGGCTAAAACAAGGCAAGCGGATGCCACAGTCGACAAATCGAAGGAGCCAACATCAGATACAGAGAAGAAAAAGGCGGTCATCGCACGAAAGAAAATCCCCCCACGTATGCAAGCGCCGATCGACGTTCTCGATTCCATTTTTGATAAACAGGTCTGTCGTGTCTTTTTTAAATGCATTTTTTCCACTTTTGCTTACATAAGAGATCATAACACAATGCACTGTTCAAGTCCAGATTAAGTGGATCAAAAGTTTATTGCGCTTGATAGTGTCGAAAATTTTCTTAGTGCATATGGGAGAGCCAAAATGTTTTAAGTATGAAGCATATCAGCATTTAACTCCATTTTCAGTTAGTCTGCTTTACGCTGGTAAATTGTGAATGAGAGAGTGCGTCATGCAGATTATTGGCCAGCAATTAATGAGTAGGAGATTAAGGATGAATTTGAGCGACAAAGCTTTCAATTTAATAATTGAACGCGAGAATTTAATTTTCTTCCTTTGTATTCGTCAATAGCCATTTACTTAATGAATGTTTTTTATTTTTATTGTCGTTTCAGCGATATAATTCTAATCGAAAAGCTGACCTGAGAAATGTTTTCACCGCTGCATTCTGAGCTGCACACTGAATCAGCGTTTCAATTCAAGGTTATTTATGAAAACGAAGATTTAGAGAAAAAGAGAAGTGAACGGTTGTGTGAAATGTATTGACTCTCACCGTTGATTGCATTTTTTTTTCTGGGTTTATTGCGTTCTTAATTAAGTGAAGATGAATAAATTGTTATTTATGTTCAGACACAACTACTATCCAGTAAATTCAAATCCGAACAAGAGAAAGCAGCTGAGAGACAAAAATTGAGATGGCGAAACGAAGACTCAGTGGAGGTACAGTGGGATTGGGACCTATGATCGACAGACGCAAGTCCGTTGTCAATTCACCGCTCATTCAGCAGCCTTCGCTGCAACAACCTCAAGCACCTTCGCCTCAGTTCAGCTCACCGCCGTTGAAAAATCGTACGCTTTTAATTGATTCTTAGCTGTCGTGTAGTTGTATTTCTTCATTGAATTTCTGCCGTTTCTACATATCAGTCAGTCGTTCACTTCTGTCTATCGATAACTAGAGAGCACCTGGATAATTGTTTCGCTTCTGTGAATAGTTCGGTTAACCATAATGTTTCGAATAATCGCTTCGGAATTCGGTGGTAATACCGTTCAGTTTTCAATTGTTTCGTTGTCATTACTTTTGGCTGCTTTTGATGGGGGTACATTACGTGCAGAGTGGCCCTTTCAGAGTGTATATTTTGAGGGAGGATAGTGATGCCATTTTTTTCACAATAAAACGCTTATAAATTTTGAGCTGTTTTGATTGGTTGCTTTCTTATTCTAGATTTTAGCTGATGCAACTTTTTATTTTTTGATATTTCATTTCTCCAAAACATGAAGGTGAAACTTGAAGAGATAATAAGAAGTAAAGCAGTATTGGCGCTTTAGTAAGAGCAGATATTATTGATCACTGAATTGTTTGTGAGCATCTCCTGATTACGAATGAGATCTGCAATTTGCTGCATTCATGCGCCTGCCCTCAGTAGTTCTTCCACTATTTGTGATGTCGGGCATTATGCCCTTAGGATAACAAGGGAAATTTCCTATGTTGATTTGAGCAACTTCTACCGTATCCTTTTTATATCAAGCACTGCAAGATGTAACGAAAAGTCGTGGATTACGTGGATTCATCGTCCAGTTCCAATATATCTCTATGAGATGAACAAATCAGGAGAAATGAATTTGCCCGCATTCGTTGTTTTTCTTTTCGTGCAATCCATCATTGAATGATCTTTCAAAGATTTTTAGCAGCGGCTGAGAGGTCATGGAGATTGCCATCGCTGATTATCCTCCATCCACTCGCCTTGATTTTCTCCCCTGCACTTTCTCAAGAAGGCGGTCGAGGTAGGAGCTTAATAGCCAGGTGTTGTCGCGTCGACGTTTCCTTACTTCTTTTCATGTCCTGATGCCAGTGTGAGCTATTCCCTAAGTACACCTGCAACCTGCGGCATCTGATTATTGGATTTTATCATGTTATAGTTATGTTGTTTTCAGGTTCGTTTTCTGATGATCGGTTGCAATTAGCACGACTGCCAGCGCCTCCGCCTCCACCTATTCTGTCATCACCTCCTCCTCCTCCCCCAGTCCATCGTCTACCACCGCCACCTCCGCCACCACCTCCCCCACCACCACCTCCTCGTCCTCCAACGTGCGTACGGAGAACGTCAGAGGCGGTTCCTTGCTTTCCTTTGCATTCCGGAAACTCAGGGACATCTGCAGCAAATACTCGCCGTCCCGATTATGACATGATGCCATCCGATGCGGAGCTGTCTCCCTTGTCTAGACCACCGTCGGTACCGCCTTATTCAAGTCCGCGCTCGCATTTCCCCGATGTACCTTCAACATCAGCGGCGTTGCAGTTTTCATCCTTGGAGTTATCTCCGGATCGTATAAAGGAAATGGCAAATGCATTACAGGCTGTCTTCGCAAGAATTGGCGATGCGGCCGTCAGAACGGAAGCATCCGAAGGTCATCCTTCAGGCGCGCTCAATATTGCTATGCCGCCTTATCCGGAATATAATGCTGAAACTGCTTTAGGCGCGAGAGCAGTTATGATGGAGGATGCCACAACAACAGAGGCAGCTGAATCGGATGGAGCAGGTGTTCTCTTAGACTCCACTGGAGCGGAGAGGGAGTCAGCAGATTCAGAGGTACCTCAAGAAATGTCATCGTCCCTCAGCGAGGCAGTGGTTCGTTCCCTTGAAGCGGAGCGTATTCCATCAGCCACGCTGCCGGAAATCCCTTTACCTGGCAGGAGTGAAACGGCGCAGTCCGATGCAGCGAATAGAGATGACGGAAACGTTCCTTCATCGTCAACTGAACCATCCGCTGCCACAGCAGAAGCTGTTTACTTTGTTGAACCATTGGGGTCTGCAGTACGCACTATTACAGATCCATCGTTTGTGGAGTCTTTACCCATTCCCGCCACCCAAGCCAACGCAGCAGCTGAAATCGAGTGTGTGGGACCGAGAAATAGCGAAATTATGTCTAAGCTTGCTGCTGAAATCCCTCAGCAGGCAGCGGCAACAGTTTTCCCTCCGGCGTCTTCGGAACTGGTTTCTTCTGAGTTGTCCAGCGACGTTACTTCAACCGGCGTATTCTTTGAGGAGTCATCCGTGATATGTATCGTATCGCCGCCGAACCTCACCCTTCAAAAGGAAAGGACAGCTGGAGGTTGCGTTGTTTCTGATGAAATCGAACCCCTTATGGTAACATCGGTGGAGCGCGAATTGGAGCCAACAATACCAGCCGTTGTTGAACTGGTTGTGAGGCAACTTATTGAAGCAGTTGATATGTCCACCGAATTTCCGATTGCTAGTAATGGCATAGCTTCGACGACCGGTGTGGCAGCTCTTGCTTCATTATACGCAGAAGGTGTACATCTGAAGGAATCAGAAGAAGTGATCTTTCCTCAAAGTGTGCTTCTTAGCGGTACTGAAATCTGTGCCGAACAACCTGGCGTTTATGAGATTACCGCTGGAACAGAGGGAAAGCCGTCAATGTCAGCCAGTTCTGACGTAGTGAACGCTAAAGGTACATGCGAAATAGTTAACGCAGCGGTAACAGACGACGTTGTCTCCAGTAGAAATCCACCAATCATCACGACGAGCGTTCAACAATCCGCAGCTGAACGATGCAGTGAGTTAGTAAGAGAAGTTGATTGTATTCAGACGGACGTAAACGTCGAGCAGCCGACTTTTTCTGCCACATCCGAGAATACTGATGAACAGGTAACGTTTAATTTTGCGGGTTTTTTTTTCGTAATTCTTGTGATTGTGGCGTTCAATTCAATAGTTTTTCGGTGTTTTCAATATAATCTTTGTTCTTGAGATAGAAAATAGCATAATAGATTGTCCGTCGATGCCATCGATTCAGATGCCAATGATGATCAGAAAAATTGGTGGCGATGATTTTAGAACGTAAAGTTGGTATCTAGGCAATTTTGCATACAAATTACAAATAATTTGTCACATATATTTACGACTTCTTTTAGGCAGAGAATTTATCAACTCATTTTTCGCCGAAATCGCCGAATGCGGTGACAACGAATGAAATAACCGAGAGGTCGTTTCTTTTAACGCTTTAATTCTTTGAGCAAATTTAATTTTTTAATAATCCTCTCATCTTGCTTCTTAACGAATCTGTTTTGGAACGACGACGATGAGATGAATGCGGTCAATTTCTTGCATCTTTAATGAACGCTGTCATGCAAATATGTATCCTTTCCTCATCTTGTCTCTCGGGCTTCACTTATTTATATCATGTTTAAGTCTTCATTGGTGAATATTATTGCTGCCGAGTAGTTGGAATTCCTTCGTCTTGATTGAGGCAATTAGAGGTTCTTGCAGAATATAATATATAATGCATGTAAATAGTAGTGCACATGTTAAGCAGATATTTTCTCATTTGGCTACTTGGTCTTACGGCATTTTTTTCGAGGGATCAGGATTAGGAAAATTGCATTATCGTAATTCCAGTTTGAGTTAAATCGACAGATCTGTTTATATTTGAAAGATTTGCATTTCGAGCATCTTGAAGCAAATACAAGAAAGTTTCAGAAAAATTTACATCTTTTTTTGAGTTCGATTTTATGTTGCTCATTAGTCTTTGTGATAAAGGTGAACGTTTTTTACTCTAGTTGTTTAGAATTGAAATCGTCGAGGTTATGAACCAAATTTGATCGGGATTGATTGTGATCGCGATTGTGTTTGATTATTCATGAATGGTTGTGTAGTTCAGCTGTTCGACTCGCTTAAGTGTCTGATTCGTTTATTCAACTATTGTTGAATAAACGAATCAGCCTATTATTGCTGTTGAATCAGCCTATTGAATCAGCCTATTATTGTTCAATCCATTATTGCTCTTCCTTTTGCTGAGTGATTGTTTTATAGTAAGCCGGACATCTGTGAAAAATTATTGCGTGATCCTCGTTTGCTTCTACAGAAGGCATCGGACGTTTTGAAGAGTTTGGACTCTCAGGAAAGAACACCTGGTATGCTTCTAGTATTTACATCGCTTTAAATAGGTCATTTAGTATATATTTGCAAACTTATTTAACCCGATAATGAAATACTTATTCGTTTAGTTCAAATATATGTCGTATCGATTTAATAATCCCTCATAAATAAAGATGCCTATGCCAAAGCAAAGAATTAAGTTCCGTCCTGAATGTTTTCGATTGTGCTTTTGGAATGTGCTTGATGGAAATGAAGAAAGAAGAAATTTTTGCAACTCCTCATAGGAAATGGCGATCGAAGGAAAGAGTCTGTAGCGTTTCCATTTATTTCTCATTGCAATCATAATTTCTGAAGTATGCGTGGTGAGGTGGCGATTGACTGATTGGAGTACTTTACATTACCAATCGCTTTTTAGTTTTGCTTTTTTTTTGCATTTTAGGAAGTGTCTATTCATTACCTGAGTAAAATAAGGTAAGAAATGGTTTCTCGAAAAGTTTAGTGAAAAAGATTTGAGCATTTTTACTATATTTTACAATATCATCTTTCCAGTTATACTGATATTTAGGGGATGGTATAGAGGCTAGTTCTCTAACGAATTTTTATGCGAGTTGTAAGCTTATGTTTTTGTTGCATTGTTATTAACCTGGATCAATTAGCAACATTACGCCCCCTCTAGTTCGTGTGTTCGTATGTTATTGATGCTGAAAAAGGATAGTGGAGTACTGACTGAATTGACTTGCGACAACGTTCATAAATTCACCAGAATATACGTCTTAGGGCTTCTTTATCATATATTTTCAAATCTTTCAAATTCTCTCTGCCGTCATTTCGTCTCACCTTTCCACCTGCGCAAGTTGGCAAGGCATTTATTCCCTCCCTCTTTTAGAATGTCGGTACTATAGTTTTGTATTTTATGTGATGCTCAATCTAGGTCAATTTCGCCTCTGTTTCGAAAACCGATGTAGATTGGAGGGGTTTTTTTTTTTTTTTTGATTGTGAGGTTTTCAAATGCCATGGATGACTTTTTAATGAGAGTATTGACTCGTTTCAAGGTGCAGCAATAGTTCAGAATAACATCAGTGATAAAGTGGGAGAAACAGTCATACTGTATGAAATAAAATGACGCCTTTTAAGAAGAGCCCTGTCAGCAATACGAGCAGATGGCACCTGATCCGGACTATGAGATAGAAGAAGAAGATAAGCCATTGCCCGAATTTCATGGAGAGCCAGTTCCGGATTCGGACGACGAGATCGTGATCGAGGGCGTCTCAAGGCGAAAATCGAATGCAACTAAAAAGAATTCGGTTCAGGAAGAAGAGCCGATCCCTGGTGATGAACATATGGAACTCGATTTTTGTAGGTTTAATCCCTTTGCATTAATATCGCATTTTCCATTTTTGATCGCCTAAATTTTGAGATTTGAGATTTCCCGGTGAGGAAGTATGTGATGAGGGCTATTTGTTCCGGCAGAGGTAAATGATTTGCATCTGCGGCATAGTTGCATTCCATTTCGCCGACACTTTTGTCCTAATGGGTCTTAGTCATGGGTGGAGAGCTGCCGTCATAATTGAAATCACCTTTTTGATAGTGTTTTCAATTTGCAAGCGAGGACTTTATGACATTCTTTGGTGACTATAGCGCATAAACTATGAAGTTCTTAGCGCCTAGACTGCAAATTAAGGAATCATGTTTTGAACTGTGTATGTTAGATGAATGAGCAGCGTTCTTTAGGATAGCAGTGAAGTGTTTGATAGCGATAAGATATCGTGAGTAATGCCAAGACATCGAGCTTATATTTGAATCTTACGTTTTAACGCATGGTTGTGGTGCGTATTTGGCTTCAGTTTTGGCATGTTACCGACTACAGATGTCTTCTTTCAGCCTGATTTATGAAAATATTGCATTACAGACAATGCCGACTTGCATATAAAAGCTAGTGAGACGGATCCAATGGTCATCGACCCGGATAACGGCGATGGATTCGCACTAATGTGGGGAGGAGTGCGGTCGACATATGGTATTCGCGTACCTGATAGTCTTGAAGGCTTCCCAGTCGTCGCGTTTCAAGCAAAAGTTTGTTGCCTTTTCTGTGCCTTTCAGTCATATATTTCTGATGTAACTGCGGCGCGGATTTTATTCTTGATCTTGTTGAATATTATTATCATCCATGTGAATTTCAGAAGCTGTTTGCAGATGTTTAAATTTTCTCTCACGTTCGTCTCTTTTGTTTCAATCACCAAGAAAAAAAGGATTAAAGATCCTCCCAGGTAGTTTTTGCTTTCACTTTCGCTATTACTTCGGGCGTATCAGAGAGATGTTTATGTTGTAAATGGAGAAGGGTTTATTACTAAAATAATCGGCGCTGGCTCGGAATTTTTCCAGTAATGGTAGCAAAAGGTTTAAAATTTGGATGCTTTTGAGAGGCCATTTTAGGTACTGGAATTCCTATCGATAAAGCACATCCCTTTCGAAGAGGTCGATGCCTATGATGTTCGTATCGGATGGTCATTGCAGAACACACAAAGCATTGTAAGTTGTGTTTCCGAATTTACCGATCCGTTTAGTGAAGCGTTTCCAAGCGTAGGGGACCTCGTTCCTCATTGCCTTGTGTGGTGTTGAGATTTGGACAGTCAGAGTCGTTGAATATGGTTGCGTTTGAGTGCGACCGCATAAGACCATAAGTTCGTGGTCGCATAAGATCACGACCATAAGATCGCATAAGATCACATGCAGACCATAAGCTTTCTCTTATTGGCCTAATTTTTTAAAATTAATCTATAATTTCAGTACCATCGTGGATGAAAGGTTGTGAAATTTGCCAGCTATGAGCATTCCTCATTTGTAGAACTGATGGTGGCAGACTCGGAAAGTAGAGTCACTGCTAACGAAGGTCGCTGCTATTGCAGTAGTAACAGCTTATGTTATTTTTGGTAATAGTCGTTTAGTTTATGTTTAGTTGTCAATGCATGTTATAGCTTGGAGAATCGGCACATTCATATGCGTTCAGTTTGACAGCCAGAAAGACGCTCGGCAATGTTTTCACGGATTATGGCGAGCCGTTTCGCATCGACGATATTGTGACGACTGCAGTTGTAAGCACATTTATTATTTAACACTTCTCTGATGCTGTTTGCGCCGAATGGTGAATGTACTCGATTGAAGATGCTGTATCAGTGCTGCTTGTGTTTCCAGTTTACTTCGGTATTTTAGTCAGTGCTTCTAGTGTATTTAAGTAAATCGATGTTTGTATTTGATGGTGATCACACATGACATCCTCATTTCGAACATATTTAGGATCTGGCTAAAGGTGAGATCTCGTATTGGGTGAACAAGCAATGGATGGGCGTTGCTTTTTCGGAGGTCCATCTTATGCCTGGCGAGGTACTTTTTCCGCATATCTGCACAAAGAACTGCAAGGTGGCTGTCAACTTCGGTGAGGGTGCCGCAGACAAGTGGCTAAGTTTGGATGAACTCAGCACTGAGGGACGAGCTGAAGCAGTATCTCAACAAATGATTTTTGCTGCCGATTTGGAGCGGGATCGTCTTTTGAGAGGACCCGTACCTCCGTCAAGCAAAGGAGAATGCACGGTACGTTATAATTAGTGATACCTTTATTATAGCTCAGGATCAATTTGATAAATTCTTTTGAAAGTAGGGTGGACGGTAAGACGGTAATTACGAAGCAACTAAGATGTTGGAAGAGACAGCTTTCTGCTGGTACCAAGGTGCTCTGTTGCTTTTTTTGCCTAAAGTAAATCAAACTCTCTTATGTCCTCCGCCTTTTAAGTGTAAAGCTTTACCTCAGTTCACTGAGAGTTCGTACTTAAGTGACTTCCCTTTCCAACTTACTTGCGTAATAAAGTAGAAGAAACTTCGATCGGGAAGGCTGGCTGCATACTCTAATGAATTAGAGATTCCGATTGGGGTTGCCAAATGAAACATTCAGGCGAAAATGTTGAAAGTTACATTTCGAGATTCACTGCAGATCGGTCGGATGAACAAGCGATCGAATTGAGTTTTAGGTGCTTGCTGTTTTAGGTATGTGGTTAAACACTTCGTACGTATGTTGAGAATAGATTGGGTGTTAGTAGATTATTTATAGGTGTTGATGATGGTCGGCTTACCTGGAGTGGGCAAGACAACTTGGGTGCGGCAATATCTCAAAGATCATCCTCATGAGCAGTGGACATTGCTTAGCACCGATACTATCCTTGCAGCGATGAAAGTTAACGGCGTTGCGAGATGTCGAGTCCATCAGGTATAAATCTGATTTTAATGCACCAGAATATGCTTATTGTTCATTTGTAATATTATATTTTACGGCCAGTTTGAGTCTCTGATGTGGTGTTTTTCGCGGATATCGTCCAGCTCGAGCCATTGTATCGCAGCGAACTATTAAATCAGATGTCCCCGTTACGCATTGATTCTAATTCATAAACTTTTGAAAGAAGGGGAATGAATCTTGAGAAGTGATATACTTGTGATCTCAAACGTTATAGGATTGATTTTATGTCGTCATGTTTGTTTACGAAGTGATTTTAATGCGTGTAACTCGACGAGCTTGAGGAAGGGGCAAAAATGTCAGCCACTAGCTTGCCAAATGGCGCATTTTCGGCTTCTACAGGGTCGCTGGGACATGGTAATGGGTTTGACCGCGAAAGCGTTAACTCGATCGTTGCATTTGGCGTGTCGAAGACGAAGAAATTACATCATCGATCAGACAAACGTCTCTAAGGATGCACGAAGGAAGAAACTCTCTCAATTTAAAGATTTCCAGGTAATATTGGTGTGCGTTCTTTTGATAGTATACAGATTCACGTAGTTGTTTCGTGGATCGTTTCAAGCGGTTTGGAGAAAGAGGGGAAAGGGGACGGTACAGGAAGGCTGGGGGAAAGAGTTAATGACGTAAGTGATGACGGTGTTGTTCGTATCTTTGTTCCATGGGTTCATCCGTTAACTGCTCTTTTCTGCGAATGTTTTTTTTTGGATTGGAATGTAGCTTGTTGCAGCTACACGCGAACAAGAAGCAATGCGCAATTGAAAGTTCATAGGGAGATAGCCTATAGCCTCTGTGTTCTCTAAGCCAACTTGTCGTAACTAGGCAACACAAGAAGGCATCTAGTTATTTTATCCAAGAAAAAAATCTTTTTTGTTTTTTGATTAATTTATTTCATCGCAGCGATCTCAATAAGTGCAACATTAGTTGCTGAATAGTGGAATGAAATAAGATAATGTAAAAATGGATCCGGTTGCATCCTTTCTTGATTGGATTCATCAGCAGGCATGCGTTTCATTGTTTGAGGCGTTGTATCAGCATTCGAGGAAATTGAAATGAATTCGGCGGTGGAACATACCCACAACTGAATTCCAGTCACACCGAGCTTAGAACAGTGGGCTCGTTTTTCGATTTCATACGTTAAATGGTTGGTTCTTGATTAATATCCGAATGAAATTGCACAGAGTAGTCTTCCCTTCAACTTGTCTTCCATTGCTCTTTCAAGCTTCATCGAAAAGCATCTTCTGCGATAAACAGTTAATTTCCTGCAGCGAAAGTGCGTCGTTATAATACCGTCTGAAGAAGAAATGTTGAACCGGCAAATGAGACAATCACGTGCTGATGGCATTGGACAGATACCGGTTGAAGCTATGCTCGAACTGAAAGGTACACTTATTATTTCTGTGATTTATTTTTTAAAAAAGAAACGATAAAGCCAATGCTAAGGAATCGAGTCTTTATCCAGTTACCAGCAGGCATGACTCTGTGCCTGAGGCTTTACCTGAAAAACAGTGGTTTTTAGTTACAGTTCGTTTTATTACGATTTGATTTAGAAGGTATAGGAGGTGAGCAGTAAAAATTTGTCATTAAATCTGCCGTTGTGGAGATGTCGCCCAAATTCGTTCAGCTGCGTGTCAGGAACAATCCGAGTCGAGTGATTTCTTTTCAGCCAAAAGTTTGTTAGTTTTTTGTCCAGCCCTATTTTATTACTTCTGTGAAGTACCGGAAGAAATAGGTTATTTTGCCTTTATTCAAACAAGCGGATATCCGTTTATTATTGTAGTTTGAAGGTTTTTGAAAATAATGTAGTTCTTTGCATCCCGAAAATACAATACGGCAAATGAGTGTATCAGCGACGATCGTGCATTTGTGCTTATGGGATATTGCAGCGACGTTTTCAATACCGAACGTAGAACTTGAGCCGGTCGAAGATGTGTATTTCGTTGAACCACCACTCGAAAGAATTGGTGACGCTATTGAACTCGTTGCTAGGTATGTTGCTTACACCATTTCATATATTTGCTATGGGTTGAAACTGTTGAAGCTGTTCATCCGTGTATTGATGAGCTTTAGTATTTGTTCTCTTTCCTTGTTCCGCCACCGTGACATTGTTTGCCGTTCGTCGCTCTTTCTCCACCTTGCTCCCTCTCCCTCCCCCCCCCCCCCCAACCCTCCATCCCCATATCGCATATCGCATTTATGGTTTTTGGAAGCTTCGCATAGTTGTATGTTTTTGTATGTTTATTTTGAATTTGCCGAATTGGTATTTTGTTGCATATACGCATGAACTGCATAAGTATTAAAGTGCATTTATCAAATTGCGTGTATATATTGCATATGAACGAAACAAATTTATGAAATATTTGATTGTTTTTTGGATATCATCTGAATTTTCGCAACTAGGTAGGTCGTCCCGCGTTATTTTTTATTGTTTTTGTTATCTATCATAGAAAAGAGAGGTGACCTCGTCAATAAACATTGCTTTATAAGACTCTACCAGTTCAGGTCGGCGGGAGTGGCGATGCGTCGACATGATGTTTTTGCTAATGATATGTTGCGTTTGTCAATTTATTTTGCTAACATCTTGCATTTGTTCAAAAAATGGTTGTTAATATGCAGATTCAATGAAGAGGCTCGACCGTGGTGTCAAAAGAAACGTGGACGGAGAGGCGATAACCGAGGGGGCTCCGGGATGTACGATTTCTCTCGTTCTGCTGACAATAGGCAGCCATCTTTCGCTACGAGGATTGCACCACGCCTCGCTTCTGGTAATACCGTTTGTTGCATCTTAAGCTATGAATCGTTTATTAAGCATTTTTCTTAATGCCTCACCTCGTGCCCATCTTTTCCATCCTTATACCTTATCCCAGCTCTCCTTTGCCAGAAGGTTTTGGGAAAGAGTAAGAGAGTGCAAGGGGTTCACAAAATTTAACCTTCCTGAAGTGGTCATCGTCAGAATAGCTGTCTTCATACGTATAGAAGCGCTCACATACAGCGTTTTATAAACCGTTGCGTTTGTTGCGACTGTGGTCGAGACAGCGACTTCTTTTGTTGGATGGCAGATGTCATGATGCCGATCGCGTTTACAGGTCGTTTGAATTTCAGACAATATAACACCGACCTCAACTTATGGATCAAGAGGAGAGACACAACCAGCGCTAGCACAACCACGGTTCGTATTTTTTTCATTTAACTGCATTTTTTTCCGTAAGTATATTTCACCATTTTTTTTCTTTCTTATCATATAAGCCATATTGTGGGTTGTTTCGAGAAGTCGACTATTGTGGGAAGTTTATAATTGGATGGCGACTTTTTTTTGTTCCCTTTATAAGATATGGGATGTTGGGCAAAGCATTCTTAATTAGGGGGCTCTTGACGAAATGCTAGCGTATGATTTCACTTTTCTCTGTGCATATTCCATAATCAAGTAAATATATCAGAGAGGTGTAAATTGATGGAATTCGATGTATGGGTAGGTGCGGAGAGGGTTGCTTCGTTGATGAGTGGAGCATTTGTTTGGAAATATAGATAAAGATTTATTTGTTTCAGTGCAAATGAAGGTTATTGCGGTTTCGGTGGAGCGGTACCACCTTCGCTTATTCCGACGGCCACACTTTGGGCTGAACATAAAAGCGCGCCACAGCAGTAAGCGTTCTCCTTTTACACGTTCTATTCTTTTATGTCTGTTAATTTAGAAGTTGTGAATGATGTATTACTTTGAAAGTTATTACTTCTGTAAATTTGCTATTCATTTTTTGTGTTATTTATTTTCTTGTTTTGTTTATATTCTTATTGTCGCATAAAAGACTGTATTATTTTTTTTTGCTTCGATATTGTTACGTGATGATCGGTAGGATGAGTGTCTTTTTCAATGAGAGGTCAACCCAGTAGCCCTTATATCTCGTCCATTAAGGCAGTAATGTTTTTCTCTTTCTTGTGCTCGTGCTGAAATAATGTAAATGTCGTTACTGTCCTAAGCGAGAAAATGAAACTATGTGTAAGTGCCATGCTTCATTGTATGAAATCTGTTGAATCGCAAGGGGGTAGTGACGTCGATGGAGTGGAATATCAACATCGGTTGTCATCTGGGATATTCGACAGAATGGCCTCTTGATCATTTCAAAGTTGTATGTGACAAGCGGTTTCATTTCTTTTTCTATGTCGTTGGATGCATATTCCTTATCCATTATATGTCCGAGGCATCGAACGTTGATCGGATTGGTAACGACAGCGGTATCGGATGATATAAGAAGTGACCTTTTTTTGATTTTACAGCATGTCGATGTTGGGAAAGATCAATGAAAATTTGATTAGTTGTTATGTGATGTACTTGTGTGACGCATCTTGTTGCCCCCTATTATGGCGGTTATGCCGATGTTTTCCATTTCCCTGCCGGTCATGTAATTGATCAAACGATTTTTTTTTTTGTTTAACTTTGAGGCATTAATAGTCGATCTTGTTTTCTTTTGTCATTGCTTGGCTGATAAGGCCAATTCATCTTCCGTCCTCTATCCTATCATTGTGTAAAGCATTTCAAAAAACTTTTTTTTTTGATAGGTTCGTTGCAAATATTTTCTGGGCAGCTCATCCTAATTGCCAGTTATCGTGAAATTGAGATGATCGGACCTTGTATATGAAAAATCGATTTGATGTAGCCGTGGCAATGAGCTTCATGGCGGAGTGTGCAGAAAAAAGGGGGAGGGAGATAGTGAATTGTGGCATGAATGAGTGGGATCGGAGCATAGCGCTGCATGAGACTGGAAAAGTCTGTCAACTGATCTCGTGTCGAATTTTCGGCTTGTTCAATTCTTTAGCGTCGTGCTGATGTTTGATGTCTCCAATTCTGAATGCGTACATGTGGTTGCGTTGAATTTGCTGTAATTTTCTCGTTGTGCGAACAACTTATAGCATGTGCTATCGTCAATAATAATTTCCGATATGCTGGAATGGTTGATGCTTCTTGCGAGGATAAACGCGAACCAAAGGCGATTGAATTCTAGGTCCGATGACTCTACTGGAAGGAGGGTAGTGGGATGAGGCCTCAAAAAGTAGCAAAAATTGATAGTTTTGACAGTGGTAAACAAGTTGTCGAAAATTTCCTCTACCGGAACGCGGATATTTTCAGACCACTTCCGATGGCAACGAGTAGCCCTTGATGAAGAAGATTCGATAAAGTTATAAGCTTGAACGATTTGAGTTTAGTAAAGTGTTCTGGTGATTCAAAGGTACAAGCAGCTCTCGTCAAGGTGACAACCACCGCGCCTGGAATATCCATGAGCCTTAGAGTACAGATTCTAGTGAGCGAGCTATCACAGCAGGTGATAAGAAACCTGTCCTGGACACCTTCAGGTATTCAAAGGTCGAGCTTTCGAGAATTCTATATTCGGACTGCAGCTAGGCCTCACTCAAATGTATCCATCCTGGACGGATGTCCTGAGTAACGACGCATTTTGAGATACCAGCGCAATAGCATTTCGGATCGTTGAGACGGCCGACGTTACTTGGGAGTTCATCCCAGCGCAGCCATCGATCTACATAACATGACAAGCTGTAGATCGTTGTTTACCTCCAAAGCCGCACAAAAACATTAATGGAACCGTGCTGAGCACACCTAGTAAAAACGTGGTGGTGAATGTGTGGGGCTCGTTTCGCACTCAGATGTGCCTCACATTAATATTGAGCACCAATATGAATAGATGGGTGGCAGCAAGAAGTGCACTAGCAATTTGAACTTTGTTCTATTGCTGCGAGTGAGGGATGACAAATATTCATTGTGCTGCTGGCAAGCGGCTAAGTCGCACGTATGTCACAGGGTAAGGAGCATCGATTATCAGTGATGCTTAACAGTGCGTAGAGTTGATGCTACAGTGATAAAATCTTATGTGAAATGAAACAAGCATGGGCATTACGAGACAGAATTACTCGGCTCCATGGACATGATGCCATATTTCCGCAACTTAAAAGTTGGAGATATTTATAATTGATCGAATGTCCGAATAAATTTGATCCAGTCATCAGTTGATATTATACTTAAGTATAGCGCTGATCACTCCTTCCTTGTTTATCCAACCACAACCCGTTGGATCTATCGGTGATTTGAATTTGCATTCAATTACGCTACCTTCGATTCGTATAAGACAAGCACTGAAAACCGAGTTGCAAAATGAAGAGAGGCCTATGGAAAAGTGGAAGGCATTATCACCAATAGTTTCTTGAAAAATCTTGCTCAGAATAGGGAATTGACGAAATATGGGGTTAATTTTCGTAACGAAAAATTTAAAGGTATATTCCGACAATATACCTCTTTCTTTCTGATGGTGCGAAAGACTCATGCAAAGATTGTGCACAATATATGCGGCATATAATAGCTTTATAAAATCGGATGTTATATGCATTACCGTATATGTTACACTTGAAATCCTTGCGATAATCCTGTATATACGAGTTTAAATTCGAAAATGTTGAAATTTTCACAGACTCTGAGAGATTCATCCTTAAATTTCAGAGAATCCATTTACATTACAATCATTGTCATCTTTTATATAATATTCAGTTAAAATATATTTTTATCATTCTATATAATAGTATCATGAATGCTTATTTGAATAAAACATATATCGTTTATCGTAGTAACGATTATAGCGATTGTTTGCATGAAAACTGAAGTAAGTGACCGTTATAAAGTTAGACCATTAATGGAGGAGAAATTTCGCGCCAGATGATCATACTACGATTATACTCACAGTAATTAAACTTTACAATACGACGATTTTTTGCATTTTTTTTCTCGACATAACATGATCCTTCGCAAATTTTAAAAACTTAATGCGCTTACATTGCAATTGTTTTATGCTCACAAAAAAAAATATTATAGAAATCACTGAAATATTTAGTTAACGATTAATTTTGGAGGAAGGGACGAGGTGGAGGGGGGGGGGGGGGGGGGAGGGATGATTGTCGATAAATGGATACGCAACAATTTCCAACTAAATTGTTGCTAGCAACATTGATTTCCAATATTGATCTCTAATGTGAACACAAATCAATCAATTGCCGCCAATATCCAAAAAAAAAAAAATCGCATTCTATTGAGTATTATTTGCACGTAACGCGTTACAAGGTCAATATCGGCACCTGTTTTCTATGCTACAATTTACATCCGCACATTGCCTCTATTGTTATTCGAACAGTGAATATAATGCAGAAAGAATAATGATAGAAAAGTGATTTTTAATCTTCGTGAAAATAAACGCGGCTTCACTATCGTTTGATAACATTAGTCCACCAAGGTAGAACCCAATCGCTTGTAATATTCACTCACGTAAATAGAAAGAACCCGTCGATGCATTTGAGTAACTCGAGTCAACATTTATACATTTAGCTTGAAGTCCCACGTGAACATTTCAATTTGACTGGACGTTTGAAATCTTTTTTTCAAATTTTAGCATGGAAAACGTTGCAAAATTCATGCTGTTTATTTTAGTGCGTTAAATTCAAGTATGGAGATTATTGAAATCTAACGGCAACATTTGTTAAATAGTTCGATTCTTTTTTTTTCTTTTTGTTTGGAAAACGCGTAGGAATCTATTAGATGGCACTAATATCTAATCTGTATGGATCGAAAATATGCAATATGGGCTTGCATAGAGCACTTAAGCATGTAATAAAAATAGAAATGAGCCAAAAGCTTAATTATGCAAATATTTGCAGCTAAATTAAGCGAAGAGACATAGCACAACGTATAAATTTGCATCTATAATGCTAGTCAGCTCGACCGCTTGCATGAGCACAAAGAGCATTATTAACTAGTATTGTAATCGATGCTATAAACTGTCATCTCAATTACAGATTACACAGCTGACGTCTAAAAGGCCAATCATTGATCCAGAAAGAAGGCGCCTTTTGGCGTGTGTGTGCGTGTATGTGTGTGTATGTGTGTATGTATGTGTGTACGTGTATGCGTGAATGTGTATCCTTGCACGGATGAAGCGCAAACTCACGTGCAATGCTAAGCTCGAGCTTTCAACTTTGCATCCAATTCAAGAGGCTTGCAGTCGCACGCCCTAGCAACCGCACGCGTCAATGAGCTGAATTAAATGCGAGCAGCAATGCACACAGCCGAACCTTACACTCGCCAGTCATTGGTACGTTAGTCGTCGACGTCGGCCGGCCGTTCCATCAACTTAGAGCATGGTAAGCGCGATTTTGTGTGTACTATACCTGGATGTTATTGGTGCCATGTGTTAGCTTGATACCATTCTACTACAGGACTCTACACTTCTTTATAGTCATTAATGACCGTCATGATAATGCTAAATTTAATCGATTCTTAATTTATAATAATAAGCGATTGCAATTTTTTCTCCATTTAATTTCTTTGATCGTCCAATCATCGTTTTTCATGGTCATCATTTATCTTTTTTTTGCCGATTGTTTATTTTCGCAAAGAGGGTTTTTTTCATGCCCTCTTATTGATGCAATCGCTAGTATCCTCTAGGAAGTTAAAGGTGGTTAATTGGAATTTATGTGATTTATGGGTATATCTATAGGGTATATTTATGGGTATATTATATAGCTGTTATCTTTGATAATAATGAGGATGCTTCATAGGAATATAATATTTAAGAGCATCGCACGAACGTTCTCAAATCGTTTTGAAATTCTTTTAACAACGTCTATATAACAATAATATGATGTAAACTTGCGCTTATGATGTTATCAATTATCATAACAATATAGAGGGGAATACCTGTAGAGGTAACAACAGGTATATTAGGTAATCACCGTTAAATGTGTCCATCAAAAAAAGAAAACACCGTCGAGAGCGATAACTTTCCGCAAAAATAAATATCAAATTGTCAAAAATATAGATAAGATAGGTTTTGCACTGAATTTAGTTATATATGAGGAAGTAATTCTTTAAAAAAGAAATGAGGGCTTATCTAATAATATTTATATAAAACAAACATAATAATAAAGTTAATTTGAAATTAAATTTTTCATCAAATAAAAAACCGCAGAAAAATATTTTATAAATTACATTGAAAGCATTTCAAAAATAAATGAATTTCCTATGAAAATTGTCGTATAGTTTTATGGAATTGAAAAAAAGAAAAAGATTATTTTTGATTAATCAATAAGCGATACAAATCAGTGGAAGTATTATAATTATGAAGATGTAATTAGCAATTATTCGATGTTGAAATATTTCTTCTCCATTATATCCATTCTTTGATCATTTCAATCACTTATTAATGCATTTTATTTGCTGATAATATAAGATGAATGAATTAATGAAGCATCGAGAAAATGAAATTAAAAATCGATAGTAATGCAAGTGAAATTTTAAGCATTATCTTGAGGTAGAAATATCATGTGTTGCACATTTTATACGAGTTTATTCAATTATGGAATAAAATTTAAAAAAAAAATTTTTTTTTTTGGCTATTCATATTAATGTGCAACTGCTTTGCATATATCAGCGAATAAATGTGAGGTGGTGTTATATCTGAGACAGCTGGCTGGTTGCTTGAGTCGGAATCGATGAGCAAATGTGGGGGAGTGGAAACGAATGCAATACTCTCCACTAATACTTCTCTCTCTATTTTCACGTCTACAACGGATGCAAAAAAAAAAAACGGAACAACTAAAATGCTTGAAAACAATTCAACAACAAATTCATTCATCAATAAGAATCAATGCACAGCATTCTTTAAAAAAAAAAAGTTTCGTAAATTTCAAAACTATAATTTATCATCATTACTGAAATATTATTTCTATGTTGTAGCACTTAAGTTGAATATTTCCGTAATTTCTTTTTTTTTTTAAACTTTTTGGAAAGAAATTCATCGCTTTTTTTTTGTTAGATTATTCGCTATTAGTATGTAAATTAGAAATATTTGACATTCATAAAATTTGTTTCTTTGAGTATTTCATTTAAATTTTTCAGTTTTTAATAAATTTAAAAAATTTAGGCTCCAATTGAACGCAAAAATATCGACCTCACTCCGTTGAAAAAGGCGAACGTGCCTATTTTCTTTATCGTTGGTATGTCATTTCTTTTTATGAGTTTTATGGTTTTATTTCATAATTTTTTCTCTTGTTCATGACAACTTACTGTTAATAATGGGCATCTAGAAAGTGAACACTCTTTCACTGAGGTGGGAAATCAGTGCATTAAAAAATCTTTTTTTTTTGGATCTTCATAGAAAATACTCAAACGAAAAATTACACCTCAGACTGTATGAAAATTCGGTATAATAAATCCGCTATAAAAAATTCGGTAAAATCCGATACAATTAACTATTGTAATTGCTAAGTCTTTCATTATAGAGGAGACACATGAGAAAAAAGCTGATAAAATCGAAGTTCGACATTTCGTTGCGAGCAATTGAATTACTCTCATGTGACTCAAATTTGGCCTGATTTGTCCCTAAGGAGCATTTAGAAATAATAATGGCCGTCAATTCTTCACTTCACATCAAGGTAATAGATGAACGACAATTTAAAAAAAAAAAAGAATTTACGGCAGTTTAGAGAAAATTCGGCGATATTGTATCGATGAATTGTTTGAGTAGCATTGCATATGATATATATAACTTATTTAAGCATGAGGTTTATTGGAATGTGGACGCGTTCTTTAGAAGCAAATAGACTAGTAAAGGAATTAATTCGTTTCATCAAATTATTCGATTTATGAGAATAATTTTAGGTGGACCTGGTTCGGGTAAGGGTACGCAATGTGACAAGATCGTCGCAAAATATGGTCTTACCCATCTGAGCTCAGGTGATCTACTTCGAGATGAGGTAAAATCAGGCTCAGCTCGAGGTGCCGAGCTGAACAAAATTATGGAGCAAGGACAACTTGTTCCACTTGTAAGTATATACTTTAATTCTTATCGTTGTTTCGAAAAATCGACTGAATATTTCTGCATTATATTTGTGGTAGATGCGCTCAGTTTTGATCTATAATGAGTCGATTTAAAAGCAATAGCGAATATTTATTTTCTTTTCTAATTATAACAGATATTTATAAAAATGCGCATAGTCTTTACGGATGGAAATAAGGAATTTATTTGTTTGTTCTTTTTTGAATCAGTTAATAAAGAAACATACCGGAAACTGCTTTATTTTTTGATCACCCATAACTACCTGGATGTTTTAATCTGATGATCAGTTGATTTGTTGATTTTATCTTTAAGGAGGTGGTGCTTGATCTGGTCAAAGAAGCAATGCTAGAGGCAGTCAAAAAGGGAACCAAAGGCTTCCTCATTGATGGATATCCACGAGAGGTGAAACAAGGTGAACAATTCGAGAGTGAGGTTAGCATTATCTTGATTGCCGTACATGAATTATCAATTTTAATTTTTTAAACTATGCCGCTATTCGAAAGTTTTTCTAAATTTAACAGCGTATTTGGGGGGTGCCAATTTTGTCTCATTTCTATTCCTCTCCATTTGAAAAAGAGAGTATCATCACGGTGATGAACACCTCTAAGGCAATGAGATTATTACAAGAATTTTATTTGGATGAAAATATAGTGCTGTTCTTTATGAGAGGTGATTTTTGAAAATATAAACTTTATTTGTGTCTGTGTATTTGTGTAGCGTTGAATTATTTTCTTCCTTTTCATTACTGCATTAGAGCCGATATCTGCAAAAGAATCGTCATTTATAAGCAGAAAAAATAACTGATAAGATTTTCATGATAATAGTGGAATATGCTTTGTGTCATTTACTTTATTGATAAGTTTTAACTTCTATCTATGCTTAGCTTTTTTTTTTTCTTGCAGATTCAAGAGGCGAAACTTGTTCTCTTCTTCGATGTTAGCGAAGAGACTCTTGTAAAGCGTTGCTTGCATAGAGCTGAGACAAGGTGAACATTCTCTTTTTTTTTCGCTCTCTCTCTCTCTCTCAAAAAATTGTTTTTATTTTAATAAGACGATTTGAACGTATTAGAAAATAGTTTTTTTTTTTTTTTGAATCAAATATATCAGCACGGAATTGTTTAGAGATTGATGAGGTTAAACGAATAGATTTACTTCTTTATTCTATTTTATATATTGAGTTAAATTTTTATATATTTTTTACGAGGATATGATGACTCAATTGGCGAGGATGTGCTTATCGCCAAAGTGCAAAAAAAAAAAATTTAAATTGTTTGCCAGTATATTTAATGAACTAATAACTGACATATTATTATTCACGGTTGAGATTGTTTTAATGGCTGATATAAAGTTTTTCAATAAATCTTTATTTGTTCTATATGATCATATTATCGGAATTTAATTATACTCTTAAGTTAAAAAACTTTAGCGGCCGTGTTGATGATAATATTGAAACTATCAAAAAGCGCCTTCATACCTATGTGACGGCAACTGCACCGGTTACCTCCTATTATGAAAAGAAGGGCAAACTTGTTAAGGTGAGAATTGTTTTCAAGTAGTTTTATTAAACTCATTAATCTATTTCCTCTTGTTTAATATTTTCATTCATTAGCATGAATTAAAGGCCTTGCGATAAAATATTTAAGGCTCAAAGTAGTATATGCATTTTTTTTTTAAACGAAGGACATTCATAAGTGTTTATGGTACATGCGTATGCTATACGAATTTTAGATATTGTTATATTATTTGGCTAATTATATGTGCCTTACCAACAATAACTTGCATTTATTATATATATTTTAATAAAATAAGGCCTCTTTATGCTATTTTATAACGCTTAATTAGTGCAAATTTGTTTTCATATATTCGATTTTAAATAGTCAATTGCAGATCCCATCCGAAGGTACCATTGATGAGATTTTCCAAGTGGTTGTCAGTCATCTCGATAAGGCGATCGCTCACTAGATTGTTTTCAAGGATCGAATTAAAATACTAATTCATGTCATGTATATTGCATATGGTGCCTATTGAAAGATCCTCTATATAGACTTGTGTAATGCCGATAAAAAGAAAAAAAACTTTTTTTTTTTGAAATTAAATGTTGGAACGATAAATTATTAATATTGTAGTGATTCATAATTTTTGAAATTTTCTGGTAATAAGAAGTAGAATTTTTTTTTCTGCATTTTATGCACCAACATCCTTTATAGCGATGATCTTATTTGAGCGAGTTCATCGTATCTTCTAGTAATCAATGTATCTTGTTTTGAATTAACCTAATCGCGCCAAATGGAGTATGCGAGATCATATTAGGCTATCGTAGAGGTGTACGGCTTATCAGAGATTTCCACACTTCTTCGAAGAGGTTTATAGAATTACCAATAATAATGCTGAAGAGACGAATGGTAGCTAATTCATCGTTGTCGACCATTTTTGTCGTCATGGCAATATGCATTTAAAAGCAAAATTACGAAAGGATGGCCAAGAAATTTATGATGGATGTCAAAGTTTATCTCTCACGATTAATGCATACTCCTAAACATTTTCATAATTGCTTCATCTCAGGACCTGTTACACCAGGCTCAATGTTCTTTGAGTTTTCAGTAGCGAACAATTTTTAAAGAGAAATCGGCAAATGGGTGTATGGGTTTTACCACGAATGCGCAACTGCCGGACAACATGCTCATGGTCACCTGGCAGTAAAGGATACATGCGGGCGTTTAAACACTTACATGTTCAATTGAAGCGGTTGAAGGTTAGAACTAAAAGAAAATCTTCGGTCATAGAAATTTCCTACATATATGCTGCCTCACGAATGTTTAAGTTATCGATTCTTCAAGGATTTCTCCTAATACAGTTTTCAAATTCATTGCTGTAGAAGGGAGTAAATTGCTTTGAATTGATAAAATATGAGGGAAGCCATTTATAAAAAATCATCGAGAAAGCTGACGATCACTCTAACGTAATTGCTCCATAAATATTCATTCGGCGGAATAGGTTATGAAATATTTCATCTAATATTGTCGTAAATATCAGCCATATAATAGCAGCAACATTTACATTTTCATTGAAATAGTGACTATACAGGTAGAGAATGGAAGAACGTTAAAAATGGATAAGTTGAACGTGAAACTTATAGGAGAGAAAATGTTGTCGAGTTGATTTATACGTATAAATTTCATTCATTTAGCTTCAATTCATATCTTTATTAAGGCTAAGAGCAAGGGAATTTAGTGCATATTGGAATTTATGCAGAGCTTTTCCACGAATCCTGTCAAATTATTCATTGATCCCTTTTGAGTTTACCAAAATGTGCGTTGTTCAGTGGACAGTTTATTGCAAATCGCTTTAAAGTGAACGATGAGAGAATATTGGATATAGAATATTTCGAGCTCATTTTTATGCTTCACTTAGATTGGAACAAGATACGAAGTGTTCATCAATCCTGGAATTTTGATACATTTATGTACTTAACATAAAATGTTTATTGAACATCCGGCAGATGGGGAAGGGGGTTCGAGTCATGCGTCGTGTCTACCGAACGAACTTCATCGGGTCTTTCGACGACCAGACGAGAAGTGATCGATCGTACCTTGAGAATGAAAGCTTTGAAAGCTCGGCAACCATTCTCGTTTTCTGAATCGATGTCTGAGAAGGCTACTTTTGGCATGTCTGCGGGCTATCTTTGGAAGGTGATCGGGTTGCGAACATTTACGAACAAACTGCTGATACGTCCAAGCTACGGAAGCGAAGGTGGTTGGTGGAGAAGAAGGCGGTTGAAGTCCACCTGGAAGAACGGACTTCACGAATCTCTTGCACATCTGCTGCGAAACCTTCGGTAAACGGATGGCAAAGTGAATGCGTTCACCCTCAGAACAAAACATTCCTACAGATATACATACATTCTTCCTTGACCACGCTAGTCTCTCCCAGCATGTATTAAGTGACAACTCAAAGTGCATGCAGACCAGCGTCGTAAGGTTTTTCCCCATATTTACGTCATTGCACAAAGTATAGTGGATTAATTTCTGGATCTGGAGATTTTATTAACCGAAGCAAAGCCGGATGCAATTGTTATCCCCAAAACATGACTGTCTCTTCCAACACCTGATTCATTCATCCCATTGAGCGTACACTATCAGCCAATTTGTGGACTGTGACTGTGAAGCCATTATAAAGGATAGAGGAATTGCTGCCGTGGCTATGAGCAGCCTAGCCGTACTAGTTAAATATTATTGAAGTTGCTGCCACACCCATATACTTCATTTGCGAACTTCTACGCTTTGATATTATCTCCGATAAAACTTTTCATTTGATTTCCGTCTATCGAGCATCTGATACTTACGTATATCATTCTGAACAGTTCCTTAACTCGACTTCTGAGGTTATGTGTAATGGATCAAGCGGCATCGGTAGTCGGTGCTCCAAATTTAGTGTTCCAATTGCAGAGAGCCTTGCAATATTAACTTCAAAACCGCCTCGCTAAGCGCCTTGTAACCGCCTTGTTACATCAACCGGGAAGTTTTATCAAACGCGCCACTCTTGTAAACATCGTTCAATAGCCGATATATTTGGGTAAACGTCTTGATCTGGTTTTAACAAATAAATGCCTCTTGTTCTCAGTGTTTTCATATCAGAGAATCTGTGTATCAATAGTGAAGTTGAAATTTCTTTAGTAAAGTCTATTTGTGAGTGGAAGATGGATATTAGAAAGCAAAATTGGGAAAAAGCTAAAGTTATGCTAACGCAAGATAATTAAAGGACTGCTTATCCAGGATTGTTTTTAAGTCTTATACATAATATTATCAAGATTTGTATACTAAAGTAAAAAAAAAACCATCCAGTCTAGGCAATTGTCATTGCACCATTCAGCGCTCGGCGGAGAAAAACATTTATTATAGCCTGAACGCTATCAGCTGAGTTTTTTTTTATCAGTGATCAGACCACTATGAAACTCATTGCTCAAACATTGTTCAGAAATATTACAGCACTTTACAGATATGGTAATAGTAAACTGAAAACGCGCTATACAATGCATGCCTTAGAAATTCTTTTGATAACTCACTGATAATTGATAATCAGCTGTTATGTTAATATGCTCGCAGATTATTTCACAAGTGTTTTTATCGAAGATAACTATGTGCTGCTATTGGTTTTCCCCATATGCTGCTATAAGTTACTTGTTGATATACGCATTGGTTCACTTCTTAAAAGCTATTTGTAAATTTAGTGATAAGGTTTCACTCATAAATAATTGTTTCAAAAACGAATTGCAAAAGCAATCTCGTTGTTGTAAATTCTTCTATTTTCCTTTTCTTATTTATATCTTCTCTTGCTTAAAAATGAAAATTTTATAGTCGTTTCATTTTTGCTAAAGAAACCAATTGCCACCTCAATAAAAAGCTATCGCTCAATTAGCCTTTTAGCCTGAGTTTATGAGATTTTCAAAATAATCATCAAAGATATATTATTGGATTGTTTTATGTGAAATGATCAATAATTAGTTCGATTTTGTTTCTCAGATCGGCTGACGACATTTTATAACCTATTTGTTTTTTAAGCTAGTGAATATCCGGCTCGTTTAAGGATATCTGCACTGAGTATGAGAGTTGAGACCGAAATGATTTTTAGTATAGTGATTACGCAATTGTTTTTGAGATGTTTTGTCATGAAAAGCTACACTCATGAAAATGGAATTATATGATCTCATTGAGCTGTTTGCTGAAGCGAACCGAAGAATGTTAAGGCTAAAAAATGTAGTTAGTCTATCGCATATAAATCTGTAATAGCATCCTAGACAGGAGTGTTTTGCGTCCTATCATATTTCTTCTATATATTGGCGATGTTTTTGCTAATATCCTGAATAGTGCTATGATTGCATGGTCCTGTCCATAACCTCAACATTCTGAAGGAGAAAATTGATGAATTTATCAAATGGTCAAAATTATAACAATTAAATACTTTCTATTTAAAAAATGTTCAAGTTTATATTTATGATTAGTATTTTATTGGTGACCAACAAATGAGATTCTTTCTTCTAGAGACAGTGCTCATGATCAGTCGAACTTGAAATTCACTGAAGTTTGGAGTATTTTACTGTTGTTGAAAATTCGTCCACAGTTGCAAAACATGTATGCATTGCCTATTTGAGCATTATTAAGTGGTCTTTATGATTTAGTGCTGATCACTTAGAGGATAGCGCACTCATGCGTGATCTCGTCATTTGCTCCACGATAATAGATTCTTAGAGAATGTCCAGAAACGTCTCACCCGTATTACTTTTCGAGAGCTTTACAATGACTCATAGCAGCAACATTACACTGCGAGGTCAAAAATAACCTTGAGCAACTGGAAATTTGATCATTGAAATGTTGTGAGCTCAAGTTAAATTTGATTCTTTTCAATAAGCTTGTGTGCGGCTTCTCTAGAATTCTTCTGTTAAAAATATTTCAGTATCTTTTTAATTTTACTCGACATTGGTATCACTTCAACTCATCAAAAAAAAAAAGAAAGCACCACAAATAATGTTCCGCAGGGTTTTCGGTTTCAAGTCGTACGAGTTTCGAATCTGCTTCCTGCCTAATATCATTAATGCACCCATTCCTTTCTGTTTCAAATACTGGCTGAATCGTTTCGATCTTCAAACCGTTACTGCTCAGAAGTATGGAGTATATGTTCGATTGGAATATTGCTTTGCGAATATTTCCTTTTTTTTTACAGATTTGCTCATCCTTTGCTTTATCTACTCATCGCTCGCATTTGTATTTTTTCTCCCACTTTAAGTTGTTGAAATGAATAAACGAATAAATTAAATAAATAAATAAAACAATCAATCTGTAAGAAACATTGACACATTATAACAATATTTATTGCTTACAAATATATATTGCTTCAAATAATAGTAAGGAATAGACGAAATTTAAAGCTCATCGAAAAACAAGTAAACGGCACATATGGCATATAAATCTTCAATCTCTTAATATGCGCCATAGAGGATCGAACCGTCCTTTTTTTTTCAAATAGCCAGAATAAAAAAATATCTCACTTTTTTGCTCAGACTTAGGTCTTAGATCTATGATCTGCAGTTACTACGCAAAAAAAACCTCAATGATATAACCTCATGAATTGCATCGTTATCTCGTTGATATGTACTAGAAGAGACGAATAATGCATAATTCGTATCCACTCGGCCTTTTATAAAAATTTCAATTGATAAATACAAAAGGAAATTTCTTAGGTGAGAAATAATGAAAATAGCCGAAAATTAGCAATAATTTCATGCAATATTTATATTATGGACAATTTTGCATGAATAAATCGACATAATTTTCCCACTTATTCAATGAGGATTTTGTGCATTCAATACAGCGTAATTCAAATATCAATTACTATTAAATGTTTGATAACTATGCAATATTATTTACATATATGTTGGTCCAATATTGCAATAATGGGGAAGTAAATCTAGATTTTTTTTTGTTCCAAAAATTGTTTGAAGGTTGAGAGGAAAATTAATTCTAGGCTTTAGTGACAATTGTGATTTGGTGACAGATGAAAGCAGATAAGGCCACTTCATTAGACATCATCAAATAAATCTTATCAGTGTTGGTTAAAATTTGCACAATTGCAAATTCACAGTTGAATTGATAGAAATGAAATATGGCTAACAATATTTCTCAAATTTAAGCGTTGACTATAGAAAAACTTAGGAACATTATCAACTTTTTGGAGATGTATAATTCTCGGTTTGATCGAAATTTGAAATTTTTCGAATAAACGCTTCAATAAATTCAATGCTATTGTCTAATGAGATCTCAAGTTGGTTTTCTTTATTTTCATAAAATAACGGACACTTCCGCCAAAAAAATAATTGCTTGTAGAATGATTCACAAATTTGATGTGGAAACAAATGGTT
Source organism: Ascaris suum (assembly GCA_013433145.1). NCBI lineage: Eukaryota > Metazoa > Nematoda > Chromadorea > Rhabditida > Ascarididae > Ascaris > Ascaris suum. Next base: position 1,946,593 of record CM024177.1, read on the forward strand.
TAGTTTGAATATAGAATTGAGCTGCAATTTGAAATGGATGTCTAAAAACGGCAAATTTCATTGATGTTCTTCTATCACAGCTTTCTTCTATCATATATCAGCTGTTTCCAAATTAAAGGGGGGGGGGGGGGGGAAAACGAAACAATATGAGCGATGAGTGAAGAAATTAAATAGTCAAATAATATTTCAATCTTTGACTATCAAAAACCTAAACATTTTATTTAAATTTCATTAGTGAATAAATCTGGTGAAAAATCTCATTATCTGAAGGCATTCGTTCCTTCTATTTTTTTCCACCAACTTTTAATCTTTGTTATTGATTGATTGATTTTATTTTTTTCTACGAGTTTACAATGCCATAAAATATGATTATTTATCAATCATTTGCTTTCTCGGGGAGAATATTTTCGAGTTCTAAAGACCTACCTACGAGACTAAACAAATAGCTGTCATAATGGGTGATTGTCAGCCTATGAAATATATCACACTAATATCGTTCATTTGTCACTAATAATCTCAACGACTATTGAGCATTAAAACAGTGAACTAGCCACAAATGTCGCTGAAGTGTATGATTATAGTGGATTTCAATGGTGCACATCTGATATCGAGAGAGTATTTTCAAGACTTCCCAAAACCACCCAAAGCCATACTACCGGATTTCCATGAACGCTTTGTACCATTGCCTCCTAATCCGTAAGTTCGCATTCTCCGATGCCTCTTTTCCTTCATCATATCTTCGAAAGAACTGAGTCGTCGGCTCCACCTTCGTGTACTGAAATTTACAAGATAATTCCAGAGGAGAAAATTCGGAGTAGGGTAGTTCTTGCCGCTGTTTGCTTGAGTGATGCATAAATGCTTGATGTTCACCGATACTAATTCGTTAAAACATTTAATGCAATAATCAAATCTTCGCAGTTGCTTTTTTTTTATTATGGCATACATATTGCATTCTGTTGCGTTGTTCTGCTTAGAAAATAATTATCCTGTAAAAGATAAACTCAGTTAACGCAAAGAAATGGGTAAACATTAAACACTATCGATAACCAACTATAAACTTACCCTGTTATAGAAGAACGTTCTCGACCACCGGATGCCGATGTTCTCCCATCGGTGGGCACAATTACGATCTCCGGAATTGCTAGAAGACCGGATTCTTGTGATAGCGCCAAAGATTGTCCTGCTGTAGATATCGATTCATTCGACAAGCTGCAACGGTGAACACTCCGAATCTGCAGCGCAATTGAAAGTCATACGGAACAAAAGTGATGGCAGGCTATTAGCAACCAATTAAATAATCCATTCTCTTGCTCTACTATTTGCCACCATGGTGGGGTTGCGCGTAAGGTGCAGCTAAAGTCTAAAACATTGTTGCGTTAAGCTGTAATGTCTGTGTGTGCCGTTGTCTTCAATCTGTCTGTGCGACCGGTATAACAATAAATGAAATAATGAAAATATTACCAATCAAGACAAAATTACTAAAATCAATTTCTTACATAAGAATGCAAAAATTATAGAGTACTTTTTCAGCAGTATTGATTTCCTTGGAGTAATTGAAACACATATGCAGCAGTTTTCACTTTTATAAGAATCGACAAATGGTTTAGTTACTTCAGTAGGTTTTATTTCTCGTTTAGTCATACATCAGTATATGTAGAAATATGAAGAAGAAATGTCGAAAAAATGCATCAACAATATGATAACATTCAAAGCAGATGCAACTATGGAACAATGAACTGTGGGATATTAAGCAATTTTGGTTTCTTTAGCTGGAAGAAGCATTCATTTAGAATGAACAATACAACCGTTTTTCACTAAGAATTTTTCCATTACAGCATATTACAACGCTAATATCGAATCTTGGAAAAATTTAGTTATTAGATTATTAATATTAACGTAATTAGCTGTTTGGAGGAAGTATTCCAAAAAATATTCCCTCATTAAGATAATTAAGAGGTAAATGAGGTTAAGAAGCTCACTAAAACGCTTATCTCTTGAAATGAAAAGGAAATGACTAACCTTATGAAGCAATTAACTTCCTCTCATAACATCCAAAAAACGTATTTCCCCTTTTTTTTTTTGCTTTTTTGTTGAATCTATAGCTATTATAAACTGTTTGGAGCAAAGCGAACAGAAAATGAAATGCTGAAATGTGATTTCACCATTAACCATTAATACTCATCTATTGGATCTTTCATTTCAGATTGGTGCACAGGATAACGTTCTAAATTTTCCACTAATTTTTGATTCGATATGCAAATTTGGAATACTTTTATGAATCTTCTATGGTGCTTAGGAGGAAAAATCAAAAAACTCAGCACATCTTTTTTTTTTTGCAAAGTATCGAATTCAAATATAGAGATCGAATATGAAAGAAACTTCAACTTTTGCTTAAAAATCGCAACAATTTATTAGAAGTAACAACAAACCGTGAAGCGTCGAGAATAACATCACCAGTCGCTTTTCCTGATGAAATCTCTTTTGCGGTACTGATCATACTTGCTGACATTGGCCCATCAACACCCTCAGTCCGATTGTGTTGCTCGTCTAATTCATGCTCTCGCTCGTATTCCTTTTGCTGTTCGATCATCTTTAGCGTCCTCCTGCAACATTAAACAACTCGTTCTCGATAGTTTTGTCCCTTAATCATTGTGAACTCTCTTGATTTAAAAAATAATCCCCCCAAATAAATAAATTTAAAAAAATGTTCCTTCTATTAGAGTTTCCGAAACCTATTCCTGCTCTCTATTATCAGTTGCCTATTGATTTCTTATCACTATATTTTCTAACTAGTTTATTGATTATCTTTGTGAACAATACTTTTAAAAAAAAATCAAACGAGAACATGAGAATCACTATTTTCAAGCATGTGAAATTTTCGAAAAGGTGGGAAAAAAATTGTCACTCTTTAAGCATCATTGAACAGTTGAATGTCAAGTAACGCTTCTAAAGTAAACGTTGTTGAAAAGATCGTTCGAAAATTTACCGTTGAAAAAAACTGAATCACGTGATTGAAGTCCGAAATTGCTATTTATTCAATATCAGCCTGATCTTGTGCAGCAATGGTATTTCTTTGATTAAGATCATTCCGCCAAGAAAGTGCAAAGAAAAAAAAACCTCACTGCACTATTTTTGCTTCCAGATGTGCCAATTATCATCCATGCATCGCCGCTACCAATTGAACTGCTATAAATAACAAAGTGCTTCACTGACGATTATTGGAGAGTGTCACGTGGAAAAAAAAGGTAATGAAAATCATAAAGATCGAATAGAATGGGCACAAATAGTGCAGAAATTAGTCTCGAATAAATGCATCATTGCTACCATCGTTCCAGTAAGGTTTTTGACTATGAAATATGTCTGGTGTGACTTGAAAAGTTGTCGGTCAGCACAGCTGAGTATAAAAGGGATATGGATTCAGAAGAAAGCGTTTCGAAGGGCATAACGAGACATGCTAAAAGAGAGGTCATCGTTTTCGCGTTGGGAGGTTAACGCCAGAAGAGTTTTTTTTTTTTTTTTTTTTTTTTGCATTTTATTGCAATAGCAGTTTTAAGACGTTGAAAGAAAAGAAAATGTATGATCTAGTAGAAATAATCTTTAAATGAACCTGAATGTGGACGACCAATAGGCAAGGAAAAACATGAAAATAAGAAGGAAGAATCCGATTGGGATAAGTGCCGTATTCATGAACTCGGTGATCGCGTCGAACTTCGGGAAGCGCTCATAGCTAAGCACCTTCCAACCAAGTCGTTGTGCAACATCGTTGACATGTTTTCGTAGAAAATCTTAATTGAAATATTATGCAAATTTCTTATTTTTATTGCGCTTTAATATTTATTGATTTAACTGTTTAAGTTTCAATGAATGTTATCTTCAAAGTGGCAAATAAGTGAAGTAAATCAGAAGTTGCAAGAAAAAACGATAGCTGTAAATGGTTAAAATTCTTTTAAAGTTATCACTTAGCATTTTCGAACTCAAAGATGTTCCCGTTTTTTTTTTTTTTTGTTTAAAAAAATAACCCTTTTTTTTTCAAACGAATTTCGTTCATTTGAAAAGAAGACATGTGAATTAATTGAACATCTCGTAAAGAATCAATCGATTGAATCCTGTAGAGAAATGTTGAATAGCTTCGAAACAAGGCATTAAATCCTATTAACAAAATGATTTTCATGCTTTCATAGCTGCATTATTCTTGCAAATGATGGTCATTTGATGTAAATTAGGCGAACACTTCGCTCTGTGAATGATTAACCTACGAAACATCCTAGAAGTGTGAATGTAGCCCAGAAACCGATAAGTTAATCAAAATGTCCGGCAAGTCACATTTTATTTCCTCTCACCGTGCCTCGATATGTTCAACTGTGCTCATTCAGGTTTCTACAATTTATAACGTAATTTATGTTTGTAGTTAATTTGCCCTTTTTTATGAACATTACATGGCATTATAGGGAGGCCGACGAACGATATGGTTGCTTAGTGAGCAATTTTAACTTCAGAATAAAGACGACTTGCGATCGAACTCCTGTGACGAAAATTTTTAATGAAACTTATTTCTAAATCAACGTGGATCGTAGGTGATAATATCTCGATGTAGTAGGTATTTCAGTGGTAATTTCAAGAAAATGCAACTTCAGTTACTGGCGAGAATCTGTTTTGATAGTAGAGGTTGGCGTAATTTCGCCCTCGGTACAGCTCCATGAGGAAGTACCACAACGAATCGGAATTGCACTGTACCATAATCCCTTTTCGGATATCCATCTAATAGAACCACCTGCTCGGAAGTGAAGTCAACGCTACAATTACACACTTTACTTAAGAGGTACAAGTTGAAAGAGAAAAATTCAGCCATCTTAGTGGTTAATCGTCGGTCTATGATCAATTTATTTAGGCATTCGCAAAGCTTCTATGTGTTGACAAGGCTAAGCCATCGCAAAAAGACCACACTTGGCCTTAATCCAGACATGCATATCGCCATAAATTCCGTAAACTTCTTGCATGCCTACCACCAGCCAACGTGGATCAGAGCCATAATTTTCAGCTTTGCCAACTGCATGCGTTTGAGCGATGGGCGGTTACCCGGGCGCCGCGAAGAACTCGCGTTGCCCGCATGTAAACCACATATGCCCCTAGCATGCTCGTCATGCAGGAAGCTCGGAGAATGGATTGGCATCGTCATCATCTCCACCCATGTTGCTCTCGTGATTGGCTCATCAAATGCAATAGGGGAAAGCGAGTGGGTCCGAATGGGAACGTTAGAGAAACGAGCGAAATTCTATCTCTCTCATAGATAAACGCGACGTTGAGTTCAAAGTAAAAGTGCATAGTGAAGGAGATTAGCGCTGTAAAATTTTACACTTAAAGTGGTATAGTGCAATTAAACTGAAAGCATTTAACACCAGTTCTATTTTCGCTTTGTTGAGCTGTTAATGAATTTTATGAATACTTTTCTATATAATTAGGACAATTTCCAGAGATCTCACATTGCGTTTTAGAATTAATACTGCGTATAGTACTTTTCTTCCTTTGATTATCACAACAACGGAACTTTCAAGGAGCAATTTCACCAGATGATATCGATTAATTGTTAATTGATGAGGATAAGCTTGTAAAATTATGTCTATTAAATTGTATTGATTAATTGATAGGTAATGGGGATCACCTTATTGAATGCATTACTCAAATAAAACTTCACATTCAATAAAAGCGAAAAGAATTACGGCTTAACAAGAAAACATGCAGTAGCATTTCGGCAATATTTATTCAGCCATACAGCAAGTGACGATTTGAAAGGTTCGGCAAGTTTCTCTACGGCTGCATCAGTACAATAGGCAACACGTATACCAGATGCCCAATCTAGTAACGCAAGTTCTGCAATTAAAAAAAAAATCTTTATCAACACATTTAATTAATCAAATAAAAACAATAATTACGTTTAAGATTGATTTGTTGCATTCAATTTCTGATTCAATTTAAAGAAGTAAAAATATATAGAAAAATAATCGCCTAAAATACTGAAAAAAAATCGAGCAGATTCAACCTCTTAAAGGCAAAATTTCATCATTATATGTTAAGTTTATAGAATTTTTTTTTTTTGTATAAATTTTCATTGAGATGAATTGATGGAAAATTGATTTTTTTTTTCAATATTTGATTTAAATTCGATATTATGAATGTATAAATAAAGCTGAACTTATTTAATCGTATCACATCGTAGGTGAACGACAAAATGAAAGTATAATATGAAATTATAAATCTTGATACTATTTAAATTGGCACAATTAATAATAAATGAACGAACGAAGAAGTTTTTACAAGTTAGAGTAAAATCAAATGAATTAAAAATTTCCACATTAGAAATTTTTTTGATAATACTTTTTAATATTTTCTAAAAAAATACATATTTTCGTTAATTTATGAAAAATTACGAACATATACTTTTGCATTTATTGATTCATAGATGAGTAATATCACTAACGTTGCAAAATTTTCTATGAAAAACAATATCAATATCTAATATGGCGATATTATTGCAAAAAGAATGAACAAAAATGCATATACCAAATAAAAGAAATTAAATTCATAGAAAATGCGCAAATATATCAAACCTTGCGCAGTTGGATCGCTAAATTCAGGTGTCGCAATTACGTGAGCGGCAATGATAAACGAAATAAGAATAAGCATTACATATTGTTCATTTAGTAACATTAGACACCTTTACGAGAATACCTTCACTCTACCTGAAATCTATCATCGTATATCACTTAAGACAATCAAACATCGACATAACTCCATCAAATTTTATAAATAAATGACAGTAGTGAGATGCTCGAAACACATTTTGATTACTTTTTATGTTGCGCATTTATATGGACTGACTATTTAATTTGTGGATGAGGTATACATCAATATTAGAATAAGGTATTCATTTCTCAATATTGCATTATAGATTGGGCAAATAATATGCATCCAACAGTCGAAACGATAAAAAAAAAATGAAGCTGTCATCCTCGAACAAAAACATCGCTGAAAATGTTGACTTTTTCTTCGATTATCTCTTTTTGTCTTCAATAAAGCTTAAATATTTCAGTTTTCAATAAACCTTGGGAAATATTAATATGGTGAAAATTGTTGGAATGACCGATAAGAGAGAAGCACTACAATGAATTATATTAAATTCTATTCTCTTATCTACCAATAAATTATACAAACAATTGAAATCCATCAAAAGAGCAAAAAAGAGTGGTACGAACGACATTTGAAGCTGTGTCTTAGAAAAAACAACACAGTCGTTTAGCTGAAACAGCTAGCACGAAAAACGCAAGCATTCGTGTTCAAAATATGGACCAATATTGAAAAATTACTTTGAGATAAACGTAGATTTGTATCATACCCAAGGAAAGGAAGAGGGGACATCATACGTTTGCTTTAATTTCGGAAGCAGGTCTCTTATAGTCACAATCATCCGCCGTTAACCATTTTATGGGAATTAAGCGGAATTTAGGATGGTTGAAGCGTGAAAACTAAACCATTTTCATTTCAATATATCTTTATTTTAATTGATGACGAACGTGTGAAAAAATTTATGAAGCGAATATTATCTCCGATTCGAATTTTACAGCAATCTCAACTTTGACTGATAGTGCAACATAATAATAAAAACATAAATGAGAGTAATAAAGGCATAAATTTAAATATTATGCTTCTCATTGCACTTAAAAAATTTGCATCACTAATTGTCATCAATAATTGGCACTTTTCAATAGACTTATTTTTTATTGCTTAAGAAAAATTTTTTTTCTGTATTTCTTTAATTAATCAGAAAAAATTCTGGAAAAAGTTTGACTATTTCGAATGCCTACAAAATTCGGCGAGTAGATAGCAATTATCCAAAAGACCTTTAAAAAATATTCTTTCAGCATATTCACCGAGTAATGAGGAAGTTGATGCTTAAAAAAAAACTCTGAGTATCGATTACGATTCTTTGGTGATCAATCATTTCGACTATTTTTAATCAATATTTCAGAAGAAATTTTTTTGAGGAGAAAATTCGAGAAAAAAAAACAAGTATTCTTTTTCAAATCTTCCTTATCGCATTTCAATTTTCCTCGAGGTTGATGTTTACAGCATTTTCTTTTGCGAGAAAAGAAAGCTATTGCACTTGTCAAACGTTTCGCTTGGATATTGAGTGTGTCGGCGCTGAAAAGAGCAATCACATATCGCTTCGCTACTGATAGGCGTCATTTATTACACATTATAAGCATTTTCGTTTTGCTGTTTTCTTTCAGAAAAATGTATCGCTCTATGAGAATTTATGCAAAAATTATTCAACGTTAAATTTATTTACTTTAGTTGAATTTCATTATGCAAATTTATGAGCATAAGGATTTAATAAAATAGAAATCTCAAAATTTTTAATTGAGATTTTCAAATTCATAAGAAAACTTTCATTTTTGTCAATGATTAGTAGGGAAAAAAAAATTTTTTTTTGCCGAAAATATTTAAAAAATTTGCATAAATTCCATTTTTTAGCTTTATGTTCTATAGGTAAAAGATAATTTTTCATTAGTTATAATTAAATTTTTCTTAGAAAATAGATCCAAAGAAAATATTTTTTTTACTGCAATCTCGATTAATTTTATTTATTTACTTAACAATTGCCATGGAACTTTCACCCAAATGCGTTATACAAAATTAAATCACATATATTCCTTTATTGTCACTCGAAATGTTTTACTTCATAACAATTTGCTCCAGAATGCTCTTAGTTGTATTCCACATTTTGAAGTTTCATATAAACAGTGCATAAAAACAACTTTCAAAGGTACTAGTTGGCAAGCTGAAGCAATTTTATGAAACAGTCTACGAGCATTGCCTAGATAAGTGGATCAGCTTAAATTTTGATGCTGAAGCGAAGAAAGCAATAAAACACAATCGAATAGCTTATTGAAATGCTAATTTAAGCATAAATTAAGCAGCTAAATTATTCTTTTCATCGAAATATCTATGTACTCAACGATTGACTATCACTCTATGCACGAGAAAAAAAAAACCAATATAGGCAAATCTTTCATCGTGTAAGCTAAAAAATTAAACAGTTTAAATATAGTGTACCTGATTCAATGTTCAAGATAATATTAGAAATATCAAAGATTTAAAAAAAAATAAAAAAAACCAAGAATTTATATGTAATAATTTAAATATGAATAATTAAACATATAAAATAAAGCGTAGTTGATTCAAGGTTTAGGGCATCTAATAATCGAATTTTACGAAATGTTGGAGATAACGATTAAACTAAAGAACTACTAAAATAAGCAACTTGCCTATTGTAAAAATAAATTATTCAACGTTTTTGACAAATAGCTCACACATATATCTCTAAACGGGAGATTGAATGATTGAATAATCAAATAAAATACATTTAAAAATAATCAATTACAATTTCAATAAACAGTATCTAAAATCTGGCAAGTTTTTGAATTTTATTAAATATTTTTACATATCATTTAGGCTTTAAGTGATAAAAAATTGAAAAATCATCAAATCTTAATATTTTTTTTGCGTGGATTATGCTTTACAAAGTTATTAGACAAGTTCTTCTTCTATGGACGAAATTAATTCATTCACATAACCCCCCCCCCCCAAAAAAAAAAAGTTGTATACATATGCAAATATGCATATGTAGTTGTATGCATATGCAAAATTTCCACTGTACCAGTTAAAAATCGATGCAACGTTGATTGAATTTTAAGCAACGATTGAACGCTTTTCACTAATGTCTATTAAGACTCTTTTAAACGTATACAATATTTAAAGATCGCTATTAAACTAAATGAAATAATTAACGAAAATATTCTTTATATTCGGAAAATTTTTAATCGTTTCTTCAAATAATATTTTCCTTTCATTTAAATGATATAAAGAATTCAAATATTCATGAAATGTTTTTAGCAGCAAAATTTTAATAATTTATTTTGTTGAATAAAAGAAATTAACACTTTAACTATGAGTGAATTATTTGCTAGGAATAGATATTGATGCTTTTTAATGATTTACCAGCCGAATATTGATCAACTCACATGGTCAATATAACTCTTACATATAATAATTCCATCAATTTGCATCGCAAATTATCGTTTAAGTTGATAGATAGCTGCAAAATACGAGTGGTATTTGAAATTCTTTAATTAGAAAGGAAATAATTATTTGTTTATCTTTGTTGCAAATATAAACATAGCAGCCATCAATGAATGCAAATAAGAAATCATATTCAACATGGAAAGTATAAAGGAGATAATTAATGGTTACTAAACGATTATGAAACGAGGATAACACTTCAACATCAAGATATTTCTCTTGGAATGTAAGTAAACACTTTATTTATCAGTGGGTTCAACATTTCTCAGGTGATTGAAAAAATTGAAGAGATTACAAATTGAAATCAATGCTTCATAATTCGATCATCTATTTCGATTACTACGAAGAATTCAAACGAAATATGAAAGATTTTCGATGATGATGTTGGAAAAAAAAAACGCGGAAGATGCTTAGAAATATATATGAAACGATGTGAACTGCACAAACGCACTCGTAGCAATTCGAGCTCTTCGTAAGAGTCACCGTACAGCCGACCACAACAATATTACTCTACGTGAGCTAGCAGCTGTGCAGGTTGCATTTTTACCTCATCACTGAGATTCGATCTCCTATTCCTATGCCTACACTCATATTCTCTTCAATGTTTTATATCTGCGTCATTAAAATTTAGTGCACTTAGTGTACAATTTTTTTTTAAAGGATATGATTCTACTTCATTTAAAAAAATGACCTTGAATCAAGCTAATCTTGCCTATTCACTCAGTCGTATCGATGGAACTATACACATTTATTTCGCTTCATCGACCATCAACAGGATCATTCTGATAACGTTAACACCAAGGAACACTGTTGAGTTATGAATTGCAAATAAGTTTCTAATCTATTCATGAGGAATTAAAAATCAATTTCACATGGCTCTCGATTTCTTTGTGATTCTTCCTCTTTCCAATCGCATTTATGAAAGCCAAACATTATATTGTTTATTTTCAACACAAATATCTTTGTGGAATTTCGAATAAAAATGAGTCGAAATAGACGCGCCAATCTAAGAGAAACTATGTGTGTTAGGCATAAGTGAGGAGAGGAACAATATTGACGCATTCAATATCTCTTATTGAAATCGACTGAAAACAATCGAGGTTTCTAAAACGTTTCTTTTTAGAGCGCTACAATTTCCGTCTAGCAATTTCAACTACAAAATGAATAAAAGGATTATTGATCAAAGAATTTTTTGCTTAATCTTTTTTTTGGAAAAGCGCCAATTCAAAAAAATTTTCCACATCACAGCATAGCAGGTGTAAGATTTTTTTTTCAAAGAAAAAAAAATCGCAACTGTCAGGCATCAATCTGTAATATTCGAATGGTCGAGACAGCTCGTTTTGAGACAAAAAAGCTTTCGACCATCGATCATTGTTCGATCATCGAAGGGCGAAAATTTTGACCGCTGACCACTTGTCATGTAAAACTTCTCTTAAGTGAGGATATAAGTTCACCCAATATGTTTATCATGTTTTCTAACAATGCGGCATCAATTACATCGGTAAATTCATAAAATTTCAAATAATTTGTGCTAAAAGTGCTAAAAATTCAGAACTGGTGAGAGATTCATTTATACAGTCAATTGTTGAGAAAGGCTAAACGAATATTGTTCACTTGAAGAGACAAACAAATTGCTATTATGACAGAAAGAATTATATTACTATCGAGCAGGAAGTAATCTCGGGAAAAGTGGTGCTGAAATGAGCTAAAAAAAAATTGAAGCCAGAGCCTTCATAGTGATGCTATTGTTTAGAGAAAATATAATTGATGAAGTTTCCTAGAGTATAGCACCAAATGAATTGCACGTGGCCTTTAAACTCCTTCCTCTATTTCAATATAACCAACAAAATAGATAATTGATTGTCATGTTTGTCTATTAGATACTTTCGTAAATTCTAAGCATATACAATTTTTAAATTAAAAGAGACAATATTAGAAAATGAGATGACTATCAAAAATGCTTATAATGATATAGTTGGTACTAATGCTTTTTTCGTCGCTAATTTTTTTCTACAACGTTAGTGCACATTAATTTCAATTCATTCATAAAGAGTAAATATCATAGGTAGTGGTTTTTTTTTTCGAGATGAAAATATTTGAATTTTTATGTATAATATGGCATATTTTATCTAACAGATTGAGCATCGTTAGCGCCTACAATATGATGAAAGAAATGAAAATTACTAGCAAATAGCGAATTGCAACTCAGCAATGCAGAGGTTACGATAGTGCACTCGATAAGTTTATTGATTTACTATGCATTAGTTATAAAGTGTTAGATTCTAGTGGCATTTGCATCCTCATTATATAATTTATTTGATGTTATGAATTCGAATAATTGCAATAGCGAACTATGTTAATGATGTATGAATAAGATCGATCCCATGAAATAGTCACTTATTAGACGAACGAATGCACTTTAATCGTTAAATTTTTATTAGAAGTTTTATAGTGTATTACACTTAGGTGCTGTATGGATATGAGATGTTGATGTTCTAGTTTCTGTTTCGTAGGTCTCTCAAATGAAATGTTTTAGAGACCTAATAAATAAACAATAGAACAATTGGCGAAGTCGATAGATGACAAGTGAATGAATGCCACAACGCCGTCGAGAAGGACAAGCAATAGAAACTAGGTGTTTGACGAGCGACCACTGTAAGGAGCTTAAAAAACGGATTGACTCAACGATGAACTTCAGCAGCAAACCAATCCCTTACTCAAGGCAAGAGCATTTATCATTGAAAAATAGTCGAACATCTAGGCAGCCTTTGTCGTACCACCTTCATGTGCAGCTTTGAGAGTGTTGGTTTCTAATCTGGAATACACCTACGCTTCAGGTGGCTTCAACAGTCAACTCACTTCGGATGATCAATTGCCAGGATACTTCGCCCTCCACAGCACTGAGGTTTTAGCTAAATTTATGGAACAGTTTTTCATGCTCATTCCAATCGTTAATTTACAAGAGTGCGGCTGTTTGATGACGTCCTCTTAATGAGGCTTGAACTCTTGCCGTAACATTTAATGGTATGATTTCGGTCGATTTCGTGACGGCGAAAACATTTCACCGCAGGAAATATTGATCTCATATTCATCCGTCAGGAAATAAAAATTTGGACAACTTTTTCCACTGTAAAATATTTCGCTCATTATGAAGCAATAACACTGTTTGGAAATGATGCGATTGCTTGCTTGGACTAGTTCCCAAATGTTGTTGGAGGGCTGGAAGCGGGGAGGGGGGGGGGGTGTGGGGCAGGGGAAGAACGAGAGAAGGAGAGAGGGAATCAAGAGGAATAGAAAGTTCACCAGCGTCTAGTTGAAAATTCTCTGCTCAATTATGCACAATTCTTCGCTTAATTTAAAGTATTTGCCAATCAAGACATCAGTCATAGTGGATCATTTTGCACAAAACGTATGCAAGAAACACTTTCCAGTCAAATCATATCAACAGCAGCAACAGATTAAATTAGCTGCACGAATATCCTCTCCTTCATATCTGATAAATTTACAATAGCCATAAAAAATTCATAGTCAATCAATCGATACACTCATATCTTTGTTTTCTATTCGATTAAATTTATAAGTTTTATATTGCAAAAAGAAATTCTAAGATGACAAATTTATACGCAAAAAATGCACTTTTTCATTGTAATCAGATAGCCATTTCATATTTATTTAATGTCGCTTCTGTATATTCATCCCTCCCTCCCCCACATCCCCCCCCTCCCCGCCTTCCTCATCTTGTTCCCAACTCGTCCGATAAGAATGATTGAAAACATTAATCCATTAAAAGGAGGTACTGCCGCCTAAATCTCAGCATATACCGATGACTCTCAATTACCTGTCTCGACTCGATAAAACGTTTCTAGAAGATATATCCAGAGTAATACTGAAAGATGATAGCAAAAAGGTAGCATTGAGGCAACAATCATATATGCACGCTTTTGATTACCACATATTACCCATTGATACGTCTGAGAAATTCTTCACTGAATCAAGAAACACTCACCAAATTGGTGTTTCTATAGGTGTAGATTCAATTATGTTCATTCATTTGATTCTGAGAATAATGTAGATATTATATCGTTTCTCGATATCGAAGAAAGGAATGGTGCATCGAACGATTCGATTATCACCATGCTCCATAGTTAAGTGCTTCAGCTTCCGTCAACATTTCATCGTCGAATTGGATTAAATGCATAAGCTGTCATTAATTTGCATATCTTTTTTTCCTCTTCACTTTAAGTTGACGTAGAATTATCAATGATCATAACGTCATTCATTATTTCAATGTTCATGTCGGAAATTGGTGGCTATGAGCTTCAAGATGTGCTAGTTGATGCTTGTTTTTAAGTGCATCTATGACAAAATTTCTTGAAGTGCATCCACTACTTTGTTGTCTACGACTATTTTTCTCATTTGCTGATGATTCTCTCATAATTTTGCCACATCACTATCTCACAAATGATCTGATTTGTAAGTAATGTTTTGAATTTGTTACTCAATTGTTTTTTGTTTTATATAAGAGAGCAACGATCTATAGAAGATATGCAAATATCGCACTAATAAACAGAAACAGGTAAATGCTAAAATTTTTGTTAAAGTAAATCCTTTAAATGCAAAATTAAATGTTTTAATTAGTTGTTGTTTTCTTTTTCTTTTCATTGCAAATATTTACATCAAATTGAAGAGGATCATAATATTGAACGAAATGAACGTCTATCTTTTCCTCTCAATAAACTTGGCCAATAATGAAAGAATTGGCCAATAACTTGGTTTATGTTAATTAAGCGGCAATCTGCATAAATATCATCGCTGAGATTTTTTTTGCATTTAAGGAAATTTAGCTAATATAACTGCAATATGGGTGCAGCAATTTACATAAAACAATCCAGCATTCTTTTTTCAGGCGACGTGAGCATTGCAATTTGAGTCATTCAACCGGGTAGGTTAATTCGTCCCTTGACTATCGAATTAAATAGCAACAATCAAGAATATTTATGCAATTCAGTAGTCAAGAATAATTTTGCATATTCTTTCAGTCTGAGACGAATAAAACTCTTGATGAATATTAGCTGATATTGCAAAAAAAAATTGCATATGCAATAACATAAAAATCTCCTCATTCACTTCTTACTTTTACCTTCGTTGTGCTGACATGCGTTGTTTCACGGTCGGTTGCATTTTCAGGAAAACAGTATTTATTGGAAATATGTTCGAGGCTATGATGCAGGTTAGTTAAAATAGGCAACTGAAAAAGGGGGGGGGGTGGGAAAGGGATTTATTGTCAGCGGTGATATGTCTATCTTTGCAGAGATATTCGTATTAATCTCATTGAACGCCTGTAGCAACAAATTTGAACAACCATCATTACTGTGCAAATGTTGAATTCTTATCGCATCATCGTTCGCCTTTCAGATTCTCTTTTTTCAGCAGTTTTCATGCGCAATATTTCAAGGTTTTCACCGCGATCCTATTTTCTTAGCGTGCCTCTGACAGTTACATTCGGTGTGCATATATAGAAATAATCATAACATATTTCATAAATTACAAAACAGTATAATATTTCAATGAAATACAACGCACTATTGCGTTTATATAAAATGCTATAATGGCATTCGAAAAAAAAAAAGTTGACCACTTGTACTATCAAGATATAATAATATTTCAGCAACGAGACAACAACACTCAAAGACCTTTTTATGAATCACCGAAGAGATTGAGCGGGTATTCATGCTATTTGATGCTGTTGCTATTGTCAGTAATGCTATTATTTGCTATTTTTCATCAAAAAATTATCGCTAATCTAAGAGAAAAATTAAGCGATTCAACTACAACAACATTCAATGACACGAAATGCGATATGCGTATTTGCACTCGAAGGTATCAATTTTAATTGGGTATAACTTGTTCAAAAAACAAAACTCTTATGGATCTATCACAAGATTAATGAATAAAATAGTATATATCACAGGCTATATTCAGTGGACTATCATATAGATTTGAATGACGTTTCGATTAATGAACTGTGGATACTCAAATGTAACGTTTATTGTACGGCAGTTTTATCATTTACCAAAGTATGTTATCGGACGAGATCGATAACTTAAGTGTCCTATTACATAGCAAAACGAAAAATAACAGTTATCTCTACTAAGGTGATAGCATTAAGAAAAATCAACAGAGGATATAAGATCATAACGATCGAATTCATTGATAACGAATCGATTTGTCGCAGATGTTTAGTGATTACGAAAACACCGCTTGTCATTTTCATTTAACAGTACAAGAGAATATTTTCTGAGATTGGATTAACTTTGAGGATCCATTATGCATAATGAGATTAGCGGAAGTTTTCGGATCCCATAAAGTGAAGAGAAAAAAATTGTGTTCAACGATGGAAGTCGAAAGATTAATTCATACATTAACGCACAGAGCAAATGAAAACAGTGAGGGCAGAATATTTCATGATGTCTGTTTTCAGTTCACTCTCCACACAAAAACTAATGTAATGCGCATTAAGAGCGCATTTCACAGTGATGCGATAGTGATGATAAATAGGAGTCTTAAATACTCTAATAGAAGGTTTTCGGATCACAGATTTACTACCTCCACCCCTCGCCCCTCCTACCCCCCCCCCCCTCACAACCTTCCAACACTCCGCCCTTCTCTTTCACCTCCAATAAACGCCTTTCGTATTATATGTCTCTTGAAAACATAGAATTACTGTAAGTTCATTATTTTTACGCTCCAAAACTTTGAAAGCTTTAGGGAAGAACCAAAGTTTATGACGCGCGTATAGCAAGAGATATGCATTGCACTTCGTTGATTCGTTACACCTGTTCAGGTGTTAATAAACTCATTAGAAGCGTAGTTGAACAATTGAACCAAAAACGTTCCACTGATCTTATCATTTGTCTGTTACAGCTTCCGGACATTGCCACTTATAATAATAAGCCTTGACGGATTTCGTGCCGATTATCTGCAAAGAAATACAACTCCAGCTATACAACGATTGTTCGATTGTGGTACCCAAAGTACTTTCATGATGCCTGTCTTCCCATCAAAAACATTTCCAAATCATTACTCCATGGCTACAGGTCTTTATCCGATTTTCAACGGTATTGTCGACAATTATTTTGAAGATCGCAATTTGTCTGAGGTTAGCTACTTCTATATGATGCGATCTAATAAATGATAAAAAAAAATGGATGTTTTCAAATTTAGGTCAGATAGAACTTAACTAGAAGATCATTGCGATCAATAATACAATATCGGTGTAACAATTGATGTTCTCCACTGAGATGTACGCATTTCAGATCAAGTTCAAGAAATCAACAAAAACTGCAGGATGGTATCTGGGTGAACCGGTATGTGATTTCATTTCCATTGATGAATCGAAAATCGAAATATGAAAGTGATTTAAAATATCGATAACGTTTTCTTTCATAGAAAATAAAGCAAACAACTTGATGAGATATATTTTAATTAAATCTTTGCCATCAAAGAAATCCACTGAGGTGAAATTCGCCAATGATGAATTGAATTGGTAAATTGCGCACTTCAAAAGAGTAATTTTTTTTTTTTCTTTCAGATATGGAATACGGTACAAAAATATGGATTGAAATCAGCCGTATATTTTTGGCCAGGAAGTGAAGCAATCATTAATGGTATAAGATTTCAACGATTATATAATGGAAGACAACAAATGTTATCGATATTATATTAAAGCTGAACATTTTGCTACTCTATAGCTTATAACATTGGCAGTTATTAAATATTTTCTAGACGGGAATTTAATTATGCAAATAAGGAGGTTTATTTAGATGATAGAATGAAATTATTCGTTTTATGTTTTTGTCTAATTCATAGACGATTTTTAGAGAATGGTTGAGAGATTAGATTTTTAAGCGTTCTTTATATTTTGCATTCGTTTCACTCATGAGTAGATTACGTTGAAAACAATGCAATAATTTAGGTAAAAGGCCAAATTATTTCATGCATTATGATCGTCGGGTTCCCTATACACAACGCATCGATAAGGTAAACTTTATACAAATAATAACGAAGATTATAATGAATAAAATATCTCAATGAAACTATGTTGTATCTTTCAGATCTATATGTGTGCTATTGCTTTAAGTGTACATTATGGTATCTCACATTTATAGTGAAATTCGTTTAAAAAAAAAAAAAACTCTGTGCAGAATTATTGTCTTATGAAAAGAAGAAAAAAAAATTATAAATATCGAAAAATATTTTAAATCTAAACGGATTTATGCTAGATTAGAAAAATGCTTTGATCCTCTCTAGTTTCATAGTCCTCTATCTCAACAAATTACGAATATTATTCGGCTTTTGATGGTTGATATTCAATTGATTTTAGGCAATCGAGTGGCTAAATATGCCGGAGCATGAAAGACCGACTCTTATAATGCTCTACATGGAAGAACCAGATATCGCCGGTCATAAAGCTGGCGCTGAATCCCAAAATGTCAGTTTCACTGCTTCTAATCTATCTTAGAACGCGAACTGCATGATTACTTACTTCAATGAGATTAAATATAAAAATGAGGTCACTTGATACATTTGAAGAACTTTGCGGTGCTTAGAATGAAAATTTCCCCATATTCTTGTACCTTGCGATCTTATAGCAAGTGGAGTTGTGCTTGTGCAATTAGCTTGAAATTTTAGAGCAGCTCAAATGCGCAATAGCTTTAAGTTCTGATTTCAGTGAAATTAAACGATGCTTAACTAAGTCAAATGTTAGCATATTTTCGTATTTGATCAATGATATTACTTGATAGTAGTTTTTCTAAAGGTTCAAACAGCAAACGTTATTGTGGATGGGATGATAAATTATCTAACGAAACGGCTTATCAATGAACGTCTCATTGGATGCGTAAATATTCTCATTCTTTCCGATCATGGTACGACGCTAAATTTATTTCTTTTCGAGGAAAGCATTAACATTCATGTGGAAATTTTTATGTCTAATAGGCTACTAAATATCTTTATTTCCTCTTTAAGCATTTCACTTAATTCTGATGAGAGTTCTATTCACTTCAACAACTCACCTAGATGCCTTATAAGAATATCTTATAGAAAGTAGGTGATTTATACTTGCATCGACATTACAATTAGAGGAACAAAGCATCTAACGAGAACTATGCAAGAGAATCAGTGCTCATACTCTATTTTAGAAATTTCTCAACTATCCATTTATTCTGCCATTAACTTCATTATATCCCGTAAGATGGCCTCTTTATAACGCGAATACTTTGAAATGTAAATGAGGCCATAATGAATCGAATGAGAAATCATTTTAAATCTTTAATGTAATCGATTTATTAGAACGCCGATGGTCAAATATTTGTAAGTATAATTTTGCGACGTTCTATTGAAGAGGGAGGAAAATGTTCACTTTTATAGGTATGCAAACTATTGATCCATCTCGAGTATTTATTCTTAGCAATCTTTTCAATACGTCCTTCAATGGAACGATTTTCGGTGGTGTCGTCTCAAGAATATCTCTTCCCAGTGATGATGGTACGCATTATCTCCAGAATCATCAATAAATCTATTTCCTATTTCAAGTGTTCAAGGTTTTTATCAATACTACAAACACTCATTGATTCATATCATCCTTCAATCCATATAAAGCTTCCCGAAATTTCTGAATGTTGAAATAAGTGAATAATATAAATTGCCCCTAGAAACTCGTTTATAGAAATTAATTGCAGCTGAAAAGGTTGAGGAATTAATACGACCACTAAAGTGCAACAAAGGACGGAATTATTTGGCTTATAAAACAGAACACATGCCAATAAGATATCATTATCGTGGCTCGCATCGAATCGGCGACGTTGTTATTGAAGGCCGACCTGGAGTTCTTCTTCTTAGGTAATTTCAGTTTTCTCATCATAGTCAGACTGAGACTTGTTCATCGTAACTAATTAAGGTGCAGAATATTTTTGTGCTTTAATAATAACTGCGATTACTGAAATCAGATCAAAGAATGATGTGGAGTGGAGCAAGAAGAGACTAGGCGATCATGGCTATGACAATCGTATGCCGAGTATGCGAGCGATATTTGGCGCGTTTGGACCAAGTATCGCCGAAAAAAAGCACATCGGTGGATTCGAAAATATCGAACTTTACAATCTTTTCGCAGGTAGGTTCGAAGTTCGAAAGGAACTACTTTGCACTCTTAGTATGTAGTTAGGTAGATTTACGTTCAAGTTGAGTTTTGTCCTATATTACTATATAGTGAGGACCCTGCGATGCATCAAAATTTCGCCTATTTTTTGTTGCATTGCCTGGGAAATGCAATATTCCCGTCCATGTTTTTCAGCAGTTTGCATCATTCTTTAGAACAATTCGGCATCGACTGCTGAGAAGTGGGCTTTATGTCTGCTTAATTATTCAAATCCTCTAACGTTATTGAAATTATTTCAAACTCCATAGACTTTCTTATTTCTTCCTTCTCAATCTATGACCAAAAAAATCCTAGGTGTTCGATTTGCAGTGTTATTTTATTCATGGAATACTTAATACATACGAAAAAAATTACATTGTGATTTTTAAATGCCAATCTACTTTCTAACTCATCAATTTAACATGGAAGCGTAATGCATAGTACTCTGATCACTTTTTTTTTTCGACTGCCAAAAATTACGCGCAAGAAATTATGGCAGAAGCTAGGTGGGATTACGATTATGAAAATTTATCGGATTCAATATTTTAGGCTGCTATCTATTTTTGTAAAAATTCTGCAATAATATGCTTCAACGAGAATATTTTTACTTAGTCAAAATTAAGATTTTCAACACTCGCAATAGTCGATTTCTTCGTTACGTTTTAAAGCTGATAGCCTGAAAAACTAACAAGACAAACTGATGAATAATTTTGTTGCGCCTTCATCTTTGTTTAAGATAGGTGAATATTACTCGCAGGAATTAAACGTTATCATTTTATATAGGCGCTTAAAGGCAAATTTAATGAAATGGAATGCAACATATAGATCAGCTAAGCAGTTTTATGCTCATAGATTTACTATCGATTCCTCCTTCTCCAAATAACGGTACTAATGGACGTCTTTATGCTGTACTTCGCAATCCACCATTCATTCGAGAGGAACGTTGCACGATTATTAACGTCAAATGCCCAAAGTTCCATGATAGTAAACGTTGCCGCTCTGCTTGTTTGGTTCGTGACTTGTTTCATTACTAAATAGTCGGCCTTTATACACCCATATACAAATTTATTCGTTAGAAGTGTTTCTTAGAGTTGAACAGCTTAAGTTAACTTGTGAGAAAAACAGATTGGCAATGAGATGTAACGAAATAGTATTAATTAATAATGAAATTTGATACAATGACGTTCGTTGATAATTGAATATGATAAAATATAAGATCCATTTCATGATTTTATGCTAAAGTTTTTCGATTTACAAGAACTTTTTCTTCTCATCTTGAAACGTTTTAGTTAATGATTTATAGTCTTTCCAATAAGCTTTTTATTTCCAATTAGCTTTTATATTTTCTTACTGTAGCTGATTTCTCTTTCATTATCTAATTTTCTTTTTTCCAAATATTTGAATTCGTTTTATTGTCGTCCGACTGAAAAGCGATACCACAAATACCGTAATAAAAAATATTAAATTTTTCTGTTTAAAATGATGATCTTCATAATGTAATATATGTTTCTTCGGAATAGTGCTGTTAAATATGCATTCAAAAACTTTCATAAAAATACAACCTATCGTGCAAAAAAAAAAAGAACATGAATTAATAACAACATAAAAGAATATTTTTCAAATTTAATCGAGGATAAGCAATATTTTAGAAATAAATATAGAATATTTTTATTACAACCAAGCATTTCGTCAAGTAATTAGTATTTACTAATCAATTAAACAAAAATATGCCACTCTATTAGAGAAAATTAAATACAACATAAGAAAATTTTCACCAAAAAATTACATTTAGCCAAGTTTACCTAGCCATTAAAATTCTAAAAGATGAGTTTTGGGTAGTGTCAAACGAATGTGCAGCAAAATTTTGCAAGATAGGGTTTAATCTCTATAATATAGTGCAATGATGTGTGTTTTTTTTTCCGACAGGTGCGTTAGAACAGTCAACATGTGTAACAAGGTTTGCTAGAAATGATGAATGTAATGTTGATTATTGAGTGCAGTATCTGGTACAGATAAATTGTGTGCATGAAAGAGGATTGTTTGATGATGTTGTTATGTGTTGCTGTCGACGATGATGCTGGCTTACAGTGAAATATAAGTGCAACCTGTATGATATATTCCAATCGAGTTAGAAGAGAGCCTATGCAGCATCTTTCACTGCAACGACGAGGGCGGATAGTATGCAAGGATTAGGGGATGATGCTATGCTAGTCTATGTAATGTGTTCAAGTATAATATTAATGCTTAAATATTAAGCTATTTTTTAAATATATTGCGCACAGGTGTTAATCGTTTGGTTTCGGTTTTCAGATGGCTAAAACGAATAGCAGTCAATGCAATGCTCCACAAGCAATAGTTCATACTTGTACTGTAAATGGAACTGAATGCAGTGTTTCGTTATGTAATTCAACGCTCTACTACAATCAAAGGCTTCGAATTGTGCAAATGGTCGCAATGACTCTCACCAACACATCATCTGACACATTTTATGGGTAGGTGAAGAATATGCACAAACCACATTCTTTTTCATAATCAATGCTGAGAACGAATAAATAAGTTCTTTGTAGTGTCTATGTTTTTTATTGATGGCCAGAATGAATGAGCTAATAAAGAATGAATCGGTTGTCTATTGCCTAGGAGGAATATTTTTATGCCGTACCTATTTAAAAATATCTTAGCGTATACTCTAGCTTAATCTCTCTTCAAGCATATGGAAATTTGAATAAAAGAGTTTAGGATATATGCGCATTAATATTTTCAACATTTTTTACTTATAAATTCCATAAACACAAACGTTTTCATGTTGACTTCTGAAAATCTAATGAAGCCTAAATATCAAAATTATATAAAGTTCGATATTTCTTACCTCATTCTTTTCCACGTTCATATAGAATGTGAAATTTGTGCATTTCGTTTTTCTCAGTCGAACAAATTGAGAGCAAGAAAAAACCATTTGAGCAACGAACAATTCACCAAGATGTCATGAACATAGAATTTCTTTTTGCATATTTTTTTTCGAGCATTTTCATGAACGGTCGATCATTTTCATTTCAACAAGTGGGGGAAAAAAATTTTTTTTTTTTTGAATTGGATATCACAACAATGATTCGCAAGCATTTCAACCAAAATTGCTTATGGTGTAACAAATTAGTTTCGTTTCTCTGTGTGGATTCACACTTAAGAGGAAACAACAGTTGATTCGAAAAATTTTAACGCCTAAGCTGCCCAACTCCCCCTCCCCTCTTCGCACCGGAATTCTTCATGGAAGCGTCGATTCAGTTTATTATACAACTTGAGTACGCCTGGTAGGCGCACTACTTTAAGGCAATCTGATTTCTTGTGAAAGTGATTCACAAAGGCAGGAAAGAATATTATAGGTTTGACTGTGCAATGTGTCGTATCACTGGAATCCCTCATTTGAAACATACCAACGGTAAGTAAGTAGTTACAGTTAATTTTTGAAGTTTCATTGACAAATATGGAGTTCAATAAGTGCAAATATAAGCGATTCAAACGTCTATATAATAGTGAAATAGAAATGAGATAAAAATTCGTCTAAATGGAAAAAAAATCATTTTAAATTAATTAGAAGAATCTTATTTTAATATTTGCATCCGATAAAAGCAAATGAGCTCATCTAATGTATTCGAAGAAAATTACAAAAGAATTACATAGGGAAATTTTAAACATTTTAGATATTATCAGCAATTATTGTTGAATTTTCAGGAATATTGCAATATTTAGCACATCTAATCGATGATTATGTAAAAAATTATAGCTTATTAACGATATATTTTGGTCCTATTTATGATTTAGATGGAAATGGAATCCGTGATTCTGATCATATTATAAGGTATCTTTAATTCATTTATCAAAATAAACATTTCTTTTTTTTTTCTAATTTCAAAAAGAATTTCCCATTCCCCATTCATTGTTTTGATTTGTATGATTAGGTTTTTGCATAATATCAAATAAAGTTAGATCGATTAAATAATCACTTCATTTGTCACTTTTTTCTATTGGTTCACGACCGGATATCGGCTGGGTGAATCACTTGAACGCTCCGGATATTATAATATATCATCATGCAATTTAAGCAACGGATGTGTTCCGAAATATTCAGCCTCTTCACGTTGCTTTGCGATTTCCTTAGTCGAAATATTCCTAGAATATAGTGGGGAAGGAGTTCAGCATTGTGCACATTTACTGCACTTTGAAAACTCGAAAGAATAGTTTCTATTGTTTGATGGATAAATGTCCAACTATTTTCCACCCCACAATCCATTCGGAAACCTAAAGAAGTTTTTATCCTTTTTTTTCAATTAAGGGTCAATAAACCTTCGCATATATTCGTCATTCTTTTCCGTTGCAATAAACGATGAAAATATAAGAAAAAAGCAATGCAAAAAACCGATTTTTATCCCACTTATTTTACCAATTATTGATGAAGATTTCAATTGTTTGGTGAGTTAGTCTTTTTATTTATTTATTCACTAAGCGAATATGGAATCGTGAATTTTACCAGATTGTTAAGATTTACAGCATGATCCCGCTTTAACTTTACAAGGTTGTAAAGGTTTCAAAAGTAGTAATAAGCAATTATGGAGTTTTTGGGACGATTTTAATATTGCTACAGGTATCGGGACATAAATAATCTCTTCTAATGAGTATTACGCAGGTGTTTGGTAAATAAGTTTATAATTTTATTTCGTAGCTCACAGAAAAGAATAGTTAACGAATGATGCATAATTTATTATTAATGACATTCTTCTTCCGTTTGACCTTGCATAATGACTATCAGTGGTTTTTGCATCGATACTTTTCTAGTGTACAACGATTCACTTATCAATCTCTAAGATAAGGTTTACAGCTTTGTGCCGCAAATATAGAGTACATAACTCTTTTGTACAAACTATTGCCAACTTATGGCATTTTGCATAGATATAAGGTAAAGAAAACAAAAATTGCCAACATTCGTTTCTCGAAATTGTTGTGATTTTCTTGCAGGATCCAGAAGAATATCTTTTCCAGAATACTGCTCGTATTCGTGATATTGAACAATTGACAGGATTACAGTTTTTCACCGATCGTAATATATGGCCAACACATGAAGCGGTGATGTTAAGGACTCATATCACGCGAAAATTATGGCCACACTAGTGAATCAACGAAAAATCTATCGATTATATGCTTATGCGATTTCATGTTTTGTGCTGAAAGAAGCACGGTTATGGTAGTACGTAGAAAACTTGACGAGAATAGCAATGATGGTTCACGAAAAAAAAGCAAGGTCTCTTAGCTGATTCAAGTATTTTGAAAGATGCTTAGCGGATGTTTACTTGGTGAAATTATTTTGTTGAGATTAGCGCTGACTTAGTGGAGGTAAATAGTGAGGAAATTTACCAAGGAGATTACTGGTTGTAATAGAAATGCATAATATTTGATATTCGCATGCAGTATAAATCAAACGACTTATGATTTCAAAAATGCATATGATATTCGTAGTGAATTCCAATAAAAAGCAACATTGCGACGATTGTTTTTATTGTCTAAGCAGCATATTTTCTAACTGCTATCATAAATTTGTAAAATGTTGATTCATTAAGTGGAAATGAGTGAGATGTTTTTTATATATCTGCTTGTTGTTCTATTCAGACAGAATAAATTATTTTTTTTAGAACAAAATAAATACAATCGATAGCTAAAAACCTCAGACAAAAACAAAATAAAAGAAAGAAACTAAATTATTGATATTAGGTTATAAACATCGTTGTGAGCATAAATAATGATATCTAAAGGGGAATGGTGTTCGCGCAACAATAAACGAAACGCTTTCTAATGTGATGTTTGAGTTTTAATCCACCTTTGCGACCACTTACTTGATGATGGATAGATGTTTCTGAATTCCCTCTTAGAACGACGGATAAAAGGGCATTTTGAATGGAAAGGGGGAAGCAAGAAGCAATTAAGTTGATAAACGCAAACAATGTTTTACATCGTCGACAAATATTGCAAATCTACAACATAAAGAGTACAAGACAAGCATACGCCTGAACTAGTCTCTGTACAATCATAACTCTGCTTTATATTCGCTAGTAGACACACAAATTTTGAGTGCTCTCTTTGAAGGTATTTTCATTTACGTACAAATCATCGCATACTTTTTTATCAAAATGAACTTGAGTTAATTTCTATTCACAAATCGATGAGCTCGGATACTGCCAAAATATTTACTGTCGATGGCCGCTGGATTTGACTTTATCTTCAAACTCATCATATATTTCTAATCTAAATAAGTAAATGCTAGTAGTTTTTGTAGGATTATAAATTTCATGAGAAAGCAAGTGGGGTGGTAAGTTTGACTCGTTAATTTCTCATTAGAGCCGTTTCTGCATTCTTCCACTCAGCGATCACCAATTAAGAAAAGCCTGTGATAAAAATTTATTGTTTGACATATATGAAGATATGATTCGCATTCTTCGTAATGAAAGGGATGTCATACAATAAAAGCAGAACTTTTTATGTGGATTTCAATCCATGCTTCCGAAAAATTCGCGTTGACTTTTAATATTTTCAAAAATTTCTGGATGAAACGATGACCAAAGATTAACTGCTGTGTATGCCATGCTAGAAAAAAAGCGACCTGTTATGTGATGAAATGTTTTTGCATGATGAATAGAAGTAATTCTTATAGAGTTGCAATCTTTGATGATTAGATAATACCATATTCGAGTCGATTCTGAGAATCTCGCAACCCATATGAATAATACCTACTATTAGATCAATTGGATATTATATTTGATTAGATGAGCAAAACAACATCCTCTAAACCAGTTAAAATTTTTATCCGAATATAAGAAAGTGGGAAATTTTGTGCCAAATTCACAGGAAAATTGAAACAATCTGTTCGATCATCTAGTTCAATTCATTCAGTTTTTGTTGTCTTTGCAAACATTTATTCGATTAAATGTTAAATAACGTCGTCTGTTGTAAGTATTGTTCGATTCTCTCTTCTTTTTTTTTTTTTTTTTTGTGAGCCAATGAATGCGATAGTTTTGCATTATGATCATTTTATCAGGATTGTCACATTATCCTTTGATAACATAATCTTTTAAGGTTCTAGTGATTATTGATTCGCATTCTGAATATGATTTTTCAACTATTGCAGAAGTTTATTGCTATTTTCTCTTTCTTTAGTATATTTTACGAAAAGTTTTTTTCCGTTCTTTGCTTATCTTTTTCTTTATCCTTACCATCATCTTCCTTTCATCATCCATTTATTTCCTCATCTAGATCGTCTTTTAAAATAATCTATGCAAAAATGTGTTGAGAAAAATGATGTGAAAATTATATATTCTTATCGCTCGGTATGTTGACCGTTTCTTTTTTTTTTTTTTTTTCAAATTCGAGATTAAATAACGCGCATAATTTATTACTTTCCAACATCGAAAATTTTCATATTGTTTGTTGCAATATTTATTATCGAAATTGACTGTACAAAGAGAATTAAATTCGCAAAGAAATCTATTCGATAAGTGATCTTTTGAGAAATTAATTCCCTTTTTGTCGATGCTATTAAATTGAATAATATTGATGGCGCAAAAATTTCGTTTTAATAATTCAACGAATACGAAAAGGCGAATGCATGAAAGAACGTCTTTTCTTAGATTGCTTTCTATTTAGCTGAAGAAAACAACAAAACTCCTTTTATGTGATATTATTTAAATGGAATAGCAACATTTTTTTTGCATTTATTCTCGAATTCTTATATGTGCAATGAGAAGAAATAAAGAGAACGAGACAGTTAGGATGAAGGAAGGAAAATAAGAGAGATGCGTTTCCAAATAACGACGCTTTGATTTTTTTTTTATTTTTGAAGCTGAACCTTTATTGTATAGGAATTGCTCTCTTGTGATCGCCATGTTTCGTTAAATCGATCTCACTTGACCATTTTCAGAATATTTTCTATACTAGTATAAATTGAAAAAAAAAACACATCGTGAAGGATAAATAATGATCCTTGAATGGGAATTTTCATAGTGCAAATTTAGATAAGCTTACCGTTAAGCTATGAACCGAATGTATAAGTTGCTTCAAGTATGTAATTAGCGAAAATTTTAACAGCTAAACATATCGCCATACAATTATCGTTGTATGGATCACTTCTTTTGCACTCAGTCATGGGATCAACATCGCGATTGGAACAAACGTGAAGTTAAGCGGTTTATGTGAAGCGGCATTGCTCATATAGCAGAAAAACATCCCTTCTACGTAGCAGCATCGAATTAATCCCTCCTATATATCCATCATATTATTCGTTACTCGAAATTTATGGTTATGTTCATATGCAAGTGACCTTGCAACAGGCGACATTTTTCTTCAACCAAGCGACAATTTTTCTTGTTTATGGTGACCTCGGCATCCTTTTCGCCCTTCCTTTCCCTCTTCTTCAATAACATTTTCACTTTATTTAGCAGTTTATTGCATTATAGTGCTTTTTTTTCATCACTGTTAGGACTGTAAATGCCTTTCGATAAGGAGATCGTTAGACCTGAGCCGAAATACATAACTTATCAATGTTGGCTGGCATTCACAAAAAATGAGAGCATGAATTGTGTGCAACCAAAATGTTGCTTGTCGTAAACCACCATCCTTTAAATATAAAAGTGCAAGTTTCTGTAGGTCATATTCTCATCATTTCCATGCCATTCGGCGAACAGTTGTCGAGTGTGGCCTTTCGGAAACCAATCACCCACCTTATGATTATATAATTGAATAGAATTCCTCATATATTTTTTGCTCCAGTCTCTCAATTTCCTCATACGTTATATATCGTTCCGATGATTATTGAAACGGTTTTCTTTAAAGATATATTAATTTAAATTTCTGACTTTTATCTCCTATTATTCCATTTGTTTTTTTTTTTGATGATTGTTCATTTTATTGATATTGTCAGCAATTTTTTCTGTTGCGTAAAAGAATTCTGTAGTGTATCTCGATAAAGCATATTAATATTTTGTTTTTTTTCTGAGCTTAATGAATTCATTGATCTTTTCCATATTTTTTTCGCTTTACCTATAAAGATATATATAGTTTTTGATTAGTGATATCTTCGAATAATTTTAACGCATCCAATATTCACTGATATGCCATAAGCGCTCTCCTTCTCCTCTTAGAGATGCGTTCATGAAATTGGCGAAGCATGATCTTGATCATGCACTATGTTCATTATTCTGAATATGCAATGACTGAGAAATTCATCATATTAGGCACAAATTCATGTATCATTCGCCTTCATATGCTCAAATGGTTAATGCACACACATCGGAGAGTAATTTCGGGAATTCTTCTCTCAAATTAAAACGTTTTTAAAAATTGTTTATTTATTGTAAGTAGAATTTTGTTTTCATATGAATATTGCTCTATGCCTATTCCATAATAGATGCGAGCAAAAAATAAAAAAAATTCGTATTTCTAGCGTTACTTCAACGATTTCAATTCACTGCAGAAATGATACGCATAAAATTAACGAGTGCACCATTTGTACATATTACGCGCTCGCTATATGACGCTGTTTACGTAGTGCAAACTTCATTCGATCATCTACAAACTTTTTTTTTTTGATTTGCTCATAAAAAGAGATTAGCTCCAACAAAACACGAATAAACAACTTTCTTAGGAAAAATTGGCAATGAAATAAATCTTCCAGAAACCAAAATAGTAAAGCAAACCCTTTGTTGTGGAAAAAAAAGCCTATTTCAGAGCGGAAGTGGTATCGTTGCAAAACGCACAAACGCCTCCTTTATGGCTATCGTTGCTCCCGAGGTTAGCGATTATTTACTAATTGCTAAATTTTGACAACTGTAATATGTAGTAGTTGATTACGTTAGTGCAAACATGTGCAATCTAGCCTTAATTAATACCAGAAAATTGCCGCCTAACTGCTATTTATTCTTTTTTTTTAAATTTTTTAAAAATTTGTCAGCAATATCTGTGATGAATAGTTTGAGCGAATCATATCATTTATCGAATATTCTCGAAACGCTGAATCGCTGCAAAAGTTAAGAGTGAGGTTTGGTCTTGGCTCTACCATTAATGAGTTAATAAAAAGATTTCAAGCGAATGCCTCTCATATATAGGCTATAAGTTTATGGATGAAATAATAAAGTATCAAGTATAATTCAACAGTTACATGTTAATGGGCAATATTCTAAAGGCACTGTGAATGTTTGAAGTGGTTTGATTGAAATATTATAAAATGCATTTAAAAAAATTTTTTTTTCTTCTTGCTTTTGATTCGCAGTTGAAGCAAGCAAAATATTGAAACAGAGATCACACTATCAATAACACAAATTCTTGACGTCGAATAGGTTGTAAAAGCACTTATCAACACTTATTTCTCGCAAATTTGAGAACGGTTGCAAGTTAGTACACAATGCAATCTATGTCATATTAAGAACAGCTATACGAGAGGTTCGCACTGACGATGAGGCAAAAACACGGGGAAAAGAGAGAGAGGGGGGGGGGGGGGGGAGAGGGATATGTTCAAGGTTACACAACATTGTGGTCAATTTCTAAAAATAGCAATATCTTATATTCATTTTCTCAATAGGGAAATTGCATAGTATTCGATCATATTAGAAAATTGGCATAATACAAAAGAATTTATTGCTAAATATTAAATGCAATATTGTTATTCCTTCAGCAAACGTCTCCCGCTCAACAATTACAAGTCAACATTCATCAGAAGGTTCGTATATTGCAAATTTCATCGATATTGCTCATTAGAATGAACGATGAGTGTGTTAAAGCCGATAAAATTCCACTTCAATTTAATTTTCTTTTTTTTTTTTTTTTTTTAATAAAATTTTTCTTTGCATCAAAAAGAAATTACTTAGTGTTTTATATTGTGAGAATGAAATCAGATCGAAATTCATAGTATTGAAAATATGAATTGATTTACATCGAGAGTATAATGGATGAGGAAATGTTATTGACGGCCTAACATTATGGTGATCTTCTAATAACGATGAAAACGTTATCATTCTAGGAAGCGAACACATTCGAAATAAATGAACGACAACGAAAGACAAGTCGTACAACATTGTTCACTATATTCGTCACTATCCTAGTTGTACTTGTTGCTCTTCTTGTGCTATTCATCGTCTTATATGCTAGCGAGAAAAATAAAAAATCCAATGAAGGCATTTCCACTTCGGATGTATTGATGCAAGTTAAATGCGATCTTCATAAATGCACTAGAAGGTCAGTAATGCATATATTGTCCTTATTTGGATATGATTTTTTAATGAGTGATAATAATTGGCTTAGGAAAAAAAATTCAACAAGTTGAGATTGCAATTGTAAATTATAAGAATTGATTAGAAAAAATTATAATATTTATGAGTTGTAGTTTGCATATCGAATGATCTAATGATAAAATACGATTGCAGTTTTAAGTCGCCACCGTTGGTAATTTTGAGTATGGATGGCTTTCGTGCTAGTTATCTCACTCAAAATATCACACCTGCATTACAACGTATTATCGATTGCGGCGTACATAGCAAATATTTAATACCATCATTTCCGTCAAAGACATTTCCGAATCATTATGCAATCGCAACTGGTCTCTATCCTGCGTGGAACGGCATCGTCGATAATGGTTTTTACGACCCTAATCTACCGGAGGTATTGGACCTCATTTTCCATAATGTGATAATATTTAAGAAAGTGGGAGTAACAAGATGAGAATAATTGGTATTAATCTGATGATTCATATTCCTCTATCCATTAGTATTTGTGGCTAAAGGCACGTAAGAAAGACTAGGTTTTCATGCACGAAGAAAATCTTAGAAACGTTGTAACCACTAATTGCATTGATAACCGCTACTTGCACGTCACCATATGAATTGTTAGTTCCCCTTAAAAAAGGAGACTAGATTCAAGACAACAATGAAATTTACAGCATCTGAGAAATTTTTGATCCCTTCGAAGAGAGTATTTTAATAGTTTCGCTGTTAATACTGCTAACGTGATAATGATGGATATATGCATAGTTTCTTTAAATTTTTATTACGTTGTTGAAAACTTTTTTGTAAGCAGTAAATATCCCACCTCTTAACGATTAAGCATTAAATGCACAAATCTTTTGCAGAAATATTTCAAGAAAACAACACATGATCCAGGATGGTATCTTGGTGAACCGGTAAGCGATTTTGCTTGGATTTTTCGCAACACAAAAATTTATCTTTCTGTGAAGGCCTTTAAGTTGATCTTTGAAGAATGAAAAGCACAAAGATAGGCTTAGGCTTAGAGCCACTGAGGAAAGGGCCTCGCAAATGAGTGAATCATAGCTTCAATTATGATCATTTCTGCTGAATCAGATAGCTTCAATTATGATCATTTCTGCTGACTCTATTCATCACTTTCTCCCGTAGTGGGTCGATTGAGGAGCATAATGTCTCAGTTTTCATAAGATTATACGATCTTTTATAGTGTTTTGAAAAAATTTCATCATAGGTAAGTTACTTTTGTAAATCAACTGACTGTTATGAATTTAAGTTGTAAAATTTATGGCTGTAAAGCTTATAGAAATTTAAATACTAAATCAAAACTTATAGTACAATCTGCTCACCTCTCATTGCCTCTTCGAAAGCGTTGAAGCAGAAAAGCGTCACTATTGATTTACGATATCTTCTCTTCACTTTCAGATCTGGAATACTGTACAAAAGTTCGGTATGAAATCAGCGGTCTATTTCTGGCCCGGAAGTGAGGCACCAGCAAATGGTAAACATATACTTTCCAACGAGTTGTCAATTTTTAATTCCATTCGGCAGTTTTGGAAAGCATTGGTCAATATGAGGGAATCAAAGTAAAACAATTATAATCTCTCAGTTAGACCGGAAGAGGCGGGAAGTTTTTGAAAGTGCAGAGGGAGGGTAGTTTATTGATGAGCGAAGAGAAGGGGAATGAAAAGAAACGTATAACCAAAGAGTACTCATAATTTGCCCTAATTTTTAGAGGATTTATATAATTTGGATGGATTGTTTCTCTACACCTCATGAATGATTTTTTAAGCCTTCTGCTGCTTTCTGCCTACACAATTTACGTTTATTTCAGGTTATTTGTTGATTTCAACAAGTTACTGTTGTTCATAAAATGTGCTCTTCTTATGAGGGATTTCAACTGATCATCATAGAATGAAGCGTGTAATTCTTCCAGTTTTGTAGGGTATACAATAAAAGATGACTTATAGGAACTCCTCACATTTAAGGGGATTTCGGAATATATGTTGGACGTCAATTTAGAAAGTCGTGGCAAAGTGTTGTTGTTGACGGGAGGTAAATTCACGTTGATCTATTCACGATATTCTTCGATCCACGAAAAAATCAATTTAAGTTTTGAGCGCTCGATATTACTATGTCAAGACGGAAATTTTGAATTAATTTTGGTAATATTAGTGAAGTGAAACGATTGCTAACGATTTCATTTTAAAGGAATGCTACCAACAATTTCAATACCGTACGACTCGAAAGTACCATTCACGGAGCGAATCGATAAGGTAATGAGATTTTATTCAATAAGATACATAATGCAAATACAAGAGCAATTTAGTTATAGGTATCATTTGTAAATATCTTAATTTTAAATAATGGACTATTTTTCTTAATAATCTCTATATTTTTTGATGAGAGTAATTTCCTTTAGTTGGACATTATTACTTATAGAATTTTCTATAAAAGCCTATTCTTCCTGAAGTAAAAGCGTTTACACAACACAATCATTGCAAGCAATCTCATAGGACTCATAGACTATTCTCTGCTCAGTAAAAAATAAGTGAATATTTCTAATTAAGTGTGGTTATATGTGAAAGTTGGCAAACTCTTTTCTAAAGAACGCCACCCTATGGAAAATGACAATCTGAAAGCAGAAATAGTCTTGATGTTGAACGTAGGCAGTGATCTGCTATCGGTCAACGATACATATTGCACAGATTTTCATCTCCGACTGCAACTATTCGTGAGTCACTGTGATTCTCAAGTAGATAGAAGAAGAAAAAATTCAAAGTTTTTTTTTTTCAATGCAGATTTGCATAAAAATCTTGAGCGTTATACTTCTAGGTTATCGAATGGCTGAATCTGCCAGACGACGAAAGACCCTCACTAATTCAAGTCTATCTAGAGGAGCCAGATCTTGCAGGTCATGAGGGTGGACCCGATTCGCAAATGGTATGTCTCATAAGTGCAATGCAATAGAACAACAATGAAGTCTTTATGATAAAGAAATCATTTACTTATCTATTCGCCATTGCATTGCTCTGTTCATAAAAGACGAAACGAGAAAAATTGAAGAAGGGAAGTAATCTTTTATTGGGGACGCAAGTATAAAAGTAAAAATATTTTCCTATACATTAGTCCATAAATCTTGCATAAATTTTTAGTCGGGTATTGTAATATATGATTATCAATGTCAGCTGGAACATATAAGGATTTAAAAACTGTCATGTAGATCGCTTCAGATAAAAAAAACGGGACAATTGGAAGCGAGTTAAAAAATGAGGTGACATTAGTGCTTCATGATTAGAGTAGTAGCAAAATTAAATCATATATTTTTTTTCATTAATAAATGAATAAATATTGGTCGACTGTTGAAATTTTTACAATATTGGTTATTTACAATAAATATTTCAATATTTACAATACTGAAATATTTACGATAAGAAATATTGATGAAATATTTATAAATGAGTTGCAAAAATAACGGAAAATTTTTTAAAGGTACGTACGGCAATGATTACAGTTGATGGAATAACGAATTATTTCACAAATCGACTGCTTGAAGAGGGACTAATGGGATGCATTAATTTAGTGATCGTCTCTGATCATGGTTGGTTTAGCATTTATTCTGCTTGATGCATATATGAACATCAACAATTAGTTAATTTATAAGTTATGCAAAACAAATTTATGCAAAATGATAATAATCGCATACGGAGAACGACTTAATTTACATCTTCTCTAGGCGTTATGCAAATTTTTTTTTTTTTGCTTGGATGAAATATAATTGGGAAATATCAATTCTTGATACGACTCTCGATTAAGCAGATCATATCCGCATTAATTGATCTGATTTATGGCTTGTTGTAAATAAAAAACGCGAACATTATGATAATACCATAAATTCTTTTGAAGTTGGTTTATGCTTATACTTGATAAACGTTGCGTATCTCTTCATTTGTGAAATATTCACTGTATGTTAGGCAATTCTTTGCTATGTAGAAGAGATTATTTCATTGTAGGAATGCAAACGATTAATTCATCACGCGCTGTGATTATGGAGGAAATTTTACCACAACCTTTCAATGAGGCACTCTTTACAGGCGCTATTGCTCATATCTCAATAATTAACAACGGTAACACTTTCATTTCAAACACATTTTTTGAGCTTCTTTTTTGCATAAATCTTTTCTAGAATATTATCGAAACAAACTCAACATCGAATACTTCGAAATTAGCAATAATCAAATGAAATCGAAATATCCATTCAAAAATAAAAGAAATGCGGTTGAGTTCGAGAAAATCGAGCAAAGCAAAAGCAAAAATTATCAACAATCAACAAACTCAGCAACCATTTATCATGACTATTGCTTCAAATTCAAGGCACAAAATGCTTGAAGTTAGTTTCGTATCAATATGGTGTGAGCGGCAAAAAAAAGACAACGATCATTGATAGCGGTATATCATTGTCACCTTCGAAACGCAATCGATTTGTTCATAAATCGGCCTCTAGCTCATGTTACTCAATGCCTATATTTTTGATTACAATTTCAGCAGCATCAAATTACTTCGTCCTATATCCTTTTTCTAATTCTTTCCTTGTATTTAATTCAATTCATATTCGTTCATTTTTATGAAGATCTTAAGCTTCGTTTTCATGTTTTTTCCATTTTTTTTCTCTCTATAAATCAAAGAACCGTTGATCGACGAGGGAACTTTCTTGTTAATTTTCTCATATTTTCATATCAAAATTCATTAATACCTTAGACACAACCGTTGATAGTCTAATGGAACCAATGAAGTGTCAACATGGCGTTAACTATTTAACCTATAAAACGAAGCTCACACCAGTTCGATATCATTATCGGGGTTCGTATCGTATCGGTGATATTGTTATCGAAGGACAACCGGGTGCTTTCATTCTCTCGTTAGTTTCCCGACCGCTAATTCAATTTCAAAGTTTTTTCCACGCACAAACATTTGCTCATTTCTTTTGTTGAATACTAGAATCACCTTCATTTGTTGAATAGAAATCATTCACGGCATGTTAGTGATGTAACAATTGAAAGGCATATAAAAAAAGCATTTCGAGTAGCCAAAAAGCAGAGTTTCACATGAACGTCGAGAAAGACCTTGTATTGCGCAAATTTCTCCTAAAATTTGAATTTTTCGAACATCTGTCCTTTCCGATTCGTTAAATCCTTGTCTCTAAATGAGTAAATAAGAGAGATTAACGTAACAGTCCCAATGTACAGTGGAAATGGAGGATAAAATTTGCTTATAAAGAATTTGCTGGTAGCCGCTAGCCAATTAGAATTGAATTTTTACAACGTTTGATTGCAGCACTCGTGCAGACAACGAATGGCTTATAACTCAACATGGTAATCATGGTTTTGATAATCGTCTCGTAAATTTGAGGACAATATTCATGGCTATTGGTCCCGATATTGCAATAAAGAAAGAGATAAATGAATTTCAGAATGTGGAATTGTATAATCTTTTTGCAGGTTTGTTCTTCCTTTTTTTTTTAAGTGACAAATATTTTATTTAATTGTTTTTTTACTATATAATTTCAATTAGTTCGTTTATTATATTTGAAAGAAATGATTAAGTATTGAAGGATTACATTTAAGAGAAATTTTTCTTCCTATGAAAATCTTCCTATGAGCAGACTGCACTCTATCCATATCAGTAATTTCTTTCTATAATTCATTGGCTAGGTGTTTAGATATAAACGAACGGTCGAAAGGTATTGCTCAACTCGAGCAGATCCTTTTCAAGAAGCATCTTCTCTCTTCTTGATGAAAAAAATTTTGTCCATCACTACTTTTTTTTTTTAGTGCAAATGGTATTATTTGAAATAAATAAGATAACGCAAATATAAGTAACTGAAGTTAGGAATTGTAAGCACATGAGGTGCAAGAAAGGAATATTCCATAAGTCACATAAGTTTTTTTTTTGTGTCATTTTTGCAGATCTCTCTCCAAGAAATGATGAGATATGCTGGATTATGCTTTAATGTCTCAGCCTTAGCCTGTAATACTTACACAGCTCTCCGTCAAATATGGAGCCATAAACGAGGTCGAGCTAAATCTCGCCAGTTTTAGAGACAGTCTCATAAAGATGCCATTTTTATAAGAAGGTAGTCTTCTCGGTAAGCAAGAATATCAGTTGACTTTTCCCTTGCAGATTTGCTTAACGTGACAGCGGCACCAAACAACGGAACAAAGGGCCACCTTTATTCAGTTCTCAGAAACCCACCGGCCACAATCCCCGAAGTGTCTTCGGTGACCACTACAGCGCAATGTGCTTCCCCACTTTCCATCAACAACTGTAATTCATCATGCGCAGTAAGTTATTCACCTTTGCAGCAAAACGATCTCGTTCTCCTATGAGGTTGTAGAATAAATTCTATTTAGTTATGAGCTATAAAATCTATCAGATGAGATATGAGTGAAAGGATGCTCAAATGTTCTAGTGAATAATCACTGCATAGGATGGGTAGCTTCCGGGAAAGAATTCAGAATAAACAAGAATATATTTCATGGATGTATCTATGAAAGAAATATGTCATATGCATTCGAATATTCCATGCATCATACACCTATTAGAATGCATTGCTTGCTATAATGGATTGTTTCGCTAACCTAGATCTTATATCGACGTTATCGATACAACAGAGCTCCTCTGAAATATCTTTCATAAGCTGAAACGACTGCCAAAGTAAACCTGTCTTGCAACGTTGACTGAACTGCGATATCATAAAAAGAAGACCAATGACCCATATATAAAAGATTTACATCTCAATAGAGTTGATCGTATATTTAGAAAAGATGGGAGAGGAGTATATTACGAGAAAGGGATATGCAGATGTAATCTCGTCCAAGGTTTTTGAAAAGACATGTGCAGCATTTAGGAATATTTCTGCAACATCAAACTTTTTTTTCGGAAATATACTGCCAATAACTTAATCAACAACACGAACATAATATTGATCGGTCTTTTATCTATTAAGAACATGCGAGATTTATATGAAAATTGCGTCTTATCAAGCGTAACAATTCCGTTCTTTATTATCGATGATGGTGAGTGTATCATCGAGCTTTGTGATGCTATCATTCACTACAATAAAATATTGGATAGAGCACAACTGGTCGAAACAATGATCACTCGAGAAAGTTGGACAACCGCTGCAAGGTTTGTTTCCTTGAAAAACTTTTTTTTTTCTATTTATTGTTGATTTATTTACTATGCAAGGTGCATTAAATATATCACTTTGTCGAGTCATTTTCGGTATAAAAATATTTAAAAATAAATGCTTTATCAAAATAAAACATGCTTGTTGTTTTCATGCAAAAATTTCTTACAGTAGAAATAATATCGAATATTTGCCAAAGAATTACTGGTTATAGTTTTTGCTTGTAATTTGTCGCGAACCTCGCGAAATAACTAAATG
Source organism: Ascaris suum (assembly GCA_013433145.1). Classification (NCBI taxonomy): domain Eukaryota; kingdom Metazoa; phylum Nematoda; class Chromadorea; order Rhabditida; family Ascarididae; genus Ascaris; species Ascaris suum. The sequence continues at coordinate 1,985,657 of CM024177.1, forward strand.
AAAAAGAAAAAAAGAACAAAAGAAAAAATGCCGCGGAAAGCACAAAACTGCAATGTTGTGGAAATCAGTCCACGCACTTCCTAGTGCATGTGATGCTCATGCATGCCCCTGACGTCGTTTCCGCTATCGCCGAACACTCTCCCTTTCTACCGAAGATTTACATCTCCGCTCACAGAATCACTTCGGTACCGGCGTTCACTTCAATTCCCAAAGGACGAGCATCCATCTTTATTTCCAAATGATCTGCGGGTATCGAAGGGCTTCGCAGACGAAACGAGCGTACGGACAAGGAATCTGTCAAATCGACTCCTCGGGCCAGGGACCCAAAATTCAGGAACGTCGCTTAGGAGCAATCGCTCCAAAGGGAAGTTCTCCAGGGGGCGCCAACAAGACACCAATCAGAGATTCGCCTGCCGTTGAGTAGCGGCCATCAGCAACGGGGCTAAAAGGCCCACCAAAGCCCCTCGTCTCGCGCATCGTCAGAAACAATTGGCCATCCCACACCGAAGCCTCACGCTCTTCACTCGTTGACTCCCTCTTTATTATCCAGCGAATCTCCTCTACAGCCTTGCACACGGCATCATGCACCAAGAAAATTTCCTACTATACAGTTGCCTTATCACAGTTGCCATCTGCAAATATTATTTAATGCATTATTTTGCAGGTTTATTTGTAAATATATAGACCATTATATATGATAACACAGATGCATTTATTTTATAGAAGAGATTGTGTTTATTATGTGGAGGGTTTGCAAAGTTCGAATCAATGTGCACTTGCACAAAACGATAACACTACGACGATTTCTCTATTTATCAATAAAGGTAATGCATAAGAATTGCTTTCAGCCGATAAAATTTCCTAGCGAAAATAAATTCAGTATGACAACTGCACAAGGAGAGCGTTTTTTAAACAACTATATGAAAGCAAATAGAGGAATTAGCACAATATGTGCTTTTGAAGTCGTGCACATATCTGGCTAGCTAATGCAATACGAAATGTGTGCAATGATGCAATTGTATTTTAATCGCTTCTTCGACTGATCGTGAAAATATTCTCTAAAACGTTATTTCTTTATTACCTCTCAGAAAAACGGTTTGAAATAGAATCATGATTGATGTTAAATTCACGTACTTTATTCACGTACCTAATTCACGTATTCACATACGTAATTCACGTAGTGTCACGTAATTAATTCATATATTCACGCAATCGAATTTTCGTTACCTTTAAATGATTATAATTCTTATCGAAATTAATCGATCAGCGTGAAATATGTCACTTTATATCGTCTATTGTGCTCATTAAATTTCTTCTATGTTCATTGTTTCTCAATTTCACTATCAGATAAATCAAAAAGCTTCCATAGAAAGAGATACATCATCACATACAGTGTATTTTGTAAATATAAACTTATAAAAGCTTATAAATAAATTAAATAAAAGCATAGAAAATAAATCGAGCGCTTTCTTTGTATTTAGAATGGTTGTAGGGAGTTTTTGATTCTTTGAGTGAATTTTTGAAACATACTGCAAAGATATCGAAAAATCTCTACATGAAAATTTCTTTTCCGCATTTTTTCCACTCATCTAGTCTCTTATTGCTTGTGAAAATATTTTATGATGGTTGCACTAATGGTATAAACTCAACGGCACTATAAATTCAACCGCATAAAGCAATAGATGAAGAAAATGAGCAAAAATGATGCTTATCGATTTTATTAGCTTTTTCTTCCACTATCTGCAAAAATTCTAGTTGTTTTTTGGCGTAAATATTTAATAAATAATGTTTTTATGATTAAATAAATATAATTATGAGTAAAAGCTATTGATATTCTCATCAATTTTTATGCGTTCAATATTATTGCATCATCTATGAAAATATCTAATGAAAATGATGAATACAATGGATTGCTGAGTTTTAATCACAAAAAAAGAACAGATCGTTTAAATAAGTGGAAATAAGCTAATGATCGTCTATTATGTAGAGAGGCTATGGAATCTTTGCATTTCAGCTAATTACAACACAATGAGTGCAGCATTCGTGAATGTTAGCTCACGTTTCGCTAATGGTTCGTCGTTTTCTTTGCATTTTAATTTCTTTAACTATGATTATATGGATTTGTCTTTGTGGATGCTGATAATTTCCGGATTATATTGGTCCAGCTTAGGTTCGTAACTGAGTTGTAAGTCAAGACCTAAGTCAAACAAATGATAAGCTTCTTCAGTCTGCTTGACAATTGATAAATATATCCCATTATTTCAATTACTGATAAGCTTTTCCGGTTGGTTTGATAAGAGATAGACCTCGTCCACTAATTGCGTCACAAATAAATCTCCCCACAAATTTCACAAGTGAAGAATTAGTTTAGTAATTGATAACCTTCTCTCATTATCTTGTTTATTGACTACTTGTTGAGTCATTACTTGAAATTATAGACCTCTTCCGTTATTTTAATAATTGAAACCCTCATAAGTTTTGCAACTGATAACCTTCAGCCATTAATTTGCTAATTAACGAACTTCTTTCATTCACTCTTTAAGACCCTATTCTTATTCGTTGAAGAAATTCACTATTTCGATGCTTTGCGCACTTTTCAACATATCGAAGTGAATATTATTTGATTTAGGAACGTGGCTATATCTTGTCAATAAAATTGACAAATATGTGAAGCAATATGGCAATCTAATGATGTTCTCTGGACCTATTTATGATAGTGATGGTGATGGACATCGCGATTCGGATAGAACTATCGAGTAAAAATTTTATTCTTCGCAAAATAAGTTTGCTAGTTTGTGAAAATTCTCATTATTTTATGTTTTCAAATAAATCTTTAATGAATACAATTGCAGAGATTTATTTCCAGTAATTATAGTATATGAGGGTTCTGATTTTCCATATAATCGCTTAACATTTATTTGTTGATGATAGTAAACAGTACTGCTTACTATACAATATTTGAAAAATAATAATTAATATATATTATTGCTTTAAGAGCGATATTTAAATTTATACGCATGAGAAGCAATTGAATTTGCTGCGGATTAACTAAAAGGATTTTTTTTGTTGATATTACTTTCGAGTGAAAATTTTTTCAATGATTCAGATCGAGCGTTCCATCTCACATTTTCGTCGTTGTGCTTCGTTGTGCATCAAATGAAATGATATCACCGAATCTATGTCATAATATTACATTCGTTTCATTTGTGCTTCCAATTGTTGACGAGGATTTCAACTGTCTTGTAAGTAATCGATTATTTACATCTTTTGAAGCTGATTTATATTTCCGCTTTATTAACAAACAAATCGAGCAATTAACTTACTACTTAATTATTTACAATATTGTCGAACAAATCAGGCAATTAATTTACAGCATAAGTGGAGCGCAAGAATGAAGAAAACAGGCTTTTCGGTTTAAAAAAAAACAATTAACCTATACATTTATGTATCCTTTATTAACCAATAGAATAAAGCATTAATGATGAAACTCATAGCACAACTATTATTCACCTTCAATTCTCCACTAAACATCTTTTTATTCAGAAGAAATAAAGGATACACGAATGGATAGGTTAACTGTTTAAATAAAACCGAACAGACTTTTATTCTTCATCGTTGCGCTCCACTTATGCAACGATACGTTAAAGAGATATTATACTATGCAAGGTGAAAGTTTACTTTGTACACCTCGTACCATGTGAAGTGTTTCAGTTATACAAATAGTAACGGTCAGCAGTTGTTCAATGCAAAAGTAATCATTGTGTAAGTTGAACGCAAACAAATGCAAAGAGATAAGCGACGTTTTTTCGTTTATTCTATTTATCCTCTCCAGATTGTCGTCTTTAATGTAATAACAAAATACGAAGAAGTGTACAAGCTTGCATTTGCGCGAATATTGAAATAAATAGCATATAACAAAAATTTTGTGCTTTTTTTTTAAACGATGATTTCATTGGTTTATTGTGTTACCATCATAATTCATTGTACGTGCTATACAAGAAGGCTTCAGGAGCCCGATGAATATTTATATCAGAACACGGCACGAATTCTTGATATAGAGTTGCTAACGGGTATTCAATTCTTTACAAATCGCTCAATTTGGACACCCGAAGAGGCAATTCTTCTCAGAACACGGTTAACTCAAACTATGTGGTAACTTCTATTGATATAATAACGTGCTTTGGAAATAATTGAGTAGATCTCGTGCTTTCTTTTCGTTTTGTGTTTATCGATATCAATAGCCTATGTTAGTTTCTTCAACTAATATGTTCATTTTAATTCATAGCTTTTAACAATGAAATTCAACACCTCAAGATTATAAACACTTCAAATGATTATTGAAATTTTTTCGTCAAATATTAGTGGGAATTTTTTTCCACTTCGATAATAACATGAAATTGTCTCCTTTGTTTGCTTAAATTTTCATACGTATTATTCTGTATTTTTTGAGCAATAATTTCTTCATAATTTAATCACTTTAAGTTGAAAAATATTTTCTTTCAATTATCTTCATAACCTTCTCAAGTTTATTTATTATGTGATGTATTTTTAAAATGCTGTAATCATATTTCTAAGTGATACCTTCGTATACTATTACCTCGAATGATCATACATATAGATGCTATGAAATAAATATTTTATAATAGCGATTTGTAATATTTTTTTTAAAGAAATCAATTCATTTCCAAATGAAATCAATACTCCCTTCATTTATGCGTCAAAAAAAAAAATAAAAATTTGAAATTACTACTGAAATTGATATTCGTTATTTTTTATTAGTTAACTATCAAAAAATTTTTTCATTTCAACGATTATTGGGAGAATTTTTTTTTTCCGCTTAATAGAGTGCTTACTTCTTGTGAAAGAAATTTTTCATGAGGTGGATAGCAGCGATAAGAAAAAATTGTTTGAAGAAGAGGAAGCAGCAGAAAATGCATCGAATCGACAACATTGATCTAGCTTTAAGGCGAATGGATAAAATAGAAATTCAGCCCGGACAAATTACTGCATCGAAATAAGAACGTTTTTGATTTAGTGAGATAAACATGGCCACATACTAATCATTTATGCATTCATTACCACACTTATGTGTATATTATAGCTGATTTACAAAAATATCGAACAATGATTGCATATGTGTATTACAACTAAACTCGCTTAGAAATTTCGTCGTTTCGAATTTTCAATGGAATAAGTTGAGAAATACAATCGAGATACCCTCTCATTGATATGCGCATTTCGATTTCATCTAACTTATTAACTAGTTTATTTGGTGCAAATAAATGCAAATATATGCTAATTTGAGCAATTTATCTATTTATCTTCTATAAAATGTTCATTTTTCATGAATTTCGATTGTTCTAAATCGTAAATCGATCGTTGCTAAAATAGATGAATTTTTAAGGCACATTTAAGTATGCAGAAATTCTTAGCTTCCTCGAACAAATAATTTTCTGAATTTATATAGAAGATCGCTCTTTATAGCATTTTTTAAAGGGGCATATTATTTTTTTTTTAATTTTAATGATTTTTGAGTTAAGATCAATCGATGGTAATATAAACGTATATATAGAATGAGCAAATATGAGAATCGCATTATGCAACATTATAGAAATTTGCTAAAGAGGATAAAAACAATCGATACAAAATCCCTATATTCATTTCATTACATCTATATACTTTACTTAACTACCGTTCATATTATGATGCCCTTATTTCGTCGATATTTCATCATCACGACTACTGATGTAGCTTTAAATCATCTTACAATTGATTGCAAAATGGCATCGATTCGATCTACTAAGAGAAACTCATTGCATTACTTTAAATTAGCATCGTTTACGGATCAAATTGCAATGCAATAGTTGCGAATAAGTTCCGCAACTGGTGCAAATTTGCAGTAATATGAAGTCGTTGCAAAATTCAACAACCTTGCAGAGCAAAATCTCAATAAATAATTTTCTCAACGAAATCTTTCCACTTGATTTTGATGTATTTTATTAGCAGGTTTAAACCTAATAATCCAGAAATATTGATCCGTTATGGTTGTTGCAAGCTATTAGATGCTTTTGTCTATCGATTTGTGCTTCGTTGGCAATATTCTAGCCCAATCGTCGATGCACTTTCAACGAGGCACACCCTACGAATGTCATTATCTGGCTATCCCTTTCGTTAGTGCAAAAGTGCGATATGCGCTGATGTTTCATGCTTACTTTCTTGCTATTCCAACACAAATAAAATTATCTAGCCATGTTCTGCTTTTCTTGTTGATTCTATCAAACATAATAAGCGTTTTTCTTCTTGTCATATTTACATATGCTGATTGAATTCTTTCAAATTCAAAAGATGTTTTAATTAAATTCCTCCAATTTTCAGTACATGTATGATGAAGTATTATTTTATTGTTCAGTTGACTGCAGTTTTCATCATATTTAACTGTGGAATATAACAATATATATATATTTTGATCGTCGCTATGCTATTTAGAATAATCGGATTCCGAGTGAATGTGTGAAAATTGAATTTTATTTAATCTGTCTTTGTATTCTGAAGTATCGTATAATTTATATCAACAACGAATGTCAAGAAGCTATCTTTCTTTAGTTGAACTCCTAGAATTTATTGGATGAAATTAAAATATGCTCATGTAAATGCTAATATCCAAAAAAAAAAACTTCAAAATCTTTGCTTACTAAAATTTACTTGCGTAATGCAGTACTAGATCTATCATAGTTGTTCACTTTGGATATCAGATCAGAAGCACGCTTATTTTCATAGCGTTAGAGTTAAGTTGGACTTCAATGCTAAAGCAAGCCAACATTTCATCATACTAAAATACATTTTTCAACATTACAGCAGCTTGAAAAATAATTTCGATAGTGGATAAGACAGCCGCACTTTTCTTTTAACGTTCTTCTTCATTCCTGTCATTTTCCACCTTCAAACCTAGTGTCGGTTTTATATATTTGAAAGCTCCATTTACGCCTTTTTTTCTCTCTTCTAAGACAAATTTCATCCAATAATATGTGCATCTTATCGGGGATCTGAATAGCAAAAAATTGGCATCATTGCATCGTTTTATTTGTTCCCACGAATGTGAATAATTGATTTTGCAATGAAATTTAGCATCTTGCAAAGTGAATATTACAATTTTCAGCATTCTCTAACACACGTATTCTTTCTATTTTCCATTCATCCTATTATCTAAGGGAAATCGCTCGTTTATGATTCTCAAATGAAGAATAACAGGAAACGTAAAGTACAATTGTGGAAGCGTTTTTATAAGTTGAAAAAGAAATACTTGAAAAACGAGAAAAGTTTCAGCGTTACTGCAAACGAGCGAGAAAGAAAGATTATACGGTTATGAATTGAAATATATTACTCATCCATAAATTTCACTATACGTATGAATTGTCTCTTTCCAGCATTTTTTTTCAAATCCAATTCGACTATCTTTGCAACATTATTTTTTATATTCTTCACATAGCGTTTCATATGTGAATCAGGTCACACTCAATTTGGCTATAGGCGATTTCTAAATGCCGTTAAGGCCGCAAATTCTAAGAAAGAGGGAGATTGAGTTCATTGAATGTATAGTTTTCTCAAAACCTGATACAACGACTCAAAAAATGAAATGCTTCAAAATGAGTGATGAAAGAGAGATGTGACAAGCGGTATTCTTTAATCGTCATTCGTTGTGTGCCTATCTCGAATTCACATCCACCCGAACAACCCGAACAACTGATGCAAATATCGTCTTTCCGAATGATATCACCGTACTTCACAATATCTATTCACGATGTTCCTTCAAAAATATTCCCCTTCCGCATATATTTCTCTTGCAATCCGGCACAACGAGATGATGCAAGACGAGCCGGTACGAAACCAAAACTACCGGAATGAAGCGAGTTCTCGCAAATGTAAAGACGACCACACGTTAATGCTGTCGTTGTTTATTCACAGCTGCACCAAATGCGATTGCTCTCATTATATGTTGTTTGCATTATTCCGTGCCTTGGAGCCATTGCATCTTATGTCATCCAGTGAAGAATTATATCTTTCACTTGTATATGAGCCAGAAGTGGTGATAGGTTATGGTGTTGTTTATGCGTTCGTCTCCAAAAAAACCATTATTATGATTCTGCTACTGCGTAATTTGCAACTAAGGCACTCCTAAATTTTAATTAATAATTTTAACAAAATAAGCTTTTGACGATGTGCAAATTTCCGTAAACGGTGGCTTAAGTAGCTCTTGTGATGAGCGGTGAAGAATGGTGGTGCATTGATGTGGTGTGCAATGCACGATGGCAATGGCGTCCAGAGTGATTGATAGTTGTGCCTCTTAGTCGAATCGTTTGTCACGCATCCCGACGCCTTCACGTCTCATTGGCGACATTCATGCTGCTTTCCTGCTTCCCTTTGTGTTTAGCCGACCATCAGTTTATGTGAATGTTGTAATTAATAAGATCTATAATCCGAGTATCACTTTATGCTATGTTTTAGAGCAGTAAAAACATATATATATATATATATATATATATATATATATATATATATATATATATATATATATATATATATATATATATATATATATATATATATATATATATATATATATATATATATATATATATATATATATATATATATATATATATATATATATATATATATATATATATATATGTGTATTTGAAAGAATGTGGAAGTGCATTAAGAAAACAGTGCAGATTTGCATGTCTAATTTTCTACAACTGCCCTTAATTTGCATTTTAGTCGTTAGCCGTGCGCATGTTCTTCGTTTTGAGTAGAGATCCTCTGTAATTTTTGTGCTTGTAATTTAAATCCGGAAAGCGATTTTTGGAAGACAACTAGATAAAACACAGAATTATAAACATCTTTCATATTTATACTGATTCGAGTCACAGCTTTCTCTTAAAAAAAAAACAGCTCCATCTTGTGTAGATAAATCTAGATCACAGTCGAAAAAAATGTGCAACGCATGAGACGTATGCTGATGCATCGTTTCACTAAGAGTATGCACTTGTTTTTGTGGCCGATGTGGATGCGTATTCAGTAACAGAATGCATTAGCGGAAAGTGTCTCTAGGAAGGGCAAAATTTCATTTTAATCTCGAGTTTCTTTTTGATGTATTTCTTCGAGACAACACTCTCTTCAAATGGGCAAACGTTCATTGGCATTGAAAAGTGCATTTCGGCTATGTTTTAACATATTTCAACCTGAATAACATGTTTCACATTCTATAAAGTTTCCATTCAGCGATAATATCGTCGGCGATTCCAAAAAACTTTTTTTTTGAGCGCAGTTCTTTTTTTTTTCGATGTGGGCAATTGAAAAGAACTTTTTTTGAAATGCATATTGTGGACTTTTTATGCATTTTTATAATTTTTTTGGTCACTTTTGCCGTTTTTTTTTTCAAATAAGCGGAAACTATTGTGTTTTATCTGCATTCAAAAATTCTTACTGGCGAATCTATTCACGAAACGAAAATTGCTCTTAAAATTTCCGACATTTTTGTGTAGTGTTAAAAATGTCGATGCGTTCCATTGGATATCCTTTATTTTAAATTTCCATATGACTTGTTCTATAAGCTTCGAGATCGTCATTGCATTCAACTTCTCCGTCCCTCGACAATACAAAGTATGATAAGCTTCTTAGTTTCCTCATGGAATTTTCCATAATTAATTACCATCTTTATTCTTTTATGATGGTACCACAGTTTGGATTGCTGACACACTAGGAACTTCAACCTAGAATGTTTCTAATCCATAAATTCAGGCAGCTAAATGTATTGAGATGTGCAGGATACTGGAATCCACTTAGTATGCATAGTGGAGCCGCGAAGAGTCGCTAAAAAGCATAAAATCGATAGCGGCTATCATGACGATTTTAAGCTGGCACGTCGGCTGTCAATAATTTTAGGGATATATTGGTTTATATTTCTGTAAGTAGAAACTTTTTTCATGACACTATCATAGTTGACCTCTGTAAACAACAGCATGCGAGCAACAAATTTTGTGGACTTCAATGTTCCACTTCGTTGCTGGTTGTCTTTTATCCTCAACTCACACTTATTCTCTTTTGAATCCAACAGTGTTCAATTGGTGCAAATATGCGAGAAATTGGAATTTATTGATTAACATTCGGCTAAGATTACGAGAACACACATTGATTGAATCCAAAAAAAATGAAGAGGAACATAAGTAGATTTTAAAAAAAAGAGCGATCGGAGATACTAAAATCCCTTGGATTTATCCTGTAATGCGAACAGAAAAAAAGCGTGCAAATTTATAAAAGCAAATGATGTGAATGATTTATCTACGCATAGAAAACAAAGAATTAAATAAGAAGCTATCAGAGCATAATCTGAAAGTAGAGTGAATTTTTTGATCATGTGGATTTTTCGATTTATAGTTATTGGTAGATTAATCGATGAGCGGGCTATTATGAGAATAGTACACATAGTTTTTCAATGTTCAAATTATTTTAATGAAGAAGGGATGAGAAAGAAAAGATAAATCGTGATAAGGGCAATAAAGTAATGAATGTTTCATTCAATCTAGTCATAAATGTGACTAGAGAGGATACAGAGGAAAATAAGAGCCATTGTAAAATAAAGGAGAATTGAAGACTTATAGATGAAATAATAGTATGATAAGGATGTATTAGTGATTATTATGCAATAAAGTTATGAAGTTTTGCAAAAACTTCGCCACTGTGAGTACTTTTTGCAGTTCAAAGGCCAGACTATCTGTGAGACTCTAGAAGCTATAGCAGTTTAGAAGCCTTCATCCGACTCGATATGTGCAATGTGATTTATCATGTTTTATGTCTTGTTTTCGGTTTGCGTTCAAGTTATCCGATCACGATGCAACTTAGCAGCAATTATGTTATCAACTGATATATGAAATAATATGATGTGATTATTTTCTTACTAGTTCTTGCAACTTATGATTATATTTTGAGCAAAATGCAACCATCGCACATTATAATCATAAAAATAACTGCATTCACTTGATTTCGACGATTTTTTTTTTGTGGATTCATTCTCATGACGTCATCGTTTTTCTTACATTGATAAAAATTGAACAAGTGGAAAATTTTTCAGTGAATTTCATTTTGAGAATACTCAACAATGTTAAGCACATCATTTTTGTCTACTTTCGAGTGGATTATGGTAGGAGCGATTTTTAAAGATCGAACACCCCTCGACGCCTCATCAAATTAGAGCCTATTAGAATCCTCATTAGACCACTAGTTAGCCGTAACCGTCCGTCACATTTTAATTATTCGAATCACTCTTGCACTTCTTTTTACTAAACATTCACTATTCTATAGATCGACGCGTAGATCAGAATAATAATTCAATTGATATGAAATGAAGAAGTGATCAATATGGATCAAGAAGTGATCAAAAATTGAAAAAAAAACAATTTTTTCCACACTTCAAAATCAATAATTAATTTGATTTAGTTTTTTTTATTTCATCATTTAATGCACATCATTGTTTGCACCGAAATTCGTAACTCTTCTTTTGGTTTTTCTAGGGGTTGGAATTGTCGGATAGATTGATAGACAAATAGACATACACATACATACGCAAAACAGCGTTTTTTTTAAATAAAAGGGCATAAAAATATTTGACGTCATAGAAATGCTTATTGCTGGATTCGCTATGGGTTCCAATAATGGTAAACAAAGATGTGCGCATTTTGAGTGCATTTGACAATGTTCCTGATTATGCGAGCAATATGTCAATATGCTTTTGTGTAATTGTTCTGAGTGAAACGTCGAAGAATGAGCTCAATAAATCATTAAAAAGATTATTGAAAAATATATTACCAGGTTTTCTCTTTTGATAGGAGAGGTGAGATGGAAGGGGAAGCGGGAGAATGGAGGATGCTTCTTGGAATCACGTTACAACACTCATGAAATGATGATGCAGGACTAGTTCATAGCAATAACTCGAAATCTGTTTATTGACGTGAAAATGACTAATCATTTACCCGAATCTCAAAATTCAATTAGCCTCACATATTTATTGCATCATTTATTGTTGCAAATAAAAATGAGAAACTTATCAGTGTGCTTTTTGATTGAATCGATGAAGACCGAACGTTGCATTATTTGGTTAATCGTACCTACTTGTGGTTAGACATATCATTCTCTAATAATAGCTGTGTGTTAGAAATTTTTTATAAGCAATTTCTTTCGATGTGCATCCTAACGGCTGTCATGACACATATGTTCATCATTCGTAAGTGATACTTGTAACTCGTGTCAAATATCGTGTCTTTTTCGCATTGTATAGTTTATATAGGTCAAAAAATACCTTTAATAAAAATGAGAATTTTAAGTGTCTGAAATAGCATATCGTCATTGCTAACTTTTCATCGAAATTACTTTCGAAGTTTATTTTCAAAACATTTATGAATGATATAAGTATGCATTTGATTTAGTTCCTTCTCTTTCTTCTCAACTGAAAGCGTCTTATATTGTAACAGCTTCTTCGTTTCGTTTCTATTCGTTCTGCATTTGAACGCAAAATATGAAATTATAGCATTACTCATGCACTCTTTTGAACTTTTACGATCGCTTAATGCATTTAAGTTTTTAAGTCATATCGATTCCATTATTTTCTTGTTTCTAAGCCATAGCGTACTAATTAAATTCTCGTTCTAATTTCATATAGATTAGAATATTTTCGCGTTTCGTTTGCGGTTGCAATCTCAACTTCATCGTTGGCATTCTCAACTCTATGATCGCACGAACATATTCCACATATGCATTCGAGTATGGCCTCCTAAAATATGTACGCTTGAAACTTGTGTTTTTTCATAGCATTTGGTAATTTCAATTTCGAAGACGACGATCGCCAAGTTTTTTTTTGGTTTGTGGTTGATGAATTGAGAATTTTCAGCCGTTGTGATCGATATCCTTCATTTCAAGGATAGAGGAAGTCGACGAACATTGTTGACCGGTTAAATAATAAAAATTGCCCGTACATTTGTGTATGCTTTGCTGGAAAAATCTACAACCTGCATAGAAAGAATCTCTTAAAATTAGCACATCTTAGGCTTTAATAATTCTATAACCCTATTGCCGAGAACGGACTGCGTACGAGAAATTTTGATTGCTAGTTCGCGCGTTGTGAAGTTATAAAGCGAAATAGCTTCACAGGTCTATTGAAGCTCATCGTCTTTTACATTCATACCTATTTGCAATAATTATAATCCAATCATCTAATAAAACTTTTTGTAACATTGTGCTTCCTTTCTCGAATACAAAACAAGTTCATTACGGCACAAATACGTGTAATAAGCAATGACTTTTTTGTTATATCGATTTTGTTGATTTGATTAACCATAAGAAATGATTATTTGAAACTTGTACTGATTGGACGTTTATATCTGCATCGATATTGAAAGTTTTTCTTTATCTTTTATTACGAATAACTCTCAAAGTAAAGTAAATGAAAATTTTCAAAATGAGGTGAACGTTAAAGTAAAGGCGAAAAAGCATTAATGCTATTCTCTATGTACGTCCAATATTTTCTACTAGTATGATAATATATCTTAATGTTAAATCGCTTAGTGTTTTTATTATTCTTTTCTTAATATTAAATTCAGATTTTGTGAACCAAAAATTTTCAATGATATGGGTATGTATAGAAAAGAAAAAAAAAGATAATGGGAGAAACTAATAACTCTTACGTTTAAGGATCTTCGTTTCCCCCGAAATTATACAGAGGCTGCTATGCGTTTGTAATGAATCAGGATGAAGTTTCATTGCAAAATTCTGTCATAGACAAAAGTAATCAAATTATTATACCCCTTTCATTATATTCCTATCGCTGATGAATATCGTCGATGAGGTGTTGATGTCTTCTTTGAAATATGCTTCTAAGGAATAGTTGAGCATTCGAGTTGATCTCTTCAAACGACATCTTCACTCAAGTAGCCCACTGAACGCAATTTAATTTACGAACGGAAGAGGTCGATGCATCTCTATCGCCATCACATTCCACATCGTTCTCTCACAAACACCTTTAGCGCTAACGCTTGTTGCGTTCACTCGTAAACGTTATTACACATCCAGAAGAACGCCTCTCATTATCGAAATTCATGCAAATAATGCTCTTTCATCTCTCCTAGCCGTAAACTTCACCCAGCTCCATCCTATTATGCTTCAGTTGACGACGAGCGACACATTTCAAGAGTTTTGAAAATCTCATACTTGGAAACTTTCTTTCTTTATATTTCTTCATGGTTTCGAACAATATCACTCTAATTTATCGCAACGGGTTTCTTCATAATTGTTGACAAGTATGCAAATGTTGTTTTATAGCATTCAATAAACTGTTTTCGAATTCAAATGTAACAGTTCTATGCAAAAATACATAACACAGGCACACACAGACACAGACACACACAGACACACAGACACACAGACACATACACACAAACCTTGAAATCATTTCGGCTTTTTTGAGAAAAATATTTTGGTTGTATAATATTTGAAAGATATTTAAATCACTTCAAAGTGTAACGAATTTTTCTCATTATAGTGCTTTTTCATTTTTTTGAGACTTATTTTCATCATAATTTTCATGAATGTCGACTCTTTCGAAAAAGATTATCTCTCTCTCGAATTATATGCTGATTTAAGATATTATCGCATTTATAATAGTGTCGTTATAAATTTCCCCTATATGAAGGTCGATTAATGGGCTGTATTATTTCAATTGACGCTTCAAATTCATCGTCACGTTATAACCGAATCGAATTAATCGATTGTTGTCTTCACTCAAAACCAATTCATATGTCACTATTCATTCCCATCATATTTCTATTTTATGGCATATATTTATGGGAACAATGCTTGCTTATTCTTCTTTCAGGATTGAACAATATTTCCTGAGAAGTTTTTCGTAAATATCAACCATTTATATCCCGAAATTTTTATCCATAAATCCGTAAATATCCGTAAATATTTGCATGAATAAAAATTTTAAAAAAAAACGAAAAAAAAACTAGAAATGCGTAAATAAATAAAATTCCTAAATAAGCACATCCGAAAAAAAATCCTCAATTTAGTTTTAAATTTTGCATATCTATGGATAATGTAAAAGATCACCAATGAAGAAAAGCTCGGAATTTTTTGTATAACTTTCATTTTAAACGACTGAACGAATATACGTTGACTAAATGAGATATGCTTTATTGAATCTCGAACTTTGCAATGTTTAAGATAGTTGATTTGACTTAGTGATTTTCTTAAGTTTCTCATTTTTGAACGGATAGCTTAAAGATCGAAAAAAAAGTTAACACATTGATAGCAAGAAAGGACAGAGCATTTTTTTTCGTTATTTCTTATTGCAAAAATCTATAAATGTAGCGTTATGATGTAAAACAGTCATCGCAACATTTTTCATTAAAGATCGATAAAAGATTAAAAAATAGTTGCACTTGTTGTTGCTTCACTTGCATGAATAGTCAACAAATTTTAGGCAATTCATGAAGTGGAGAAGTCCCCTCTAAATGGGGATTCCTATATTTTATAGTGCAAAGAGTAGAGGGATTAAGGGAGGATGTTCAGTTGGGAGAGCATGTAGCTAGGAGAGTCTGTTGGAGCTGTTCGGCAGTTAAATGAAACTCGCTTATATGAGTGTCCGGCTGGCCCTAAAGTAAGGCAGTAGGAAGTTGCTATCGACGAGTCTCACACCAACAAGAAATGTGCTCCCAATCTAATTATCTGCCTCACAAATGCACCGCCGCACAGCCTTTCGCCCATCGCCGCACATCGCTACTCTCTATGGCTCTTTGCTGCAGATAGTCCAAATTGCGATCGTTGCAAAAAGACAGAAAATCACGATCGACGCTTCACCAAACTAATGCGTTGATTTTTGTTCTAACTTTTGTTGTTATTGCAGTCATAGATATGAGGACTGCTTGATCTGGAATTGCTTCAAAGAAAGGCATTTCTTCTTGCAGTGTTGTATCATTTGCGCATAGATATCAAATGCTTCGGGCTATTTACGTATGGACACATTTGCCGAGTATGACAACATTGTGACTCAGTGAAAATTAAACTTTGACATATATGATCTATGAACTTCGTATGCTTTCATAGGCTTATACGGAAAATTATACTCTTTCAATATTGTTCGATGTACATCATTTCCTGGTTTTAGCGATTCAACCAGAATGAAAGAGAACCTCTCAAAAGATTTCGATGTCAGTTTTTTGCAGATGATTTGAATGATATTTAGTTTTGGGTAAATTGTACGTTTGATAAATTATATGGTCTATATAATGATAGAGAAGAAAGAATAGAAAAGAATAGAATGCTTTTATCAACTTGCAGCATAATTCATCGTCTCCCAAATGGACTAAAACATCGAAAGATGCTAGAAATTTATGCATATTTATAAAATATTACTTTTATAGAAAAAAGTGATTTTATTGAACATATCATTTGTTTGTAATCCATGAATACGAGCTGTATAGAGCGCAATTGCAAGGATGTATCTCTTCTTTAGTCGAACTGACGCTATTTTAGATGCTTAAATCAGCACTATGACGATAGTTTTTATTTACTCGATTGAGGTTACCGGAATGTATGAATATTTTAATTTATTCCCGATTACTCGAGAAATTTTTGCTATTGGACCTCTTTTTGTAGAGTAAACTTAATGATACCTTATATCACCTTTCCACTCAGCAGACATCGTTGAATTTCCTCTATACGATCTCGTCAGCACAATCTTCTCAAACATCATAAAGAAGTGAAAACTTTTCTTAAGGAGGCATTTATCTCGCCGAAGTGGTATCATATATGCAGAATTAGCTATACCTGGATCGAAATTTGAATGACATTTTCAAATGCACGAAAGAATTGTTCATTTTAAAAGGATCCTTTTGATGAGGC